>JACJUM010005600.1:11545163-11737349 GCA_020976665.1 Heortia vitessoides | reverse complement strand
TGCAATGTCTGCAACTTGTTTATTCTAATTTTAACTTGTAGATTCCGACACCGTGAAAGTTCCTGGATCTGTATTGTATACACTGTCTACAAACGTTACATTATATATTTAATTACATTGTAACTTCCCAGGACCATACAAACTTAAAACTAATTATCCTGTTTGGTGCAGTCGTTCATTATTACATGAATTGGAAGTCCAATGCTTGACATAACATTTCCGAAGGAAAAGGGTATTTTGCCCATTATTGGCACGCTGGGCAAGCGTGTGGGCAATCTCAGGGCACAGCTTTCGCGACGGGAATGATTTTGCATATTCCCACCTTATGCATTTGAGTTAAACTGTCTCAGATGTATATACCGCCATGTATATGTAATAGGCGACTGAGTACAAAGGGAGGTACTATTTTACACTGCTGGTCATTTTTATTTTTATGGATGTACAGATTTGAAGTGCTCGTGTGTGACAATAACAGTAAATATCAACAAATTTGTCGCAAGATACAGAATCTAATTTTTATTTAATTCAATGTGTACCGATACAAAACAATTTTTAAAATTATATCTATCACGTCTGCTTTGGTACCTAATTGTTATTTATTTCTAACGGTGTTGTAGTTACTGGGTAAAGTGACAAAAAATATCGGTTAGTAGTAGCGGTTGGTAACGCGCTGGAGATATGTGATATTACAAACGATTTAAGGCTGCGGGGAGGCTTACTGTCACGTGGACTGCATAAGAAAGTAATTATATTTTAAAAAAATGTTGATATTCAAAGATTGTCTAAAAATGTCATTAGCGTGTTTTTAAAACAACGCTTTATGTATTAAAGTCCCTACTAATTTTATAAATGCTAAAGTAACTCTGTCTGTCTGTCTATTACGCTTTCCCGCTTAAACCACTCAACCGATTTTGATAAAATTCGGCACAGACAATTTTTAGACCCTGAGAAAGGACATAGGCTATTTTTTAATTAAGGGTTGACAGGGCTCAAAAAGGGGGATGAAAAGTTGTATGAAAGTATCGCTACTTTTAAAGCTAGAAACTTGAAACTTATTTTTCAGGTTATTGATTCGATATAAATATATCGATAGTTAAGGTATAAAGTATAGTATCCAAAGAAACCACGCGGTCGAAGTCGCGGGCTCAGCTAGTACTTTATAATGAAATAAACTATGAATAATGCGTTTATCACATCAGCTTGCTGGTAAAGGAACTTTCTATTTGTATTAACTTTTGAAAAAAAATATTTTCATACTCGTGAATGCGTATGATTAAATTATAATTGGAACTGCAAATGAAAATAATGTCTACTAAACACACACAAATATTCATTACACAAACATTTATCCTGTGTGAGGATCGAATCTTGGTGCTTTGAAGTCAGACATCATTTTAAAGATTGCTCAAAAGACTCATAACACGACTAATGTGCAAATTAATGTATTGATACATAGTTTAGTTATTTATTACACTGCGATGCGTGGAATGGTTACAAATTGCAACATTAGCCGAGCCAAAGTTTACCAGACTTAATTAAAACTATTGTTATCTTTCGAACGGTGGCTGGAGAGGTCTTTTCAAGTTCAGTCGTTGGTTTTTCTACAGAGTTCACTCACTGCGTTGAATTTGTTATTTTGAGAAATAACTAAAACAACTTTGTCTATGAACCCTTTCGGTGAAATTCGAAAAGATTTTTCTGGCAGACAACGATTTGATTCTGAAAATTATAAAAGCTGTTTCGTTTAACTACGCGCCCTCTGGAACCTGACCTTAAATATTAAGCACGATTCGACCATTTACCTTATTTCTTCGAGTCCGATGGTGCAAATGGTAATGATCCTATCTTGTCGTGGGTTTGATTTCAACCCAGGACAAATATTTATATTATCATATTTATGTTTGTTCTGTGTCTGGATTTAACATCTATGCATGCAGATGTCCCTAACACAAGTGATTTAAGCGACTTATCACGGAGCCAGGTCAATAATAATAATAACTTTATTCAACAACAAAAGGTAACTTAAACTAAAATACTTTTTGATACTTAGGTACCTAAACTAGGTCTGCCTGTTCTTATAGGCACCTATGCTCTAGTGTGCATGTAGGTGTGGATTTGTGTCTATATGGTCTAGTGTAATACAAAGCTTGTTAATTCAACGCATTATTTACACACACATTACATAAATACACAGAATATAATGCTAAGGCAGTACATACAGTATACACAAACAATAATAGTAACAATAAATGTAGTCCAGTCTAGCATAATATTGTTAGCAATTCCTCTGTCTTGTTGTAGTCCAATGTCAAAAGCCATTCCCTTACTGTTGTTTTGCAAGTGTATTTATTCATGTCATGAATATCTATTTCTTGGTTAATTTTATTATAAATAAATGGTCCTGTAAAATTTAGAAATCGCTGTGCGAACCGTGTACGACATGGCTGATGTATATTTTGGAAATCCACATACTTTCGTCTACGTCTACTCAATGTATGAGATGTTCTACGAATTTATAATTACAACATTTAAAAATATTTCTTTATATTAATTGTGATAAAAAGAGCATTTATTTAATAACATAAGAATATTAATATAGATAAGTTGTAATTTTTTTATATTATGGAGTCAGTAAACAAGCATACGGTCCGCTAGATAGCAAACGTGGCCGCAGCGCCTATACGTTAGTGTCATCACAAGGATATCACTAGTCTATCACCAACCCCGTAACTATGTCACACAAACCCAGTAGTTTTACTGACCTTCTCACCCTTCAAACTGGAACACAACAATGCGAACACTACTATTTAGTGGTAGAAATAAGTGAGAGTGAGGTATCAACGCAGGCGTCTTTTGTAAAAGGCCTTCCTCGTGTAGAATAATACCTCCCTTACATACATAATGGCAAAATAACATACAACATAGCTCAAAAGTGGGACTTGACAGTAAGCTTCCGTCACGAATTTTACAATGACGGTAGCCATAGAAAAGTTAGAAAATTTCACCAAGTCTTAGTATATTAAGTTCATCTTCTCGCTTGTTCAACTCTTGTCTTTTGTATTCACGACAGCTTCAAATATTTCTGACTATTATGTTTAGTTTGTTTATTGAATGAAAGATTACTAAAATATAATTCTATTAAATTCAAAAGAATACATATACATCCGTGTGTTCTCAAGCAAAAATTGAATTAAAGCCAATAGAAACACCAAGGCCGTAAGAACTCTGCGAGTGAACTGCACACTCGAGCCGGAGAGGCCTGCGAGGGGCCCTCGAGCCGTCGCGGAAAGGTCCGCTGGCTTGTGTACTGGCTTCAAAAGAACTTTATTTATAGGTCTTTACAGCTCTTTATGGAGCACACAGACGAGCAGCAATTTACTTACCTACTGCGACACGGTACCATTGTCGTCATTTAACTTGGTCGATGTCTTAAAAAGGTCATCCTAAAGAATCCAATTTTGTCTTATTGTAGATTTTAGGACGAGATTCGTGTTATGAACCTACCTATTACAAATTACAAGAAGTGTGGAAATTTGGTAGACGCTTGCGCCGGCTGCGTGATCTCATTTGCTCATACACAGGGAATTTTCTTAAGTGGATCAGAAATTTTTTTCTTAACTTAATACACACAAATGAAGTAAATATAAAGCGTTCAACAAACTTTTTTGCTTTTAATGCTGGTAATTTACCATAAGTTTAACCTTAACTTCCATTTTCCCTGTACTAAATTATATAGAAATTTGTCTGGCTCTTTTGTTCCACATAGGTACTTAGTTTTCCCCATTCTAGTGCAAGGGATGAATTCATGGGCTAAAGTTAGTTCTGTATGGGTCTGTGTGTGGTAACATAATCGTAATTAAAACATGTTGGCACTCCCAGTTGATAGAACTGCGTGTTCCTCGAATTGTTTCATCTCATTATACGGTTGAAAAATGTTATTTGATATTTGTTTTTATTTATAAACAAGTTCAACGCGTATTTTGTGGTTGCTCGAAAGTAATTAACGAATTACCTCTTTATTTTTCAAGAGGTCTGATATCATATGTTCCCATTCTCCATACCCAGATATATGCAATTATATGATTTTATATCTAATTGTTTAATCTCATACGTTATAATTTTAATCTCATAAAAGTAAATACCTCAAGACGCCGTAGAAAGAAAAGTTCAAGGGGTAAAATCATGACAAAAAATTTGTATCCCGTCAAAAACAATACTTGTCAAAAAAAACAAGTCTCGCAACTTAGTTGTTCTGCGGTAATAAGTTGTGAGATCCATGTAATACCAAGTCCGTTATTAATTTATTCAGTCTCTATTTAAGTGACTTTCTGTCTTAATACGTCCAGTCTTTAAGACCACGATCGTGGTCCAAAAAAACCAAGTCTCGCAACTTAGTTGTTCTGCAGTAAAAAGTTGTGAGATCCGTGTAATACCAAGTGCATTATTAATTTATTCAGTCTCTATTTAAGTGACTTTCTGTCTTAATACGTCCAGTCTCTATTCTAAATATATCGCACTAAATAATTGAATTTACAAGTATGTTCAGGCGATTGAATTTACACGTGTTTTCAGGCAATGGCCAAGGCTCGATATATTTATATAAAACATTAAAGAATTTTAATATTGATATACGTCACTATAAGATGCTGTAAATTATTACGTAACAACTTAATGCTTCGAGTACGGAGAATCCAGACACAATAAAATTGATTTTCAATTGTTTTGGACCACGATCATGGTCTTAGAGACTGGACGTATTAAGACAGAAAGACACTTAAGTAGAGACTGAACAAATTAATAACCGCTTTGGTATTACATGGATCTCACAATTTTTTACCGCAGAACAACTGATTTGCGAGACTTGGTTTTTTTTACAAGTATTGTTTTTGATGGGATACAATCTTACGCACTCGTAATAAGTACGAATACGCACGTAGGTACGTTTTTTGCTTTAATAAATAATTTAATACACGTGTTTTCATGACGGGCATACCCATTTTTTGCTCGATTTGACAGGGAACTTAACCCGCGGCTTCGCACGCAATATAATAATAATAACTGCCGTAAAACATCGTTACGAATAAAGCCAATATTGGCTGTATGGACTTAATCTTTGCGGTATTTTCAAGATTTTTTAGTTTTTCTTGATTCATACACCAAACACTACTTATATTCCAAATTTGAAGCTTCTAGGTCTGCTAAAAGTGCCTTAGACTTTTGATGATCGGTGAGTCAGTCAGTCAGTGAGTGACAAAATTAAGAAATTTGACCCGTTATAATTCTTAATTAAAATAATGGTTCAAATTGAATAAAATTTGAAATATACGTGTCTTTACAATGCCTGCATGGTTACTGAAAATTTCAGTCTTCTAGTTTTATCCACAACGAAGTTACAGGGGGTCGAAAATGGTCTGAATTGCTTCGAAAAAAGGATGGTACGGTCGTGACGCTTTTTCACTCGACTTGGTGGGGGCACGCCGTGCCCCCAGGCACACTGTTATTAAGAGAATAAATTTGTATGTGTATATATTACGAATAAACGTCAAAACGATTGGACTGATTTCAAAAACTCTTTCAATAATAAAAAGTTACATTGTCCACAAATTACATAAAGTATGTTAATTTTTTTCTATTATAAGACTAGGTCGACAATCAAGCATACCTACTTAGCGTGATAGCAAACGTCACTGCAGCCTAAAGACGCTCATAATATCACAAAGATATCACTTACGCTTTCCCAACCTTGTGACTTGAGGATATGCCACATTTTTCATTAAATTCACTGCCTCTCCCTTCCTTCAGATCGGAACACAGTAATGAGTGAGTTACCAACCCAGACAACTTCTTGTATGAGGTGTGCATATATTTCAACATTCTAAGGCATTACGAGGACGAAACTGCGAAGCACTGGTAGTAATTTAAAAAGATACAATTAACTGACTTGGAATCCGACAGATATTATAAGAAGTTTTATACGCACTGAACTTTATTGGCATGTGGTGTTTACCTCTTTAAATTATTTTAAATATTTACAATAATAATATATTTTTGAAAATGGACAAGGATAAAGACTATCGTTGTTTCATTCGAAAAGAAAAATACTATTCTCAAGCGATATATACCTAATTCCGTGTATCGATAAGTCGCTTATCTATCCCTTTTCATATAATAACTTTTATCTCTTAAAGAGTACTCACCATTCGTATATCATAGAGAATTGTTGCGGGCGAAGCCGTCAGTAAACACTAGTTTGAATTCATATCCTACAGCTACTTCTCTTACCAGGCCAGCGTTCTAATAATCATTTTTCAATCCAAAAACAGGTTTGGATCCGCTGTCATTCTTTCGGGTCTCTCATTAAAATCAGCATAGAATTTACAAGTAAATGAGGGAATTTGATCCAGCACAGCGGACGGTCTATTTTTCATACAAATCGGCGCATCATTTCCGAATTTTACATTTCATATTTAAATTGCGTTCTTTTTTCTGTGTTGAGTCTTTGATTTCTGTAATTATTTTCTTTCAGTGAATGAATAAAATGTTCTGTTAGTTGAAATTGTCGGGTACTTTAGCGGCACACTTATTGCTTATTAATGTCATTCGGAATATTTCATAGAAACACAACATATCATTTACTTGAAAAGCCCATGTCATAATCTAGTTAAGTAGTAGTCTGTTCTATTAATACTTTATTTTATTAACTTAAGTTTATTTCTATCTATACGTTCAGCATTTTTGGTGATTCATCATCACCATTATTACAGCCATTAGAAGTCCACTGCTGGACATGTTCCTCCCCAAGAAAGGGGCAATTTTTTCGCACATAATTGCCGCGCTGGGCAAGTCATCCCTTACGACACCTAGTACAGTGGGAGGTAGATTTCGAATCTTAAAATTTCGCACTGAGTTGCCATCTGACGGGCCCGATGGGGCAGATGGTATCGATCCTGTCTTTTGCGCCAAAAGTCGTGGGTTCGATTCTTATTGAGGACAAATATTTATATGATTATATTTATATTTTTTCTATGTCTGGGCGTTTATTTAAGTAGATTATTTGTGATTCCTCTGTTGTCTAATGTCTGTAACATAAGTGCTTTAAGCGACTTTTCACGGAATTAGGTAAATGTTTTAGATCTTGAGGAAATAAATTATAAATAAATATTACGAATAAAATAGCCTAAATCTAGCCCCAAACGTGGTAAGTGGCGATAACCATACAGAGATTTTCGTGGGATTTTCCTAACACATTGACATTGATGTTTTATCGCGTCGTCAAAGTGCGAGTGTTGGCCCGCAGTTGTTTTGTTACCGGCGCCTGCATAATACCGCAGTTCCACATTCATACCGATCCATATGATACCTTTTATGTGTTTTTGATGGCGATGTAGACAGTCACATTGTGGATGTATTAAATCTGTGCGAGTAAACAATTTTATTATATTTTGAAACAAAGAGTTCGGATGTGACGCAGCAGAAGTCAAATTGTTTGGATTGTTTGTGATATTTGATTTTATTGGATTCCGTATTTATTATGGCATTAAATATACAGGATTTGTGAAATGTTGTGTACAATATATTCTTGTATAGCTGTTAAATTTTTATTTGATTTCTCTATATACGTATCATTTATCATTTGTCCATTAAGTTGTGAGTTTTAATTTCATATAAAGATTACCGTAGTAGAAGAAACTTATGTATTTGTTCTGTGTCTGGGTGCTATTTATAAGTATCTAAGTATTATATTTGTTATTTTTCTGTTATCTGATATCCGTAACATAAGTGCTTTAAGATGTTTATTTCAGAGTCAGGACAAAGTATGAGATATTTATTTTTTTATAGAAATAAACAAGTGGTTTTTGTTTATGAGAAGTGAGAAAATAATAAAATATAAGAACCTCTATGCATAGAATCATTCAAATCACTATATTTCTCTTCATTAAAACTCACCGTGTGTCATAATCCGAAGAACCAAGACCAACACCGCAGCACTGCCAGATTACAAGTGACTGTCCACTACTGAGCTGGTCCAGGCTGGCTGATATTTGAACACCCACTACGTGGATGGGAACTCGAACGTTTATCATTAATAACTGAATATTAATAAAAAAAAATGTGATGTAACTGTAACTTTTACATCCTTACAACATCTTTTGTTAATCTTGAAAACGGTTGCCGAAAGGTAACTAAAAGATGAAAAAAGTGAAACAAACCTCATTTTAGACTTCAAAAATTTGTTCATTATGACATTTATATTTGTAATAGAAAATATATATGCTTATTTTAAAGAAAAAAGTTACAAATCTACTATAAAAACTAAACGTAATCTAATACATTTCACCTATTAACAATATTTTAAATTTTTTCACTTTTACTTAAAAATTTAATAGCTTAACAATGATTAGACATTCACCAGAACATTTAATAAAAAATATTTTTGTTTAAAACTTAATAGTTAACATTTGAATATTTAAAACAAAACGAAAAGTAAAATAGTTATGTTCGACGAAATGCCAACCTTTAGAGGTCACATACATGACAAGGGAACTAAACTTTTGGGATTTGTCGCGAGGAACACGAAAAGTTTTATAAAAGACTTGCGCAGTTGAATGTACATTCACTTGTCAAAATGAATTTGGAGTAAGGGTCTGTTTTGTCGTCCCATTATTATATCTCATGTACAACAAACATTCTTAAAAATCATTATACAACAAGCCGTGTGGTAATTGTAGATTATAATAGTACCAAGAGTCGTAATTGGCGACCAAGGTACCAGAACCGATAGCTAGCTATAACTCATAATTACTAGGCGGGGATATGCAGCAGCACTCCCGTCGCGATAGCTGCGCTCATCATTTGCCAATACGCTTGCCCTGCTTTAATTTGCGCAAATTCCCCCTTTCTTGGAGGGGCCTATGTCTAGCAGTGGACTTCTAATGACTGATAGGATGATTTGAAAAGGCTGTCACCACATATATTTAATAACTAAATAAGGTGCGGATATCAGACAACAGAGGAATCACAAATATAATACTTATATATAATAGAATAAACTATTAAATAAATATTTGCTTTGGGTGGGAATTGAATCCACAACCTTTGGCGTACAAGATAGGATAACCACCATCCCCGCCATCGGGACCGTGAATGCCCATTTACTTTAAAGACAGACTTTAAATTTTGATTATGACAACACTTGCGAATATTTAGTGTTTGGCGTTAATAGAACCCATGTCGGCGTCTGTGCCTAGCTATTGTCTAACAGTAACTGGTTAAGGCATTCAAACCTATATAATTTTATCATTAATTTAATTTTATATATGGATAACAAATAATTACGTACGTAGATTAAGAAATCAAAAAACTAGCAGCGCGCTTTATTTTACCCGCGTTAAGTTATTGGTCTTATCGTGATATTATATAGCCTATAGCGCTTTCCGATTATTGGACTATCTAACACTGAAACAATTATTCAAATTGAAGCAACAGTTCCTGAAATTTACGCGTTTAAGCAAATCAACATACTCTTCAGCTTTATAATATTAGTATAGATGTATTACCAATCGAAAATGACCGAAACAAATATGAAACCTATAAAACAAATAATCCAAACAATTTAACTTCAGTCGTATCACATCTGAATTCTTTGTTTCTAAATCATAAAGTTGTTGACTCGCAAAAATTTAACGCATCCACAATGTCACACAACTTTACGGTCGCCATAAAAACGCATTGGTATCAACAATTCATATTAAAAACCCACCCACCCACAAACCCAATAAAAACAGGCATATCGCCTTGGATAATTCAATACCGCGTAAGTAGCAGTTGTAAATAAAGTTCGAAATTTAACTAGATAAAGTGAAATTTGAACCTTATCCGCCAGTGCTACATACGCAGTATTAAAGTATCATTGACGATATCGCTATACCAAGAAGAATATGAAGTATAAGTTACTCTTACCCTGTAATGTAAAATAAAGTTGTAATGTAATGTAAATGTAAAACAAAATATTAGAATAAAATAATTGGAAATATACAGAATACATATGTTATTCATTAATATTATTATTATTATATCAACCATTAGAAGTCTACTGCTAGTTATACAGTCCTAAGTCTAGCAGTACACTTTAAGTCTTAAGAAAGGGAAAATTTTATCTATAATAATTGCCGCTTACCAAGCGTGTTAGCAATCGCAGAGCGCAACTTTCGTGACGGGGATGCTGCTGCCCATACCCGCCCTGTGCATTTCAGCTACACTGATTTGGATGGATATACCGCAACCTGCCGGTTCTAGTAACTTAGTCGCCTCTTACGGCACCTGATACAGAGAGAGGTACTATTCTACTCTGCCGGTACCTCACGGCATAATTAATCAGTATCCAATATTAATTTATTCCCACTTATGAAATTCGAAAATCGGTTAACTCTAAGTGACTTGATTTAATTAAATCGTTAGCTTGTGAACTTTCCGTTTTCTCGGAGCCATCTTGTTATTAGAAATAATCTGACAAAAAAATAACATTTTTCCCTTGGCTTCTCGAAAAAGAGAAGGTTTTTGTCGATAACAGAATTTTAGAAAAGTAATTTTATTTTAGGTCTCGCCGGTGTGTTTATGATACGATTTTAAAATCGGATTATAATTGATTAGTGTGGTGAAGATTGCTTTGAAGAAAAGGCATTTCTTTAGGTCGGACATATGAAACCCGATTTCTAACAGGTTTATGATCAGTGACTTCGTCCGCGTTCACATAACTCTATATTTTATATTGTGTTATTCGACTTTTTTTTTCTGGAATCAACTGAAGCCTTTGTTGATCTCCGAACTCTAAAACCACTGCGTAAAAAGTAATGTCAAAAAATTAACAATCTTATCTTTCCCCGAGGAATAGAAGGTATTCTTTTCCTAGCCATAAAAAGTTACATATATCGTTTTAAGAACCTAAAGTTTCCAAAAATCATGACGAAAATGATAAAACAACCATTCATATCCCGAGGGCTCTATATTTTGTATTTCAAAGTAAAAGGTAGTCTGTATTATTACAGGTCAAAATCAACATATGATTGTAAGTGTTGCTTTTAGACGGAAATATAAGAATACGATACAGAAACAGTAACGATTAAATTATTTTTTTGATTCCGTCTTGTTATTATGCCATTATACAAAAATAGGTGAAACAATGTCGAAAGTACTTATTTAAGCTATTTTCAAATAGTCTGCTGTTTTATTAATATTCTGCGCAACAGATAAAAAATCTTTTTTAAATCAATGACACTAATTTGAGTGAGAATACCGACTGCATATCCATCTGTCATCTTAGCCATGAGGTACCGCCCGAGTTAGCCGTTAGGTACCGACAGAGTAGAATAATAACTCCTCCTATACAAGATGTTGTTAGAAGTGACCAAGGTACCAGAACCGACAGATGGTGGTATATCCATTCGAAACAGAACAGCTGAAATGCACAGGGCGGGGTTGGGAAACAACATTTCCATCGCGAAAGCTGCGCTTTGCTATTGACAACACGTTTGCCCGTCGTGGCAATTATAGACCAATTCTTCCTTCCTTGGGGAGACCCGTGTCTAGCAGTGGACTTTCAGTAGCTGTAATAATGATGATGATGATATCTATCTGCAGCAGCTGCATCCACGTCGCGAAACCACGCTCTGCGATTGACACCACGTCTGCCCAGCACGACACAAAATTTTCTTATATTTCAGCCTATATCCAGCAATTGAGTTCAGACAGCAGACATGATGAAAGCTGACATTGGCTACCAGCTAGTTGATGTTTGGACTCTCTAAGCTTGTTATCAAAAGAGCACCATTGTGGGTGCGGTCAACCGAATAATCTCCATCCAATTTACGGACGAGGGATCGAGTTAAAAGACATTTGTCGGTCCGAATACAGATAAAGATCGATCGGTTCAGGTTGGCCGTTTTGAGGTAAGAAATTCAATAGTTTCTTTTTATACCCCGTATAAGGATATCAAATAATCATACGGGCGCATGCTGGTAAATGAAATAAATAAATAAAACCTTTAATTCTGTATGTGCCTTCAGAATAAAATCATTTCGATTCCCCATACATAGCCTGTCCCGTGGGGAAATAATCGATGTACATTTTTTATATATTAAAGCCTAAGTGAGTGAGTGTGTGTGTATGTGTGGATGGGTGGGTGTATGTGCAACATACATGCGTAAATTCCAGTTTTTTTTTATCTTAGTTAACTTTATTTATTTTTTTAACACTTCTTCCATTTCCGAATAACTCCAATTCAGTAAAGTGTCCGTGATGAGTTCTTTGGTTTCTGTCGACGAACAGCCTTTACTAACTTTATTAACACCATCAAATTTAATATAAATGAACGGATGAATAAATGAAATTATATTAAATATTTATTTTCCATCATGTCAACAGGTAGTTTGCAAGGATAACAGTAGACAAAAAAAAACCTGTTTTATCAGGAAACTGAAATTAGTAAACAATATCGTAACTATAGAAAACCAGTTACCAAAGTGTAATTGTATACTGGATATCACTCGTGTTATCAAAAGGTTATCAGTTAGTGCGTGACTAACCTAGTCACTCGAGTATAATATATCATCACAATCATCATCATAGTAGACTTAGAAAACACTGATACACAAAGTTCTTTTTAAAAAGCGGGAATCCGTAATTGCCGCGCTAGGCATGGTAGCGCTCGCACAACGTAGTTTCGTGACGGGAATGCTGCTGCCCATCCCTATCCTATATGTGGTATAAATATACATAGAGGGGATGGGTAGCAGCTTCCCCGTTGCGATACATATTTTTAACACTCATAGAAAACAAACACTAATTTTCTTATATATATGTTTGTACTGGGTGGGGACCGAACCTACGACCCTTAGCGCATAAGATAGGATCACTACCATCTGCGCCAACAGGCCTATCATCTGTCGAGATGGATCATCTATTTATAATCAAATTGTAACTTACCTTGGTAACGTAAGCCTGTGAGAATAATTTGCTATATTCAATATAAGTTGAATTTATCTAACTGATACAATAGGTCTGATATAAGTTATTGTGAACAGAAATTTTCTAATATTTTTTATTCAATAATTGCTTATATTTGTTTCTAACGTGCAATAAATTGAACTAAAACTTAATCCAAGAGATTTCAGTAAATTTTCAGAACATTTTCTGAATGGAAAACTAATGTAAAAGCTTTAAAGTTTTGTGCCAAATAGTGTACATACGACGTCACGGAAGTCGACCAGACTCGAAAAAGCCTATATTTTCTAGCTAGTATTATAAAACTGGGCCCGATGGCGTAGATAGTAATGGTACTATCTTGTGTGGCAAAGGTTGTGAGTTCGATCCCTCACTAATATTTATGTGATAAAATTTGGTGTTTGTTCTATGACTGGGTATTATTTAAGTAGTATATTTGTGAGTCCTCCGTTATTTCATGTCTGTAACACAATTACTCTAACAAGATGTATCTCGGAGTCAAGACCATTTGTGAGATGTTGTGTATACATTTACTAATATTATTTAGAAAATTCAGTACGAATAGTTCGCTACAATAACTCTGCAAATACTTTTTTGGTTTCAGATTTGTTAGATCTACTTTTCCCATCCTAGCTCTTTCAAGAAGCTTTTTGACATTATCTAGGTTCTTAGAAGAATGTCGATATATTGACTTAAAATAGATTTATGTTGGTATGTCATCGAGTTTAATTTTGTCCATTATCCAGTTGACCTTTCACTTTTACTCTTACTTATTAAGATATTGTTAAATTATATACTTGTTAACGAAGGAGAAACAGTATTGCTATTCTATCAGTACAACAAAGTTGTTCCGCAAGTATTCTTGGTTTGTCAAACCTGGTATAATGGGTTTTTAGGGTATATAGCCTTATTGTTTCTTTTGTATTTCACATCGTAAATGTGTTCCTTAACTTTGGCTTGTTGAAGAAGTGATTTTGAAACCCATACACTATCAGTTTTTCTTACAAGTTCTTATCTAGTGGCTCGTGTAATGAACCTGCTATAAACTTAGTTATAAAATTCACCTGGAACCGGTTGACTAGTATTAAAGAAGGACACTCAATGAATTGTTTGTCTAAATGATTATACTGGTTGTCAGGGTCATCGGCTGTTTGTGCCAAATTGTAATTAGCATATATGTATTTACATACTTTTTTGTTTTTTTTGGCGATTTTAATGTGTTATTTCATGTTTATTAAATATCTATTTGACTTTGACCGCAGTCACAATCAAGCTTTCATCTCAAAATTAATTATTATTTTATATAATTACCATTAACCGTTCCATTCATAGTAAAATATTTCCTGTTACGTGTTTTAATCCCCATAATCCGATATAATAATACATCTTATACTAATACTCTACTTTTTTAGAAAACTTCTCTTTTATTTCGAACAAACTTAACCTTGACAATTACAAACATAACAATGAAATATCTATTTGATTCATGATAGTCGTTCGAGAGTTTAGCACGTACATACATATATTTCGATGTTACATTTATACATATATAGATAAATTAAATTCCAGCCTCGTCGATATATGTATAAATGCAACATATGAATTAATATGTTTAGTTTAAAAATTATACATTCTGATTTATTCACAAGATGCGACTAAGGTAGGAACCGATATATGGCGGTTTATTTATACGAAATAGCATGACTCAAATGCACAGGGCGGAGATGGGCAGAATCATCCCTGTCGCAAAAGCTGCTCCTACGATTGCCAAGACGCTAGCCCACCGCGGCAATTATTCACTAATTCGCGTTCTTTTCTTGGGGAGGCCTATGTCGAGCAATAGAGTTTCAATGTCTAGAATGATGATGATGACAGTAATGGTAGTTAGTAAAAAAGTGCACTTTCAGATTTATTGAAGACTAATCCAATTTGTAGTCGAGTAGCGATGTTTGCTCGATTACACGGGGCGGGCGGTGTGTTACATCACTTCTGATGGTTACCGAACGGAGATCTCGAGTGAGCCGCCTTGTGTAGAGGACCTTACATACTTGTCACTCCAATAAATTATTTACAATGGATTCTAAACAAAAACCTCAGCCAAATCAAGCTCATTTCATAAAGAGACAATATTTGTTCACCTTTACTTGAATATTAAATAAAAGATTTGAATGTTTGTATTATAGTAATTGCGAATAGAACTTGTAAATCATCATTACAGACTTTGGGAGTCCACTGCTGGACATAAGCCTCCCCAAAAAAGGGGGAATTTTGCCCATAATTGCCGCGCTGAGCAAGCGTGTTAGATCTCAGAGCGCAACTTCCGCGACGTAAATGCTGCGGATGAATATACTGCTAACTATCAGTTCTGGTACCTTGGTCAAATCTTAAAACACCTGGTACATAAGGAAGTACTATTCTACTCTGCCGGTACCTCACGGCAAGATATGATGCTGAGAAACATTGCTTAATATTAGACGACGTTTGCATTTTTAATATCTCCAAGGACTAGACGCGGACGTGATATATCAATGTCAATTGTTCTCTATTCGCTTAACAAACGCCAATTGAGTTGGTGAGAGAAGTTATTTTCTGTAACTGCGCCCGCAATTACATGGCTCTGGTATTTGAAATTTTTGCCACATTTTAATTAATCCAGTAATCATTTTATGTCACAGTACCAGTTGTACCTCTGTACCAGTTGTCGTAGGAGACGACTAAGGTATCGGGACCGACAGATGGCGGTGAAATCATTCGAAACAGCGCAAATCAAATACTATAGGGTGGGAATGGGCAGCAGCATCCCCGTCGCGAAAGTTGCGCTCTGCGATTGCCAGCACGCTTGCCCAACGCGGCAATTATGAGCAAAATTCCACCTATACTGGGGAGGCCTATGTCCAACAGTGGACTTTCTATGGCTGATATGATGATGATATTAGACGTAAAGCCGATTGAAATGAAAGCGTAGTTTCCTTCGTTTCAGTTTCATAGTTTCGTTAGTAAGGTTTGTCAAACATGTTGTAATGGTTGGTTTTATCCAGAGCGTGCTGATAGACGGCGCATTTTGTAGATCTTATATTTCACTCTAAGTGAGATTTCGGTGCTCACGACACTTTTTAACACTAAGATAACTGACATTTTGAACTACCTATGAAGACTAAGTGAGGTCAGATAAATCATTTATTGTATTTTTTTTATTCGTAACACTCGAATGCTTTATTTATTTATATTTATTAATTTATACATTTTATGGTTAATATATAAGTAAATAATGGTAAATAAAATAAAAAGTTCTTTTAAATTAAAAATTTAGTGATACTTATTAAAATATCAGGCTCACTGTAAACATTTGACAAACACGAAAAGGCTTTGTATAAGTGTTACAAAATTTATTGGATTTGTTCCTGAATTTCTGCACAAAACACCGTATTCTCTTTCTGATACGTTATTTTTAAGGCTCGAGGGTATGTTATTTTTGAGCTGAAAAGTAGATAGTATCAGTAGAGAGAGGTTCCCTTGCCAAGTTAAGAATAAACTTACCTCTACTGTTTTTTCTCGATTAGTTTTTTGTGTATTATCCGAGAATGAATTGTTGTCAAATCTATAATATTACAAAATGCTCCGTGCATGTTTTATGCACTATATTTGTTTACCATTTAATGAATCTCTCTCTGAATGAAAGTGTCTACCAAATTTATAAGGTTGTAATAGTGGTATGTGTGCAGATTTCTGAGTTTTATTTCTGAGTAAATATGTGTTTTATATAAATGAAGCGGTACAGTTTTTATGAGAGCTTAAATATCTCGTAGTGTTTTGTTTTGGATCCCTGTCGTGCTACGGTCGGCGATTGCCAACACGCTTGCCCAGCGCGGCAATTATGGGCAAAATATTCTATTTCTCGGAGAGGCCTATTTCCAGCTGTAAACTTCCGATGGCTGTTACGATAATGATGATTATGATTTTAAATCAAATTTGAACTTAGTCGGTTTAAAGGGAATATTATTATTATAATAATGTTTGGTGCTGAAAGATCGAACCTTGCCAAGTTAAGTGTGTTTTAAGAGTATATTTATTTCGTGACAAGTGTGTAATACCTTTTGTGGAGCTTCGGCTTCGAATGCACCCCGGCTGCAAACCCTGCCCGCTTATGGATGTCCCTCATAAATTTACTAACCCGCCGCTTAGATCGCCCCCGCGCTCTAAGTCGATTATTTTTATTACAGACTTTTACCATTTTTAGGGTAAGTCCTCAAGAACCTTTATTCGCAGGCTTGTCCCAACACTTTGTACCTGACAGCTGACTTGGCATATACTCATATTTATTAAATATTGACAAAAGGTTGTGTTAAGAGGTATTCATATGACTGCTAAAAATATAACGTGTCAGTGAAAACAACATTTATACTAAGGTATACCTGAAATATTAAGATTAAATATATTTTATTTGTTGGAGCTATATGAGTCCTCCCTATCCCTATATAGGTTTTGAACATGTTAAAATAACATGGGCACAGAATATATAAACAAGGGAAATTTTTAAGCTAAGAAAATTTTACCATTTCTAATATAATTTTAATGAACCCGCATATTATTGCGTTCCTACTGAGGGTTCGATCCCTAAGGAAGGCCAAATTTTATTTTTGTAATATATAAGTGATTCCCTTTTTGCCTGATACATTAAACATTCAACCAAACAAAGGATTCGTCCTTTGTTTGGTTGAATGTTTAACGGAGACACCTGCTATACGGAGCTACAATATACTGTGCCGATATCCAACGCAGGTACTCCTTTACCAGGTGTTGTAAGTGGCAAATAAGGTACCAGAAACAACAGATGGCGGTAAATTCATTTGAAACAGCGTAATTCAAATACACAGGGCAGGAATGGGCAGCAGCAACCCAGTCGCAAGAGTCGCACTCATCCGTTAGCATTGCTTGTCTAGCTTGGCAATTATAGACAAAATTCCCCTTTTTTGGGAAGGCTTTTCTGCAGCAGTGGGCTTCCAATAGCAGATATGATAAAGAAGATGATATTCCACGGAATCAATAGATAATTGAGGATACAAAAATACTGCAATTGTAAGTAATTAAGTAAAATAAGTGAAAAGTAAATCAATTCACATCAAAACACATACATTCAGACACAAAACAAACACAAATATTCATCATATAGATCTCCTGCGGATTGACCCACATCTCTTGGCGCACAAGGAATCTGCGCCAATGGACCTCAATCAGAAATAAAATACAAAACCTGCATCGTCTAAGTCAGTAGCTAAATATACAATCTTTACATTTTCCCCTTTGTACAAATAAAAAGAATCAAACGCCGGCCATTATTAAAACTGTAAACGCGGCAACCTGAACTATTATACAAACCTCAATCCCATTATGAATGGTGCTCATAAATTTAAAAAACTTGTCTGCGCCATTTAGATTTGCCTCTTTCACGTTTTTCTTAGTTTTATATGTTTTTTATGGAAATATGTCGACATGCGGATTTTTCGTTTATATATATTTTATTACATCACTAGCTGTGCACGAAGGTTTCACAAGCCATGCAACTGTTTCATCACTTGCTTGCATGATTCATCATCATCATTATCATAGCAGTCGTACAACGTCAAGCTGGATGTAAGCCTCAAAAAAAGGAGAACTTTTCCCATAATTGGCAATCGCAAGAAGTAGCTTCGCGACAGTAATGCCTTGTTGCATTTGAGCTACACCGCTTTGGATTTACCCCCGTCTGTCGGTTTCGGTACTTGAGTCGCCTTTTATGACACCTGGTAAAGAGGAAGGTACTATTCTTCTTTAACGATACCATACGGCGAACTCTGCTATTACTACATGGCCAATTTTAGTTACGCGTTTCTAAATCAGCGCGTATTATTTGGGATTCTCTCACTAATACTAAGCCATATTTTTATAGTGTAACTTAGACTATATTATATTTACATAAACAAAAATCTCTACCTAAAGAGATACCTAAAACACGGGATGTTAATGTGCGATTCAAACAAATAAATTCAAAAACTATTGAACTGATTCATAAATAGCTTTCACTAAGAATATTAAATTTTTATATTCATACAGAAAAGATATAAAACGGAGCGCATCAAATACAAGAATAAAGACTATACAAATTGGTTAAGCTGAGGTGTTCCGGAAGCAACCTACTTCTGAACATGAAGGTGTCATATAAAGCAACTGGAACCGACAGATGGCGGTATATCCACCCGAGATAGCCTACTTCATATGCAACAGGCAATCCCAATGAGAAGTTACGCTCTGCGATTATTACCACGCTTGCACAACGTGACCATTTCAGGCATGATTCCTCTTCTCTGGGGGGCCTATAGATGTTCTATGAATGCTACGATGAAATTGGTTAAACTGTCTCCGGAACTAATAATCGCAAACGTACATACAAATAGATACAATATTGACAACCACATTTTTATCTAGCGTGTGTTTTAGTCCAAAATGGCGGAAATGGAAGGGGTTACATAATCAGTGGACGACCTGATACAAAGGTCTTCTGCATTTGTAACTTGGTTTCGCCCATTTCTACCGGCAAAAAGTAGTGTTTTCATAGCTATGGTCCAATTTGAAGGGTTAGAGGCCGTGAAATTACTATGTAATGTGATATCATCATCATCATATCAGCCACTAGACGTCCACAGCTGGATATAGGCCTCCCCAAGTAGTCTCCACTAGGACCGGTTGTATGCGGCCTGTGTCCAGCGCGATCCTATGGTTTTAGTCAGATCGTCGGTCCATCTTGCGGGTGGATGACCTACGTTGCGCGTCCAGAACCTTACGACTCAATAATGTGACATTTTTATGTTCAGATCTTAAGGTTGGCAACGTGCCACTAGGCAATTCTTGTAATATTACGAGCGTGTATACGCTGCGTTGAGGCTTACTATTACGCGGACTATACAATTGTTTGTCGACCTGGTCCAATAAAAACAAGAAAGCACTCCGTAGCGTTATCTACTTTTTTTTAACCTAGAAATTAATAGAAAGCTGAAAAAGCAGAATATAACTATTTCATTTATGTTCACATAATGTCATGGTATGTTTTGTAATGTGCCAATTCTTTTTGTTCCAGGTAAGTGATTCTCCTGATATTGACCCTGCACTAATGTGGTAATCTTGAATGTATCTCTGTTATGAAGGAATTCTGTCAAATACACTACTTGCTGTTAACAAGGGAGGGATAATTGCGTTTGCATTAATTCTTGCATTGCGGCGCGCTTTTGGATCATACCATAGCAAACATAAAGTGCAGTTAAACAAAAGTTAGTCATTACTGATCTCACAAAGGGTTGTATTGTCTGGTGGACGAAGTATCAGCTTTTTACACTTATATTGCCTAAAACTAAGCATGATCGGGCCCGATAGTGCTTTCGGTCTTCTCACTGTCTTATACACTAAAGGTTGAAAACTCGATCCCATCCAAGACAACCATTTAAGTGATGATATTACATAACAGATTAAAGATATTATATAGCCTCCTTTATAAAGTTTTACGTATATAATGGGCAAAATAAACCCCGTTCTTAGGGAGGATATGATGACATGGTGAGGACGCGGTAATTACACATTACCGAGAAATTTCACTGCCTCTCTTACCTTTTTAACATCAAAATGCCCGTGCAGATGACGACCTTTGTGACATCTGCTACAAGTATGCCTAAATCTCACATTCTGTAAATGAAGATTTGTAAAATTAGTAAGATATTACTTACATTTCAGTAGTTTCAGCATTTGAGAAATAGTTTAAAAAATAGTGTCATAAGTGAGTGATGTGGTGTAAAAGATGATGACAACTATAGTAAACGGAAGTTTAAGATAGTTTGGACACGTAGAAAGGAAAAAATATACCTATCTTACTGCAAAAATATATAGAGCAAAATTGAATGGGAGAGCAAGGCACAATACATAGGCAAACATACCTGAGCACGCAGAAGAGGTGTTAAAGACGGGCCAGGTCAAAAGTACTAAGATTAAAAGAGCATATACCTGTATAAAGAAAACTATTACGAGTAAAAAAAGCGAGAGAAGTGAGATCTTGACAGATCCATAATTACCCCGACGGGACACAGTAATGATGTATGGGTGTACATTTCAGACAAACAACACCCTGCACACTGTTAGAATAACTGTTATAATTATACTTTAAACCCCTACACACCCCTATACCTTCGCGTTTTAATCGCATTAAAATTTATTTAAACCCGTCTTTGAATTCTACCAGCTTTGTAGACAAAGAAAAACTAGTGGAGCCAATTTAAAGTTATGATTGAGAACAAAATCTTTCGGAATTTATTCTCCGTGTTTGTTTTGGAGGCGAACTTCAAAGAGTTATTTTCACAAATTGAATTCTGTATTCGTGCGGCCCGGTTTTTATAGTGTTGATTGTGTTTAAATATTTTACAAGATTTGTTAACCAAAATATTTAGTAGAACAACACTTGATGTCTTGACTTTTCAAGTTTTAACGTGAATAAAATATATATTCCTATATATTCGTAAATTGTATGCAAGCTTTTTTTCAGGTTGGCTGCATATATCGGGGAAAACTTAATTTATTGACAAAAAAGAGACGCAATTAATTGTCATTACATAGACACAAAGTAAATGAAATCATGAAAGTTTACAATTATAATAAAAAACCAACAATTCATTTATTTCAGAGAGGTTAGATTTATAAATTATGTTGATTTATTGAGAGTGGAACTACTTGAGAATGTTATATTTTATTTTTATATAAGCAAACAAATAAACGTTCCGTTTGACGGTAAGCGTGAACGAAAACGAAACGTGAAACGGTAACGTGTTTATAGAGGTAACAGCTTATAGACGCTTGTGTTACTAATTTCAAAATAAATTGTAATACCAACTCAAATCCTATGAGACTTGTTTAATTTTAATTCTCGAAGGAAGTATAGTTTTCCAGTGACACGATATATATATATATATATATATACATATATATATTGTTTATTCTTTTATTTTAGGTTAAAATAAACTTATGCGTTGCTTCTGAAAACGAAGATTTATTTCGTTAATTTCTTACAAATATTATTATATAATTTTACAAATAACTTATTTAACTACCCTATTATTATAACTTTACCTGAAAACGAAGAAACGACAATTAAAGTCTATTCTTCCACCAATTATTCTTATTTATCTATCTTAAATCACAATAATCTAATACAATTAAAGTCTATTCTTCCACCAATTATTCTTATTTATCTATCTTAAATCACAATAATCTAATACAATAATAACCTCTCAACTGACCATTGACCTCAGACTTTAGCGCTTGTCAGTTGTCAATGTCATTCAATGTCGTTCAAAAATTAAAGAAATATTATTTCTTTACATATATATAGTAATAGCAAAACCGAGAGACGTGGTCCTGATTTAAGTATATGAAATATACATATTCATGAAAAAAATATTGCGACCATAAACTCTCAATTTGAATCAAATTGTGCTCAGTAAGCAATAGAATGTTTAAATCACCGGACAAACACCGAGACAATATTTTTATGTACAAAGATGAAAATAGTTCACGTGGAGAAATTACAAATGCTGATCGAAATCCGTTGATTTAAAGTTTGCCCGAGTCTTTAATCGCTTAATTTTTGCGCCGGCACAATCGTAAGCTGGCATCATGGTACTTGTTTTCGAAGACATCGGGGGGTGCGGTGGCACAATGGAGGTGAGGGCGGCAGAGGGTAGGACTAAGGTAGTCTGCCTTGTTTACAAAACGGTCCCGGAAAGGTTTCATCAACAAATTAACAATCCCCACTGACTGACGGTCAAGTGGATCGCAAACGTTTGCTGCAGCGATTTCTTTTTGATTTGATTTCTTTTGTTTATTTAGTTTACGGAATCTGTAATAATAAATAATAATTCTAAATTCAAACTCATGTTCTTATTAATAATAGCCTCACCAAAGTTATCTATACCTAAATATAACAAGGCTGTATTCCATTAAAGAGATCGTTGATTATTTTTTATATAACGGTCAAACAGCAAGAAATCATAAGACGCAAGCGGATTGTTAAAAACCGTGAGGTTCCAGTAAAGTAGATTAAAAATGTACCTCTCTCTGTAACAGGTATCTTAAGAGGCGACTAAGAAACCAAAACCGACAAGTGGCAGAATTCAAATGCACAGGGTGAGGCTGGGTAACAGTGTCCCCTTTGCTTATTGCGTATTGCGTCGTTTTATCGCTACTATCAGGTATAAAACAATCAATCATCATTATCATCATCGTTACCCCAAGAAAGGGGAAATTTTTCCCATAATTGCCGCGCTGGGCCAACGTGTTGGCAATCGCAGAGCGCAGCTTTCGCGACGGGGATGATAATGCCCATTCCCGTACTGTGCATTTGAACTACACTGTTATGGATCGATATACCGTAATCTGCTAGTTCTGGTACCTGAGTCTGGTAACTTACTATACCTGGTCCAAAGGGAGGTACTGAAATTAAATAGTATATACAGAGTCGCCTGGTCAATTATATAGAAAAGATATTATAATATTTTCTTACATTTTCGCGTTCTCTATTCATAATGACAATATTTTATTAAATACTTGAAAACGAAAAAAACACTTGTGAGTTAAATCAAATTTAAAGCATTTACAAGTAGTTTTGTTCCACCGCATTTAATCTTTCACCTTAATTATTCCTCTTAGCGTGGTGATAATACCTACACCACTCTCTGACTCTTATTTCGTTATTTTTCTTAATAATATTAGTAGAATCTCACTGTATATAAAAGAAACACATAAAGTATACTTTATCAGGATGTCGTCCAATTGAAAGCCTCAAGAGGGCGCTACCCCGCTTGTTTACAAGACAGACCCTCGAGCGAGTTGTCGGCGACGGAGAGCCGAGCAAACACGACGGTGCGGTATTGTGCTTCAAATTAAAAGATTTCGTTCGCGGCACGGCTTCGAGAGGGGAGCTGGATGAGACGTTTTGTTGTGTGAATAAATATAGATTTAGGTAATTGTTGACGGGAGCGATGGCGCAATGGTAGTGATTTTATACGCTAAGGGTTGTTGGTTCGATCCTCACCCATTACAAGCATTTATAGGATGATATTTATGTTTGTTCTGTATCTGGGTGTTAAAAATATGTATTAGGGTAGTAAAACGTCCAGTGCTGGACATAGGACTCCTTTAAGAGGTCGAATTAATATTTAATCGACGGTTTACAAATCAATTTTCATTGGAATTTTTCATAATATTGTCCGCAAGCACCCAATAGCATAAGCTTGACGACCTATTGGTTATAAATGCATATAATTTTCATTGTATTACCGTCCCACTTTTAATTTTAATGAACGAAATCATTACCGTCGTAAATAAAAGCCACTTTTGCCTATTTTTATTTTATCTGACTAGGCCTCCAAATAAGTGTACAGTCTGTGTGATAGCAGGCGTCATAACAGCCCAACAGCCATAGACGCTCGAAATATCACTAGTATATTTCCAAACTTGTGACTTAAGGATAAGGTTGGAAAGAGCTTTGCCTCTTCTATCACTCATACCTGGAGATATAGGTAAGGTACCGATACAGACGACCTTTAAACTGAGGTCAACCAGGAGTCCAGGCCATATGCTGCCTAAAGTATTATTATCAAAACATTGAAATAAGTTAGAATTTTATGAAGCTCATAAATTATTATATATTTTGGATAACAAACATAGTTCATTCAAAACATTTTTCGACTATACATCGATAAAGTTTGCAGCAGCAGAACTTGATAAAGTTTGATTAAAACTATTGAAGATAATATATATATATATGTGTGTGTGTGTGTGTGTGTGTACATACACACATATAGATCATAGATTATTTTACAAAATTTTATTTAGAACGAGCTTGTATCGGCATGCTCGAAAACCAACATTATTTCAACTAAAAACTCACAAAAGTTAATCATTTTATATGTATATAGATTTATTGCGCGCAAGATTCATTTGCTTCAAACTTTTATCTGAACTTCATCAAACACAGACTTCATTCTATTTGACCAAGTTGATAAATAAGCATACAGTCTGCGTGATAGTAAGCGTCACTGCAGTCCACACCACTCGTAATATCACAAGGATATCACAAACGCGTGGCCAACCTTGTGACTTGAGGATATTATGCCACACTACTCAGTAAATTGTCTGTCTCTCTCTCTTACCCTTAGACAGTAGTCTCTCTCAACCTTTAGACGGGAAGACAGCAATGCGAACACGGCTATACCGGTAGCAGCTAAGCCACTTCTTACGTGGCGCTTTTTGACTCTATCAGTACCTATTGGTCCCTAATTTTAATATAAGACAGTGTAAATAATAAGGCCTCTGTCAGCTCGCAAAAGGATGCGTAAACACACTAAAAAATATGAATAGGTTAGACACGACAATTGTAACAGATTTGGTTACTGCCCGGGAAAATAGCATTAACACCTTCGCATTTGAGAGGCCAGGACACAGTTGTAAGTAACTTCTAGTTTATCAAGCGAGTTTTGAACCAAGGTATAACATCGCTGATTACCTGTCTGCCCTCATCGGTGAGGCGCCTTGCAATGCGATCGGACACGTGACAGTCATTTTATGCGGTGGAGAGGAATTTCCGATACGATTTATTTTTTTAATTTAAAATTTAATGGCGTCACTTCATATTCCAAATAGCAATGTTTGCAATACTGTATTCCGATTTGAAGAGTGAGAAAGGCAGTGAAATTACTGGGTAATGTGACATGACATATATTTATCTTCAAGTGACATAATTGGCAATGTGCTAGTGATATCTATGGAATATTATGAGCGTCTTCAGGCCGCAGTGACACTTACTATTATGCGTACCGTACTTGTTTGTTGATCTGGTCTAATAAAACATTCCAAATCACTGATAGCTTAATATATTAAAAATATTAACAACGAATCCAATCTTTCTTTTTAATTATTTTGTGTGTGAGGCATATATTGCACGACTATTTTTCGTCCGGACAATAGTGAGAACGCGCCTTCAATCCTAGATTTGTTTACGAGTTTAAGCAGTCTGGGCCAAATCAATCACTCGGCAATCGGCCCAACTATTTGTTAAACTAAACAATCCAGACGTTTAACACAATTCAATTTGCCAGCCCATTAGATTCAACTGGGGTTACTACACCCGGCGATAATCGGGGTAGCGAGATTTAGCACAAACAAGCTATTCACTCAATCAAAATGAAATTAAGACGCTCCAGTGAAAACTCCGGGAATCCGAGGATTTGTTTAAGAGCCACTAAGAATGAGTTAGGCCGGTTTACTTGGGTAATTAATTTAACTCTGCCAATGGGGCTACCTCGGGAGGTGCGCGCCCAGCAACGGCCCGGTGCGACGAGGACTGAATTTACAATTCAATATTTCGCTTACACTTAAGTGAGTGATGGATATGTCGTTGAAGCCTACACTTGGGCTCGTGTGTTTGCTTAAAAATACATAGATACTCGGTTATTTCCTAATATAGTCTTGTCGTCATTATATCAGCCATAGGACGTCCACCATCAGACATAGGCTTTGTCAAAAGTTTTTCAAGAAGACCCGTTGTTGCTAGTTTAATTAGTTTTTATCTTGACGTTAGGCAGGCGAAGTGACGAGCTAATAGCATAGCTTTGGTTCGTGAAGGGGACTAGAGCTATTACCCATATCCGTCCTGGAACATTTGAGTTGTTTTTAGATACCGAGATATACCACAAACTCTCTGTTAAATTACCTTATTCTCCTCACAAGACACCTAGTGACCTTAAATGAGGGGAAGTAGATCATCTTAGCAGCTGTAAAACGTCCAATGCTAGAAATATACCTACCTAAGAAACGGCAAATTTGGTGGCAATTGCAGGGATTTGTTTCACGACGGTACTGCTCATACCAGCCCTGGTGCATTGAAGCTACATCGCCATCTGTTGGTTCTGGCGCCTCAGCCGCCACTTACGACACCTGGTATAGGAGGAATTACTATTCTGCTCTACCGGTACCCCACGGACTTGCCGGTACCACACGCAGAGAAGTAGCTATGTAATAATTATTTCCAGTAATCGCAACCTTGACATACTTCCCTTGTTTACGTTAATTTGTATGAAAGAAAGAAAATATATTTATTGCACAATTACGGGAAAGAAATCTTTTACCGCATTTTTATATCGTTTGGTACTCTGTGGTAATGTGTGTTTCAAGCATTTTCCTCTTTATTGACACTGTTGACATTGACTCTTGGTGATCGCTTGCAGACCTGAGTATTTGAAGTAACTTCCACTTGACACCGTCTCCCGCACCTGACGAAAAGGGTCTTGATATATAAACAAGTCAACGAACAACAAGAGCGACCCTTTAAGAGTATCTTTTACATTTGATACTTTAAAAGAGATCCTAAGAAATATATATTTTATAACGTTGACTCTATTCTTATAAAGTAAGAACACGTCATCTTAATTCGAATAATTGTTTAGATTAATAAACAAATACAACAACAACTTTAAAATTACTCAACCGATTTTACCATTTAACCAGGTATCGTAAGAGGCGACTAAAGTACCAGAACCGACAGATGGCGGCATATCCATCCGGAACAATGCAGCTCAAATGCACAGGGCGGAGATGGGCGGCCGAATCCAACACCAGGCGTGACGATTCTGCCGCCCAGCGCGGCAATTATGGGCAAAACACCTCCTTATTCTGAGAGGCCTATGTCCAGCCATAGACTTTCGAATGCTGTTATGATGAAACCGATTGTAATCAATGTTTGCTTTCTGTGTACAATTTGAACCGACTTAAGAGATAGGGTTTATAGTCGCAATATTTTTTTCAATATCATCATTCCAGCCATTGAAAGTCCAATGCAAGACACAGGCCTCTCCAATAAAGGAGGCCTTTTGCCCATAATTGCAGAGCGCAGCTTTCGCAATGGGGATGCTGCTGCCCATACCCAACCTGTGCATTTGAGCTGCACTGTTTCAGACGGATATACCGTCACCTGTTTGTCGCCTCTTACGATACCTGGTGAAGTGATAGCTACTATTCTACTCTGCCGGTACCACACGATAACATTTTATGATAACCATATCTAATTAAGAGAGGATTACGTCTGTCGGGTTAGCAAGGAAGATATCAAAGTTAAATATTTTCGGAATTTTTGCAAAAGCATGTGTTTTGGAAAAAATATTTTTTATGTTATGAAGTCAACAAACATGATATAACATGATGATGAACGTGATCGCAGCCTTTAGACACTCGTGTCATCACAAAGATATCACTAGCGTGCCACCACCCTATGAATTAAAGATAGACTGTCACATTTACCTAGTAATTTTACTGCCTCTCTCACCCTTCAAACCGGAACACAGCATTGCAAACATTGCTATTTGGCAGTAGAAATAGTTGAGTGTGAGGTACCAATGCAGACTACCTTTGTGTGTGGTCTACCTCGAGTCAAGTATATCCAATCTTTTTTAATGGATTTGGCATAATAGCTTATACAAACGACTTCACTCACGTAATGGCTATATTTAATTTCTAGTAAAGTATACAAGGTTACTGTACTTTCGAAAAATGATTTTTTTAAAGGACTACTATTCAATTAAGTAGTAAAGAAATGTAAGAGTAACAAACAAACTCACATGTAGATATATGATATTTATTGAAACTACACGAAAACTCCACGAAAATCCAAGCAACATTATGAAGTATTAATAGAAGGAGATCTATTACCTTAGATATAATATAATATATAAAACTAGATAAAGTAGG
The DNA here is from genome assembly GCA_020976665.1 of Heortia vitessoides. Lineage (NCBI taxonomy): Eukaryota > Metazoa > Arthropoda > Insecta > Lepidoptera > Crambidae > Heortia > Heortia vitessoides. The sequence goes on along the minus strand of JACJUM010005600.1, from coordinate 11,708,537 downwards.
TCCCCCTGTACCAGTTGTCGTAAGAGGCGACCAAGATACTAGAACCGGCAGATGGCGGTGTATGAATCCAAAACAGTGGCTCAAATGCAAAGGGCGGGAATGAGAAGCGTCGCGAAAGTTGCACGCTGCGTTGGCCAACACACTTGCTCAACACTGCAATTAAGGGCAAAAAGCCTCCTTCCTTGAAGAGGCCTATGTACAGCAGTGAATGTTTACGATTGCTATGACGATGATGACGACTGAAAGTATGCAGACAATGTCACGGGCTGCAACAATTATAAAATCGATCGGCAACGTGATTCGGGTGAATTCCCACACGTTTTCATCTACACACGTTTCGGTCCCTTGAAAAAGTCAATTGGAAACATCAATTAAGGGCAAACAAACACATTTAAAACAACCGCTTGTAAGTAGTTAGTGAAGCTTACGTAAATCCGCAAGCCCATAAAATAAGATCAGAGGCACACGATTTAATTATTAATTATAAATTAACAGTTAATTAAGCGTCTTTATATTGGCGATTAATATTGACTTGGCACTTTTAGCTTTGAAAATCGTGTATGAAGAAGTTCGTTGGAATTTGTTTCAAATATGGCTAGCGGAATATCTGGAATTAATTAATGCAATTTTAATGAGAAATTTATAAGTAATCTGTATTTGATTATATATGATCGCTTAATTATTTACTAAATATTGTATATATATACATAGTAATAAGAGGTACAACAGACATTGTGAGAGACGACCGTAGCACTAAACTCTCAAATGCTACAGGTTGGACGAGATGGGCTAGGGGATCTGCGATTGCTTCCAATAGGACCGGTTGTATGCAGCCTATGTCCAGCGCTAACCTGCGATTTTAGTCAGATCGCCTGTCCATCTTGCGAGTGGACGCCTAACGCTGCGCTTGCCGTGTGTTTATAAAATATTATCATCATCATCATTCCAGCCATTGGATGTCTACCGCTGGATATAGGCCTCCCCAAGAAAGGAGGAATTATGCCCATAATTGCGGCGCTGGGCAAGCGTGTTGGCAATCGCAGAGCTTAGTTCTCGCGACAGGGATGCCGCAGCCCAACAGCGCCTTGTACAATTGAACTGCACTAATTAGGATAAACTGCCATCTGTCGGATTTGATACCTCAGTCACCTCTCTAGACACCTGGTACAGGGGAGGTACAACAATTTTACTCTACCGGTACCTCACGGGCGAGTAGAATAGGTTCATATCTATAAAAAGATATATACACTATACGGATAGGAGCGCTACCATCTGCCCCATCAGACCCTTTATAATTATGCTGCAGTTATAAATGTATATTTTTATGGGTCAATGATAATCCACCAGTTAGAGGAAGGCTTGTTAAAACAAGCGTTAGTGCATAATTCAGCTAATGTTAATAGCCAGCAAACGCGCGTCACAGAAGTTAATAGGCACTGCGGCCGGTTGCCAAATACGTTGCGGTCGGGCAGCTACAGGCGAGTACAAATAGCTAATTCTATAAAAAAACGTACAAATAGAAAACGTCATTAAAATTTACTTGTTAAATATATAATTATTTTTCTCTATAGTCGCTTCAGAAAGAAGTCGCAATTTCTTGCGTGTCTGAATTGGATGTATTTGTTGGCACTTCAATACTCGTATATTCATCCGTAACAGTTTATATAAAATGCACAGGGCGGGGATGGTAAGTAGCATCCCGCCGCGAAGATTCGCTCTGCGATTAACAATACGCTTACCCAGCGCGGCAATTATGAGCAGAATTGCTACTTTATTAGTGACTTCCAATGGCTGGTCAGGTAATGTATTGTTGTTATTGTTTATTAATTTGAGTCACGCTGCTGTGCGTGAATATACCACAACCTGTCGATTTTGGTACCTTAGTCTCCTTTTACGATGTTTGGTTCAGGAGGACGTGCTATTTTACTTTGCCGGTACCACTATGTAAATAGCCTACTATGTTATTTGCTAAACAATGTTTTTTTAATAGTGAAATATTGTCGATTAATCAATTTTAAAGTTAATATGTTACAAATATTTCCTATTTGTAATATTAGTGTAGATATTGGAAAAGTGAGAGTTCCTGTGAGGTACCTGCAGAGTAGTAGAGTAGTAGTGCTAACAGGTGTCGTTAAAGGCAACTAAGTTACTAGAACCGGCAGATATATCCATCCGAAACAGTGCAGCTAAAATACACTGGTTCTGGATGGGCAACATCTCGGTCACGAAAGCTGCACTCTGCGATTGCCAACACGTTTGCCCAGTGTGGCAATTATGGGCAAATTCTTCCTTTCTTGGGGAGGCATATGTCCAGCAGTGGACAATCAGTGGCTGGTATGATGATGATTGGAAAATTTGGACTCAAATACAACTACTTTTACAGTGACACAGTTCATTTAAGAACCTTAAAATGTATCTATTATTTTCAAAATTACATTCTGAGAGCGCTAGAAATCTCAAGCCATGGACGTCCAATGGCTGACATGATGACACTAGATATACTTGAGGCAGATCAAAAATTGATCTCATACAAATTTTGTCTGCGCTGGTGCCTCACTTTCACCGATTTTCACCACTAAATCGCAGTGTTCGCAATGCGGTGGTCTAATTTGACTGGTAAGAGAGACAGTGAAATTACTGGGTAATGTGACATAGTATCTTCAAGTCACAAGATTGGCTAGGCGCTAAAGAAATCCTTGTCACATTTAGAGATTTATAGGCTGTAGTGACGCTTACTATTACAGGGACTGTGGGTCATACAAAAAAAACACTACCAATTTTTAAATCGTACCCTAAATGCTTTTGGCACATAAAAATAAATACGTGCATTCATTTCAGTAAACGTTATCACCGGTAATTGTATTCTAACTCGCTGATTTAAACGCCCCGTCGGTTGCCAAATCGGGCTGTTTGGATGCAGCCGAGACATGCGAGTGGAATGGATTGCTGAATATTCAATACATTAAAATAAACTTTGTTGGGATTTTAAGTGACGTATCGCTTCACTGAAACTATTGTTGTAAAGGAAACTGTATATTTACATTTTGTTGGTTCTTTTTAACTAAAGTATTCAAGGCTGTATGCAAAGTATTTAGTTTATTTTTATAAAGTATCTTAAACGTTGACCTGACTCCGAAATAAGTTTTTTTCCGAGGTTATTTATTGCAATCAGTCATTTCTCGACATTCAGCAATATTTTTATAAATTAGCAGTAGCTGTTTGTGGTCCAAATCCAGTGAACTGCCCACTCAATGGGTAAGACAAAACTAACACTTAAGATGTCACATGTTCATGCCTTTTTGATTCACGGGAATAAGTCCAGAGGCGTTTTTCTTTTTAGTCTTAAAAAATGTAGTTTTCGTGTTCATCAGGTCTACAGCAAGTCATCACTTTCATAGTTTTTTCTTAGGTTGTGGAATTTCTAAATTACGAAGGATCCTCTCATTGGTCATATACCAAGGCTATTAGGTTATCATTCTTAATATTTTAGACTGAAATGAGTATTGGAGTAAGCTGCAGTACCTCAAAGTTGAATTCCATACGTCTAAGTTGGCTTCATGATACATTTTTATATAAGCAAGTTATTGTCTAAGGACAGCTTGGAATTTCTGTTTAGTAGCCAAAATAGTATTTTCTGATTTGTAAGCTAAGGGCTTTGCTCTTTGTGAATATATGTTTTTCCAGGTCAGTCGTCTATCCAAATAAAGTCCAAGATATACGGCTTCCTCGGCCTGTGGTATGAAGTTATAATTCAAGGTGACAGGCGGGCAAGTCTCTCTTCTCATGCCACACTCGTTCGAAAGCCTGTGAAATATCTAAGAAAGAGCAGTATTATTTATTTTGGAAGCAATTATATATACTATCCAGAAGTCTGTGTATTTGCTCAATTGTACCGTGATCATGTCGGAATCCGAATTGATGGTTCGGCATCATCTTTGTTCCCTTGAGTATAGGGTTAATTCTTCCCAAGAACAAATTCTCCAAGACCTTTGAAGTTATTGGCAGCAGACAGGTAACAAGTCTCCTTCCTTTGCGCTTTTTCCTGACTTTAGTATCATAATGATTTGGGCGATCTTCCACTGTCATGGGATTAAGTTTCTCGTCAATATGGCGTTGTATATCTGAGTCAGAAAAACTATACCCTCCTCCAATAACTCTTTTAGAACCTTGGCAGTAATCAGATCATAGCCTGGTGCTTTGTGTTGGTCTAGTTTTAGTATAGTGTTACGTACCTCGGAATTAGTGAATCTGCCTAAAGGTAGATCGAGCTGATAAGTTGTAGCCAAAGAGTTAGCAATTCAATTGGCTGTGTCTTTTGGTCCTCTGTTGTCATTCGACTTAAACACGTCTTTCAAGTGTGAAGCAAATATTTTAGCTTTTTGTTGGCCCACGAGTCATCCGGGTGACCTATGAGTTGCGAGTGTAACGTAGGTTGCTTTAATTTCTTATTAGCTTTCCATGTGTAATAGTCCGTTGCCCGCGTAACATCCTGATTGGTAAGTTATTTTTTAACGCCTGAGTTTTTGTAATCTAACAGTACTTGTTTCAATTTTGATGTGATGTTATTTAGTTTTTTCTGATCTTCCGGATGTTTTGTCCGCTGCCAAGTCTTTCTAACAGAGCGTTTTTCAGCAATCATATTTCTTATAGTTTGAGGACAAGATTCAGAACTTAAGTCAATTTGATCAGGAGTTACTTCCCATGACGATTGTTGATTGCAGTTATTAAAATGTTCAAAGGTAGCCATGATATTTTCATCTGTTTTTAATGACAGTTTGGTGTCGATTGTAGAGGATAAAAAGAAGGTAAAAGAGTCAGTTTGTTTTGTAGTTATGAAGGCTTCTCCATCATCTTGGCTTTTTTTTTAAGTTATGATCTCGGGTGTATGTTATATAGTACCGAGATAGGTAGTTTAAAGAACTTGTGTTACGGATGCCAAACAACAAACGTATTAAAAATATAATACTATACTGTACTATACGTACTCTAATGTATTTAACACATCAATAATACCCAGATACAGAATGTCTCTTACAACACCTGATGTAGACGGAGGTACTATTCTACTCCGGTAGTCCACGGCTATTTTATTTTTAATGTACAATACACCAAAGCAGATCAGGTACACGCCATACCAGTATACACAACAAACAATTAAATATATGGTTTCACGAAAAAATCGGCCCTCAAAACATTGCCCACTCCGCAACGATAGCCGGCGGAATTTCGAGGACTTACAAAAGTTAGTGGAAAGTTATCGGGCAACATTTTTTAACAGAACAGTGCAATAACTCAGCTCGGTTATTCGATTGTGGGCTTGTTGAAATATGTATATACGCTGCTATGTCCGGAACTATTGTTGTTTCAGTTGAAATGGAATATTATGTTATCTTATTTTGTGTTTTCTTTCCGCTCGTTCCCTTTTAATAAAATCCGCTAAGTTGGCAAACAGCCTTTCAATCCGCGTGATGGTAAGTGACGCTATATTCTATATTCAAAAAATATTACTAGCGCGTCATCTTATGCCCTGAAGATATATAACAATACCTATTATGTTTATTGCTTTTCTCACCCTTGGAATTAGAACCCAGCAATGCGAACGCTGGTTTTGCTGGTGACATAAATGACTGTAGTCTGTAAAAGTGAAACACTTGAATATCATAATTTTATATATTTAAAGCATTCGATAAAAAAGTAAAAAGTTACTGATGTGTTTTAATAAAATTATTCTTATTATAGTCTTATTATATTATCTTGTACGCCAAGGATCGTGGGTTTGACTCTTCCCCAGAGCAAATATTTATTTGTTTTGTATCTGGATGTTAAATTAGTATTTTTTTGTTGTAGTATGTTTGTTTTTCCTCTGTTGCCTGGCACTTGTGTTACAAATGCTTTAAACGACTTACCACGGAATTCGGAACGGCACGGAAAGTCAATGTATGATATGTTGTGGGAATATATTTATTATATCATATTTATTTTGTTGGTTCTTTACTCGTACATTGAAAAATGCTGAATATTATCTTTAATGAAATATTCTATTAAATGGAATTTTGTATTAAAGAATACTTGGGCAATTTCGGCGTGACTACTAAGGCTCGATAGCACATCAGTAGTGCAGTCCCCCGAGAGGGAAAATGTAGGTTCGATTACCGCTAGAATACCTAAGAGAAGTTAAATTGTATTCTAGTAAATATTAGCTTCAATAAAAAATTCGACAGACTTCCATAAAATCATTAAAATAACATTATTAAAACAAAAGCTCTGAATTGTGTATGGACTTGTAAACGAGAACTAAACGGAGCGTTGGTGTTTACAGCGAACATATGTCCGGCGGTTTGACATATTCATATAAAATCGTTCGTTACCAAACACTTTCCTGCAGATTTGTGGCCATTCCCAGCTGGCGGAGTACAATAGTTATCGTTGGATACGGTATGGAAATTTGAACAAATTCAATGTTTGCACATAAATACATTTAGATATAATAAATGTATTTGTGATTTTAATTTTTCTCTTGCACAATTGGTAATTGTACTGTTTGGAAATTGTTTATTTGTATATATTTTTGACGTGACTACGTTTTATAATTCGATTGAGGCGGCTGCACACATGAAAAAACTTGACTCATGCGGCGTTACCTCGCTCTGAGGCGTTCCGTTTAAGGCTTGAAGTGCAAGCGAGAGCGCGGGACGAGCGACAAAGAGGCACAATCGGCCGCGCGTTCGGCAGCGTTCGACAACTGTCTCTCTCGTACTCTAGTTAGCGATACGCCCGCGCGGACAGCTGCTATACAATAGAACGTTTTCATAAATAAAATTAAAACGTTCTTTTGAAAAATGCAACCATTCCATCAGTATTTTCTTATGACGTTGTCACGTCTAACTATCGACAGTAAAGCGACTTTACAGACATTCTATTTTTTACCGTGTTTGTTTAATTATTATTTAGATATTTTGCATATTTGCGAGCTCGCTATCCTGCTATGGGGTTTTTTTCTTGCACTCGAAAAATTGTAGTATTCAATAACTTGTGGCATGCCAACGGTGCTGCACACACGTAACGGGCTTTGCTTTTATAAATTTGTTTTTTACACAAAACTGTTTTTTGCTTATTGTTTCATACCCACAGAAGATTTTTCAGCGATCAATAAAGTTTAAAGCCTTGAAAAATATTATTTTGACGGGCCTGCTTACGCATTCACTCCTGGACGGGCTCGATGGCGCAGATGGTACTGATCCTATCTTGTGCTTCAAGGATCGTGGGTTCGATTCCCGACCAGAGAAAATATTGATATGATGATATTTGTGTTTGTACTATGTCTGAGTGTTAAATATATGTATTTAAGTAGTGTATTTGTGATTGCCCTGTTGTTTGGCATCCGTGAAACAAGTAATGAAAGCGACTTACCTCGGAGTCAGGTCAATGTATAAGATAATGTAGGAATTATAAAAAATATTATTATTATTATTCGTTAGTGTTCAGTAGTCAGCCGAGGCTCGTGGATGTGATCCTCACCCTGGACAAACATTAATCATATATTAATCAAACTACCAATATATATATATATTCATCATTCCTGCCATCGTAAGTCCAATGCTGGATATAGGCCCCTGCAAAAAAGGAGATGTTTTGGCCATAATTCTAGTGCTAGGCAAGCGTGATTACGCGACGGGGATGCTGCTGCCCATCCCCACCCTGGGCATTTGAGGTACACCGCTATGGATGGGTATACCGCCATCTATCGGTTCCGGTACCTCAAGCGCGTCTTACCTCATGATAGGCTTATAATCTGATAAATCTATACTAATATTATTAAGCGGAAGAGTTTGTTTGTTTGTTTAAACGCGCTAATCTCAGGATCTACTAGTCAGATTTGAATAATTATTCTTTTGTTAGATAGTCCGTTTATAGAAAAAGGCTTTAGGCTATATAACATTACGCTGAGACCAATAAGAGCGAAGCGACAGAGAGAAATGTTGCAAAAACGGGAAAAAGGCTACTATACCCCCCAAAGTCACTATTCTACGCGGACGAAGTCGCGGGCACTGCCAGTGATAGTTAAAAACAGGACATTTGTAAAGATTTATGCGTAAGTGAGGAGCTGGTCCTCTAGGTTTATCTAGACTATTTAAACTTTTAGATATGATGTGCAATATAAAATTAAAAGGACGCTCCCACAGACCTGAGTTTGTACCTAACTCTGTTTATTGGATAACGGGGAGGCAGCGAAGGCCTTTATTATGCTAATATGGGCAAATTTTCATTGTTCCCGGGGGTTGGAAAATTTGTATGTGATATCTCCCAAAACATTGGACTAATCCTGACAAATATTATAATTAATCTGATAGTTAGTCCGAGAATTTATAGGCAATGAAAATATTACAATGTTCGAGGTAGAGTTTCAACAAAGGTCGTCGTTATGGGTACCTCTTACTCACTTAATTCTAATTACAGCGGTAGTCAGCGGCGTCTAGTACATTTTAAATATGAAGGTTTCTGCTAAAAGTTATATCCAGAACGGATGAATAGATCTCATAAAAATTTGACGTAGAGATGGGTCTGAAAAGATATTTGTTTCACAAGTGTTGCGAACAAGAGTTGCCGATAGAAAAATATAAAGTGATGTTGCATCACTCGTCGTCACAGAATGTAGCTTCGAGTCGAGGCTGCTGCCCATTCCCGTACTGTTGTATTTGAGCTACCTTTAACGGCCGGTGTTACAGTCACACAACAACCGGTTTTGTGAAAATCGATTGATGAGGTATTTGTTAAACAGTGGACATCCTATAATTGATGTGATGATAGTGATGATTACAAAGCTGACTTGACAGTATCTAAATGTTGACAATTCATGGGATTATGACTGACATAATTTAGCCAAAATTACTGATGAAACTTGTTTGAAAATATATACAACCAAAATCACTTTTAGTTTAAACAAAATTGAAAATTATACTGTAGACCAAGTAAACGCATTAATAAATTAGCCCCTCGCCAAGATCGCGGAATCCCAGATAATGATATCTGCCATAATAGACTCTATTAACATAATAATGTTACAGGCACAGAGTTAATTCTGCCTTCCACCTCTATCAGTTGGTCGTAAGGTTCAAAATAGCGTGGCGTTTTAAACAATGTAAACATGACAAATCGGTATTGAGGTTTAATTCATTTTGGTGCAAACTTGTGGGGCGTTTGAATTGGCCGCTCCGACTTATCTTTAGTAATTAAATCTAAGGAAGTTACAGTCTTAGTTAACTGCTACACTTTGCACGTTACGGAACGATTTCTGTGGCTTTCCTCGAGGACTTTTCGTTATTCATCCTAGCGAAATAAGATTTGTTTTTTACTAGCTTTGCGCTAGTGACTTTGTCGGCAAGGCCTTATTCGCATCCCTTGAGAAGTCTTGTTATTCCGAGAACAATTTTATGTTGCTCTCTGACAGCTAAGCTGTAAAATAAAGCGTTTCGATAACAAAAAGAAAAATAATATTCCGGATCTGTACTGTGAAATATGTTTTCGGTATAAAAAAAATCTATTTATTATTTCAGATTTTATCAGCTATCCCAGTGCCGAATTTCATTTAGGTATGTGCAGCCATGAGTTGCCGGCAGAGTAGAATAGTACCTCTCCCTGTACCAGGTGTCGTAAGAGGCGACTTAGTTACCAGAACCGACAGATGGCGGTATATCCATGCAAATAATTCAGCTCTAATGTACAGGGCGGAGATGGGCAGCAACTTCCCCGTCGCGAAAGCTACACTTTGCAATTGACAACACGCTTGCCAAGTAGGGCAATTATACGCAACATACCTCCTTTCTTGGGGAGGCCAATGTCCAACAGCGAACTTTTAATGGCTGGTTTAATAATGTACAGCAGTTCCGGCATGTAAGAGTGACAATCATACATTCATTCTCACTTACAAACTTGTTCGCTAAAATACAAGTAAGGTTTTTCTATTGAAGAAGATTGAAAATGAAATTCTACATTCTATGAATTAGTCCGGAAAATGAATATAGAAATATTTTTTAGAATAATACCTCCCCTATACCGGGTGCCGCAAGAGGCGATTAAGGTACCAGAATTGACAGATAGCAGTATAGACATCCGTAACAGTGCAGTACAAATGAACAGGGCGGGTATGGGCCTATTGCCTAACGCGGTAATGACGGGCAAAGTTTCCCCTTTCTTGGGGAAGACTATGGCTATATGGCTGGTATAATAATGATGAAGATGATATAACCATAATTAAATTAAAAACACCTATATTTTACCTACCTCGTTTATTATTTACATACAAATTAGACACAGAGATAAAATATTCATCCTTCTTTTTTAAAGGTTACGTTATATTTATATCAGCTAAAACCGCTTACTGATGGACATAGATCACAAACTTTTGGCATTTTTTACCCACTTTTGCCAACTATTACCACGCTGGATACAAGTATGTATTGTGGGTACTGTCTTGGTAGGTTAGCGTCAATACTAGGTACTGTTGGAAGCATTTAAGTGACCGCCAAAAACAAATTGACAGGCCCGATGGCACAGATGGTAGTAATCCTATCGTATGCACCAATGGCCATGGGTCTCACCCAGGATAAATGTTTATAAAATGAATATTTATGTTAATCTTGAGCCTGGATATTAAATTAAAAGATTATATTTGTAAAATCTCTGTTGTCTGATGTCCGTAACACAAGTACTTAACTTATACCAGAGGCAGGTTAATGTAAAACATGTTGTGTAAATTTATTTATTTAAATGGCGGCATCCGAAACATTTGCAGCAGGGGGGAATGGGTATTATACCTATCGCGAAATTATAATCTGCTATATCTCGTGTACTTACGCAGCGTGACATTTCATCATATCAGCCTACAGACGTTCACTGCTGGACGCTAAGTCTCACCAAATTTACGCTACAGTGTGCGGTTCTGTGCCGCCTGGAACCAACGACTCCTCGAAACCTCTTCCAGGTCAGCCATACATCTGGCGGATGGTCGTCACATGCTGCGCTTTCCAGTACGTGGCTGTAACTCGAAAATCTTTCTCCCCCATCTGGTATCACTTCGTCGTACTATGTTCCCCGCCCGCTACTACATCAGCTTAGCGATTCCGTGAGCTATGTTGACGACCTTAAGCTTTATTATGAGGCCCACAGTTATCGACCAAGTCTCAGTGGCAATAGACACTGATTGAAGATTTTGGTCTTCAAAAACTGAGGTAACAGGGACGACTAAACAGTACGCAATTTTTCGAACGCAACCCAGTCAAGTTGGATTCGGTGACTAACCTCTTTCTTGAAGTTGGACCTTGGATATTCGTCAACCACTTCAAGTTTAAAAATCATAACAGTAATTGGAATGGGCACCATATGTTTTGTCTTTTCCATGTTTATTTTGAGGCTCACTCTGTCAAGCATTGTGCCAAGATCCTTCATTAACTCTGCCAATACCACAATGTCAACGGCAATCCGTTGACGGATGATGTACTCGCCGTTCACATTAATACCAAATCCATCCTAATCCGTCCAGAAGCTTAAAGACATTTGCCAATGCAGTTGTGAACAGTTTCGGAGATATGACAAGTCTCTGTTTCACATCTTAATTGAAACGGAATGACATTGTGGCGTTTTTGTACAGGCACATCAGTCAATTTGGCATCTCTGAAAGGCTTGCAACATTGCCCATGTTATCTGTATTTGGAGAACTGGTAGCTAATTTTAGACAAGTTATTATCATCATCACCATCGTAAGTGATCGATATAGTGTGTATGACAACTTTAGAGAAAGAAATGTTGAGATGGTTTAGACATATAGTGAGGATGGATGAGAGTAGATGACTACATAAGATGACCCAGGAAAAGGTATTAATGAAGGGCCAGGTCAGCAATACCAAGAATAAATGAGTGTGTATCGACAGACTAATGCGATTTAAGGATGCGAGAGCAATGCCATTCGTTCTAAAATTACAAAAAACTTGAGGATGGAGCGCGCGCGGCCGCACTAATGCTTTCGGTCTGCACGCACACGCCAGCTTGTGCTAATTGTGTATATTTTTTCTAGTTGTGGAGTGACAGTGAGAAATATAGTATAGGCTTGGTACCAACTCTGTCAACCTACGTAAACTAATCTATCCATAGATATATAAACCGATTTTTGACTCTTATAACGGAACTTTTACTGACAGATAGCTGAAGCTATAAGGATTGACTTAGACTTCTTATTGGGATGGGTCTTATTATTCACACGAGAACGAGACTATACGGGTGAAATCGCGGGGCGCCACTAGTTAGGTGTTGATAAACTAATTTACAACTACAAGTGTGGTTGTAATTCTACTAGGACAGAGAAAAAGATATTTAAAAGTTGCATCGAAAAATGACCATCCAATATCTGTTTCATTTAATTCAGTTTGTGTATATGCCGATGTGTAAAGGTTGCCCAGGGTTTGTGCTATATTCTGGTTTCAAAAAATAAACGAATATTGCTGCTAGATTCATTTTTACTGATGAAAATGTATTTTTTTGTAAACTTTTTGCGTGTTCATATAAAACAGTAGAGCCCTTGTTCCTTTATCATATCAACGTTTATTACGTAAGTTTAATTAAGCCATAAGGTACCGGCAGAGTAGAATAGTACCTGCCCCTGTACCGGGTGTCGTAAGGTGGCTTAAGTACCAGAACCGACAAATACAGACAGGATATATTTATCTGAAACAGTGAAGTTCAAATGCAAAGGGCCAGGGTATCCCCGTCGTGTAAGCTGCAATTGCCAACACACTTGCCTAGCGCGGAAATTATCCTCAAAACTCCCCCATTCTTGGGGAGGGGGGAAGTCCAGCAATAAGTTTGTGATGGCTGGTATGATGATGATAAAAAAAGTTTATTTTTTCATACAATCTGTTTCAAGAGTTACATTTTACAATTTCACTAGCAGGTACGAAACAAACGGAGTACATAGATAATTATAATTATCGTTATAGTTTAATCTTTTTTGGACCCGGACCCCGGGGTTCTACTGACGAAGGTCCGACAGCGTCACATTTCTGTTAAAATGCCGTCGTCTCTGCTTAAACATATATTGGATTTCCTAAACACCGCAACATAGCACAAGTACAACTAGTTCTTGTGACCCTAAGTTTAGACATATTCCCTTTGTCGACCAAGTATTTAAAGGCGACACGTTTAGCGGGATGGCTTAGAGTTGAGGTGGTATAGACGCAGCTTCGATTCCTGGGTATGCACTTTTTTGATTTGGTCTGTAATATTGTTTTGAAGTCTAGAACAACTGGAAGGTTAATACCGTAATACGAACGAGGATTTGAGATGATCCTTTTTTTTACCTTACATCAGGAAAATGTGATTTAGATACCGGAACCGATAGATGGCGGTATATCCAACCAAAACAGCAAAGCTGACTTTTTTTACTATTAAAGTCGCACATAATCTCATATATTGACCTGATTTCATAATAAGTCGCATATATTTAACACCCAGACGAAGAACAAATATAAATATCATCATATAAATGTTTGTCATGGGTGGGGATCGAACCCACGACCTTTGGCGCAAAAGCCAAGATCACTGCCATCTCCGCCATCGGGCTGGTCTAAATGCAAGTGAGCTACGAATGTCAGCCCAGTATAGCAATTATACACTTTATTTCCCAATTCAGTGGATCATCATACCAGCCATTGGAAATCCTTTGCTAGACAGGCCTCTCCAAGAAAGGATGTTGTTTGCCCATAATTGCCACGCAGAACGTAGCTTTTGCGTTAGGGATGTTGCTGCCAATCTCTGCACTCTGCATTTGAGCTGCACTGTTCCGGATGGATCTATCGCCATCTATCGGATCTGGTACCTTAGTCTCCTTTTACGATACCTGATATTGGGGACTTTTCTACTCTGGCGGTACTTCACGTCACGTCACTTCGGTATATATTCAGTCGATACCGGTAAGTTATTTTTTGCGATTTTATTTCAATACTCTTATCAATCGCCAGCACGGATTAACGACACAAATTGCTTTCTCTTAGTAATATATTTTATAGTGAAATATTATACGTTTGATTAAGCCTGCGTAAACGAAGATAATTTAACTTTGCCTTATTAGCATTATTTAATTAAGCAAGTATGAGCAGGCAACGCCTGGTCCCCAGAGTGCTGAGACGTCTGACGCGGGTCGACAAGGAGCCGCGCGACTGTCGCGAGACCTCGTCGGCTGGTGCGTTCCTATTTAATTTGTTAACAAGGAAACATGTTTTGTATCTAGAGGACAAACGTATTTAAATGAACTGACGGAATTCGGTTTAAAATTATGTTAAATGCCCTTTTCTTTGTCAACCTTCCTACATAAAGGAATAAAAAGATTAGATATAGATTGTTCGACATAGCCAACCCAAGACATGGGGATTTTTTCCCTTAGTAGCCGTGCTGGGCAGGAGTGGTGGCATTTGGAGAGCGCAGCTTTCGCGACGGGGATACTGCTGCCCATCCTTGCCCTGTGCATTTGAGTTACATATCAGCAACACCTAATTGTGCCTTCAAAAGCGCGAATGACTTTTTGATTCTGTGTTAACAGCAACCAATAAATAAATATTATCATATTAGCCAATAGAAGTCCACTGTTGGACATACACCTCCTCAAGAAAGAGGGACTCTTAGCCCATAATTGCCGCGCTGCTGTGCACACCTTTGTATAACGCCATCTGTCGGTTGCGGTACCCCAGTCACCACTAACGAGAAAGGTACTAACCTGCAGGTAACCCATGGCATATTAATTATAATCTACTTTGCAGTGATTTTCATATCTGCTCATAGAAAAGCCGCAGGCGTTAGCTAGTCAAAGTAATAAATATGAGGTCGTCAATGCTCGTCATAAGGCAGGACAACAAAGGCGGGTGGCGAACTGTCACACCCACGTCACGTGGGCACGCCTCATCCCGCAATATTACGACATTCATGTACATATTATTGGTTTATACATATAAATATATTCGATATTATGCGTGTCCAATAGAATCTTCTGTTTTCGGGTAACAAATAAATAAATAAATAAGTAATAATAAATAAATTCCCAGAGCAACTCATACATTGACCGGATTCCGTGATAAGTCGCTTGAAGCACTTGTGTTATGGACATTAGATAACTGAGGAATCACAAATATACTACTTAAATACATATATATATAGAGAGGGGGTTAAACCCATGACCCTTGACGCCTACATAGTGAAACTTCCCAATGCACCAACGCATCTGTTAACCTTAGTTTTGAATTGTCTGTACAATGATTTCATATCGACCTGATTTATTTTCCTGTATGTTAAATTAAATATATGAGCAAGTTCATCAAGTTGGTTCAAATATTTAAAATTGCCCTGTTCAGCGCGACAATTAAAGGCAAAAATCCCCCTATCTTGGAAAGGTCTATGTTAAACAGTGGGCGTTTTATGATTGATACGATGATGATGATTTAGAATGTGACATAAAATCTTGAATTCACAAATTTGATAAAGCTAGTGATATCATGAGCGTCTATAGGTAACGGTATTGTGTTAATGTTTACTATCATAAGGCTGTATGCTTGTTTGTCGACTTGGTCCAATAAAAAAAGGTTTGATTTGTGCCTACTGATGTGGATTTATAGAACCTTATCTACTTTGACATTTAATCAGAAATACGGGTATTTGGATCCATAACAAAACAACTGACAACTTTATTTGGATCCATAACAAAACAACAAGCGTAAACTTCGCTGAAATTCCTGTTAAAAGTTGGTTACTAGCGGCATTGCAGAATACGTTTGTTTACGCACTTTTTTTCGTCCTTACTCACATACGACTGGTCGTGTTTCTGGATTTTTCTGGAAACCCGATCAGTTCGCCATCTAAAGCGTTTTACAATCTGTTTTGTGTTTACCGTTCGTTTTCATTTTGGTACGGTGAGCCAAGTTTTAGTGACGCTAGACTAAATCAATTACAGTGGATTATTTTTACGTCGAAAGTATGAGGCTTTTTGGTTAAGCTGCTTTAAAACGCTGTTCATGCACGATTGATTGATGCATATTAGATTTGCTAATCTTTCTTAATGTTGTTATTATCATTATTATCATTATACCAGCTATTGGAAGTCAACTGCTGGACACAACAAGAAAGGGAAATTTTGCCCATAACTTTATTTAAAGGGCAAAGCTTTCGCTGCTGCCCATTGGGTGCACTTGGGTGTCTTTCCTGAAATATGCAACAAGATTCTTTTGTACTTAATATTTTCTTGTTATAGTTTCAATTTATCATCAATGTCTTCTTTTCAACGATTGCATGTTGGATATACATCATCTTAAATTATCATTTTGTGGCTTTGCAACGGAGGACCTGCAGCTTGCAGCACCGTGCGACTTCCCGAGGTTCTGAAATTGCATTTTAATAGTGTGAGCCAGAATTGGACAAAGACACACATAAAATTATTAACCAAAGTGTCAGCTTCGAATAATACATTTTTAAGTAATTGTGTAACTAAAATAAAATGTGTATCACCTATCATTTCTAGGTTATCATTTTCTACAGTTACTAGGAAAATTTGTAATTTCATCATTTAGATTCCACCCTTATCCGATTTTTCACAGTGTCACGAGAGTGTTTGAGAGTGACGTTTACTATCATGGGGACTGTATAGTTGTTTGTTACCTTAGTAATACAAAATAAGAGCTTAATATTATAAACAAATTTCGATAGGTTCGATGACGCAGAATGTAGTGATTCTATTTTGTGCACCAAGGGTCATGGGTTCGGTCCCTACCCAGAAAAATTATTTATATGATAAGTATTTATGTTTGTTCTGTACATTAGTGTCAATATATATCTACAACATGAAGTTTAAGATTCCAATATTTTACGTTGAAAAACCATCTCCATCGACCGTTTAAAGCGACTTATTACGGAGTCAGGTAAATGTACGAGTATATTAGTCAGGTCTGTGTGAATTGAGAACAATTATCTTTATTATATTTACATAAATATATATATATATATATATTCAGTTACATCTAAGTGGCCATTATTGTACGTTATTTCTCAATAACTCAGCTCGTTTGAGTGTAAACAGCGCGTTGAGATATCTCCAGCGACGGACGTCTCTGCGAGTGTTGCGCGACATTTATTGTTTCAACCATCTGTTAGTGGTAGGTCGAATACGACAAGTGTGGAATGAATAAACATTAACATTGTGTACAAGCAGAATAATAAATATAATGTGGAAGTGGAGCTTGTAGCTCACTTTAAAGCCAACGAAATATTTAATAATTCACACAACATCTCATACACTGACCTGACTCCGAGGCTTAAACTTGCTTAAACCACTTTTCTTTCGATTAGACAACAGAAGAATCACAATTATAATACTTAACTACATATATTTAACATCCAGATACAGAAAGTACACAAATTATAATTTCATAAATATTTGTCAGGTGGATTATTATTAAATGCCTCTCCTCTCCAAGAGAGGCAGAATGAAAAAAGGTAGACCACAGAAAAGGTGGAATGACGATATAAGCGAAGTGGCAGGAGTGATATGGAACAGAGTGGCTCAAGAGAAGTTAGAATCGAAAAGGTTGGAGGCGGCCTTTGCTGATTATCAAACAGATTTTCAGAAAATAAGCAAATTACAAATTCTAGAATAATATTTTCTTTTTATATTTTTTTATATTTAATATTTTACGTGTTTATTTATGTAGTTATTAGGAAAGATCTGAATAAAAGATTATTATTGAATGTGCCATCGCTAAAAATAACTTTATTTATTTATATTTTATTTGTTTATAATATATATATATATACTAGCTGACCCGGCGAACTTCGTACCGCCTTAGCGTAGCTTTGATGCACTACTTTATTTTGTATAGTTGACCTATCTTAGGTATGAGTACCTATTCAATTTAAACTGGAATCTATAATATCCTCCATATATAAATTAATCCCTATTTCCCTGGTCTCGCCATATCTGAAAAGGACCTAATTTTATTAAATACAAAACAAAATATATATTTTCATAATAGTGTTTATTCCATAGGATTCAATAATTCCACTTATATTTTTACAAATCGCTATTGAACAACTTGGCATTTTGAAGTAAATACTGAGCTTAACACCACGCGCGCTCTAGAAAACAACTAATAGCCTCTATACCCTTCACTGTTTCTCTCTATTCTAATGCTGCTGTTTCTTTAATCTAATGCTTTTTGGTACACTATATTTTTAGTTTTATGTTCTGGCGCGTAAATAAATAATGCTGATGGTTTTCCGACACGGGAACAGGCAACATATAATTGGCCATGTGAAAAACATGGATTTTCTAGATTGATGCCACATACACTTAGCGACTGCCCTTGTGATTTATTTATTGACATTGCAAATGCAAGTGTGTGATTATCTGATGGCATGCGGTCTAATGCAGTTCTGAATAATGCAATTAATTCATTATGTTGATGGAAAAATATTTGAAGTTGTTCCACAATGGATCTTTTCACTGAGTTATTGTGTGCGCAACGCTGATCGACTTTGCAAAAATGTATAGTCGTTATCGGGCATTGGCAATAAGGAACCTGATCGGTGATATATTTGACCCTGAATCTGCAAGAATATAAATATGTATTTAGGTAATTGTATAGCAAATTGTTTATAATAAACAAATGTACACAACACTGGCTCAACATATTTTGCACCAGCTACATGGTTGTAAAACTAAATAAAATTGTTTGCCATTATTGTGCTTACTTACCTTAAAAGTAGGCATAAAATTGTCTCGAATAACTTTTGTTGCGCCAAATGATGTCATTTGAAAGCAATTATTATATTGCTGGATATGAGTCAAAAAGTGATTGGAATCTGGCCTATTTCCGAAAACCAATGAATGTAATGGCTCTGGTGGCGGTACCAATGGCGTCAATTTGACTTGGCCGCTGGCGCAACACAATCCAGGGCCTTCATTTTTGAATTTCAATGCCTTGCAATGTGGACACACAATATTCATTAGTCCAATAGCAACAATTTGCTCTGAACTGTAATCAATTGCCACATTATAACTGAATGCAGCTCTGTGGGGATTAAACACAACATTTCTATGTTGATTTCGATTCCGTTGAAGTTCATTTCGCGCTTCGCGTTGCTTATCAGTTTGATTTGCTCGTAGATTTCTTTGACTTGCCGTATTTCGAGTTCTGCGAATTCCTAAATTTGTACGTCTGGTTGGTGGCATTGTTAAAAACTGAAAATAAAAAGCTCTCATATATTTTCTGTATAACCAAATTGTAATATTATGTAGTCACCAAAAGTTACCAAAAATCGATATGAAGCTGTCAACTTACCGTAATTATCAAACAAAAGCGGTTATGGATGTGATGCCACAGATTACTACAGTTTTTTTTTTTTTAACTGGCTTGGCTGTTCAGCCATTCGCCAATGACGCCAATGTCAAGTTAGGGAAACAGATACTACCACAGATTACTAAATAGGATATGCGAAATTTGTATAGGTTTACTATTTGTATTATTTTCAAAAAATTATAAAATAGTGCAATAGAATTTAATTAAGTAACCACGTTTCCGAACAAACTTAATTAAGTAACCACGTTTCCGAACAAACGATGCTCTTTTAATATAGTCTATGGCTGTGAATGACGTTGACATGCGTATAAAAAAAAATGGACATTCGTAACGCGCGTTTTTTAAAATATGCAAAATTAAATGTATACTTTTCAATATTTCTCAGAGATTTTATTAATATTTTTTTCCGTAAAAACCATCCTTGGACTTCCACAAACATTTAAAAAAAAGAATTATCGAAATCGGTTCAGCCGTTCACACGTGATGCCGTGACAACGCGAAACGGGTTTCATTTTTATATATATAGATAATCGAAACTTACAGCCAATTTAAGAAAATTACATATGTTACATGATATTTAACATTTTGAAATTTCAAACAAACAGATTTTTCACCATTTTGTTTACTTATGCGGATAGAGAAGAAAGAAAACATCTTAAAAGATCTTCTTCCAAGAGAGTTTTGTACACACGAACTATGAGACTAAAATATACGATTAATATGATAAACAGTTGTAACCTGAAATTATATAAATGAGAAAAAACGTAAAATTATTTGTCATAACAGACAATGTTATTAAACCAAATTAAAATTTAGAGTAAGGTTGTATCTATATATAACTACAACTCACCTGTCCCCGAGATAAATAGTTTAAAATTTGATGTAGATTTTATTAACACCAATACACAGAATAAACGCAAACATTATATATATATCAATGTTTGTCCGGAATGGAGATCGTGAAACCCGTCTGTCAATTAAAAAACTAAAAAACACGCTATTAAATACATTAAATTAATAAGTAAAAAAGAAATTATATAAGAAAGTGAAAAAATAAACGAAAAATTACAAGTAGCATTCTGGAAATAAATTTAGTTTGATGTATTTTGTACAGGATTGGTTTTATTTTTTTTACTATATTTTATTTTTCACTTTTTAGTTCGATTTATTGTTAATCAATATTAACTAGATGCGTACCCAAGCTGCAAATTAGGTAGACGTTAAGCGGGTCACACTTGCTTTTACACATTTTTAAATTTCTTTTAACCTAAAGAATCTTATCAGGACAATGAGATAATTTTGTGAAAATATTGTAATGGCTCAGATTCTCGATATATGTACAAAGTTTCAAATGAATCTGTTCGTCTAAAGTGAGTCAAAAACGACTTTGAATGAGTCTGTTATAAACATAGACATATAACTGAAGGTAGAAGAAGAAAGAAGAATCAAGGTGTGTTACATTCCTACGCAGACATCATGCCAAACGACGTCACCATGTAAAGCTTTATAATCATTTTGTGATTAACTTTAACACGAATATCTTTGTTCACAGGTACGTAATCCAACAGTGAAGTTCACGACAGAGTTGTATCCGTAAGTTGCATGCGGTATAATTTTAACTTTCATTATACCCTAGCAAATTATTAACCAATACACCGACCAACGTGCTTAATGTAGCATTTTTTAGCCAACATAAAGTTATCATCATAATATCAGTCATAGAAAGTCGACTGTTAGAGATAAGTCTCTCCGAGATAGGGAGATTTAAGCCCATAAATGCCGCATTGGCAGGCGTGGTGCCAACCGCAGAGCGCTACATTACGACGAGGATACTGCTGCCCATCCTGAAGCTCAAGAATTTAAGTTGCGCTGTTTCTGACGGGTATACCGCTACCTGTTGGTTTTGGTTCCATAATCGCTTTTAACGACGCCTGGTACATAGAAAGGTACTATTCTATTGAGTCAGTAAGACGGCTAGATAACGAAATACCTCGTTAAAATTTAATGCTCGCTCATAATATTATTTGCGGATTTTCCTCGATAATCAAGAGTAAACTCCCTTAAATCCCTTTCAATGAAATTAAATCTCATTTCAACGCCATTAAATTGCTATTCTATTTCTAAATTACTACCTCATGAATAAGTTCGTCCACTCGATAGATTAAATGGGACCCCCTAAGCCTTCCCTTCGCCCGGATTATGAGTCTCTTAACTTTAACTAAGTGCTTATAAGTTACTGTCTCTGAATTATGCTGTGTACAAGCTTAGGCTACTATGAAATAGTGGCTTTTCTTATTAATAAATGGTCGAGGAATTACGGCAGAGTAGACTTATCCTATGTCATGCGTCGTAAGAGACGACGACTTCCGGAACCAACACATAGCTATATCATCATCATCATATCAGCCATTGGAAGTCAACTGCTGGACATAGGGCTCCTTGAGAATGGGGTAATTTTGCCAATAATAATTGCCGCATTGGGCAAACGGGTTGACAATCGCAGAACTTCGCTTTATTAACGGAGATACTGCCACCCATCCCCGCCCTATGCGTTTGAACTACACGTTTGCGGATGAATATACCGCCATCTATCGGCTCTGGCACCTTAGTCGCCTTGTACGGCACCTTGTACACAGGGAGGTACTATTCTTCTTTGCCGGTACCTATAGCGGCAATAGCAATATATGCACCCGAAAAAGCGTAGATGTTAGAGCCAACATGTTGGATTGGATCTACGCCTTTATAGCAGCAATTTGCTAACGACTTTGATACCAGTACTTACAAAAAACAATAAATCTATCCGAATATCGTATTGGATATATGTCACATTTTATTTTCACTTAATGTGTCTAGTATTCGCTGTGCGCGTCCAGACCATCTGTCTAGTAATCCGTGTCTTATAGTTATGCAGCACAATACATAATGTATTAGAGGACGATTTAAAAAAACAATTTCGTCGCCTTTGTTTGAGTGTTGTATGTATTCAGTAAATACTTTTGTAAGCAATAGGTCTATTATCAAAAGCTTTGTTTTGTTTAATTAAAAAAATGTACCGCTTTTCGCTATTGCTCTTGTTTTATTTGTTGACCTTTGAAACTAATGAACCTTGCTAAACTCATAGTCATCAAGGTTATTAGTTGTCGTTACCATTTATATTTGCCTAGACTTTTTTCTATGCACCTAGACTAGAATCTAAAAAGATGGCACTGGATACAAGCTGATTACGACTAGTTATATTGGAAATATTTTGACATATTGTCATAATCCTCCACTTACATATTGATAAGAGATATGTCTAAATTTGAAAAATGTTTTTAAAAAATATAATAACCTAGTTAAAACAAAACTCAAAATTGTATTTTACATTATTTATTGATTATTTTTTATTTCTATCTTTCTATCATTGTATGAGGTCTACCTTATGGTAGTATTGGAACCGACATGCATTGTATCCACCCGAAACACTGCAGCTCAAATATAATAGGGCGGGAATGGACAATGGTATTCTTGTTCCTGTTGTGGGCAAGCATGGTGACAATTGCAGAGCGTAGCTCTGCCCAGCGCGGTAATTTTGGAAAACTCCGACTTTTCTTGGGGTGCACTGGACATTTTAAGGCTTTCATCATGATGATAATAATGATGCTTAATTTAAAATAAAACTATCTGCAATATCAAGGTTTTTAAAAAGACATTAACATAGAAACACGACAGTGAGAAAATGGTTATTGAGTTTATATATTGTATTATATAGTAGAAGAACGTTGAAATTATTTAAGTTAACTAATAACTGTATTTATATTTATTTGTTGGTCGCTGACCCAAACCAGATTAATTATCATTTTGTTAATTTACAATACGCCGGTACTGCGCGCAGTTTTTGTAGTCCTCAAAAATCAGTGTAGTGAGGACGTTAAAATAACTAATACTGTATTCACTGAAATATCTTACCTGACCTGCAAGTTGAACTTTAACCTCGATACCCGTACTTTGTCGAAGTATATCACAACCAAATCAACATTCTGACTTAGTTCCCCATGTTAAGTTTACTTCAGAGTGCTACGAAATTGTAAAAGTTTCGTAGCTGTATTACGAGCAGCTTCGTATACGACATTGTAGGTGAAGATTTATAATTGTGACGGAATAAGTAACAATAATATAAATAATGATAACTGCGAGTGAATAATAAATAGGCAGGCGTGTTGGCAATCGCAGGGTGTAACTTTTCTATCAGAAATACTGCTGCCCATCTCCTCCCAATTGCATTTGAACTTCAACACAACTACCCTACAACTGATCTTAGGATCTACAAGTCGCAGTGCCCGTAAGGTCTGGAACTACTTGTCAGCAGATTAAGATGGTTACGCTGTGTCTTTGCGTCTTATCCCTGGCGACAGGTCTACTACTTCTAAGCGGACTCCAATGCTGCTGCTGCCTCTGTCACCGATGTGATTCAGCAGAACAGAAAATTACGCTATATTCTAAATTCTGTCGTTCGCGTTGGTAGCAGATCTATATCAGAGATTTATATAAAAACATGAATAACGCAATATTTCAGACATAGTGTGGTTTAGGTTTTGTTAACATTTCTTTTAAAAATGTGATTATAGTGATATAACCACAATAGTTGGATGTTTGTTATTGAAAATATTTTATAGATAAAGTTATATGTTGTTTAATTTTGCAAAACTCGTTTTTCTTGTATCATTCAGAGCTTCTGGGGCGCATGCGATTAAAGACATTTTATGACACTTACTTTCATATCTTCGATTACATAATTGCAATTTCAGTAAGAATTCCTATTTGTTACTAATATCAAATATAGTCATTGTTCTTTAAGAATAATGTAGCATTATAATGGTAAGAGAATTATTAAAATCCGTCCCGTAGGTTTTTAGTTTATTCGTGCCAAGATCCAAAAGTATAAAAATACATCGTTTCCTTTTAAAAATATTAGTGTAGTTGTCGAAAATACTGTCGGGTTATCAGGCAGAGAACAATTAACACCCTCTGTGCCATGTGTCCAAAGAGATTACAGAGGTACCGGAACTGACAGATGAATGGTACGCTACCGGGTTTTGATCGGTAGCAGCATATCGTGACCCAAACTATGCTATGGGATTGCCACTATGGAATTTGCAGCAATAATCCTTAAGAATACGTTTTAGAAAGGGTGAAGTCCAGTCGTGGACATCTAACGGCTGATATATCTCCTCCTCTTACTCCTTCGTATTTGTCAAAAATACGGAAACAATCTTTTATATAACAAATGAATTATATACTATTTTCTATTTATAATTGTCTGCACTACGTTTACAAAGAATTTCGTAATACGCATAAAAAATAGTAATACAAACATCACGCCTGTATCTCATCAAGGTAGGTAAAGACTATGAATCTCTTGACTTCTCGAAGTCTTGCTACGATCTTGGCATACCGCACTCGCTTCCCTTACTCGCATTAGTTATTTCACACACGCCTTATGCTTACATGCGGGGCCCTGCTAGACTGGACCATGATGATTCCCTTGCTTGTCGTGGGAAACTAATCTTGTGCACATATAAAGAGGATATAGCTGTTATGTAGTTTTAAATAGAAAATGAAACGTGTTATATATATTCCGAGTAGAGTGTGTGAGTAGTGTTGAGTCCTGTGTTAGAGTTTAGTTGTGCGTGTGTGTGTGCATGCAACATGTTTGTATGTTTGTATGTACGTTGGTTGTAAAGATTACAGATATAAGAACGGAATAACAACTCACAGACTAACGGTAATAAATATACCTATGACAGATCCTATGGCGCAGTGGTGATCCTGTCTTATACGCCAGAAATCGTGTGTTCTATCCCCATCTATAAAAAATATTTATATGATAACATTTATGTTTGTTCTGGGTGTCAAATATATATATTTAAGTATTATATTTTTAAATTCCTCTTTTATCTGATGTCTGTAACACAAGTGCTTTAAGCGGACTTATCACGGAATCAGGTCAATGTATGAGTTGTTGTGGTAATTATTTAGTTATACGTATGTACCCGTAAGAATATATGAGGTTATCTCATATTAATTTATCCACACAAGCCCATAAACCGTTATCGACGTTGAACATTACGTATTCCATACAAGCAAACACTCAGATAATATCAGGACCAGATCTCCGGTCAACGCTCCTGTCTCAGCGCGTTCCCGACCCGCTAAAACAACGTTCAGTGCGAACTACTGAACTGGTTTTAATGTTCCCGCATTGGAACGGTTTGTTCAGATTCCCGATAAGTTTTCGATGTGCAGCTTCAATTCAATTTGTTTTTTGCTCGTTTGAATTTTTAATGATTTTAAAGTGCCTGTATGTCGATAATGTAATAACATTCATCATTTCATGAAGTCCACTGTTGGGCATGCAAGCGTGTTGGTAATCGCTGAAAGTAACTTTCGCAACGAGGATATGCGATATTGTCTCGGATGGATATACCGCCATCTGTCGGTTCTGGTACCTCAGTGGCTTCTTACGACACCCAGTGCAAGCGGAGGTACTATTCTACTTTCACGGTACCCCTCAGCCTGTATATCGTTATTATATCACTGTCTTATCTATATTATGAACGTCGTCTGTGGTAGATTTGAAGAATTATTTGATATATTGCAGTACTTGTGTGATATACTGAGTCTTTTTTATCTGAAATTACAATGTTTGTCCAAAAGTTTGGTGTTTAATTTAAACTTGGTGTTTGTGCTTTAAAAATGGCGGGCCAATATTTGTACTGAAACAATATTACTTATCTGGGTAATTTTCCAATACAAACACTAATTAAATTTGTTGGTCTAAATTTGAGTTGTTCAAAATTAGCCCTGTAATGAGAAAAATTCAATGTAGTCATCATTTAATGGCTTTGTACATTTTTGTTATTTTAACATATTCTTTAACATCGTATAATTAAGTCTTTAATTAGACCTTAATGTTTTTTAATTACATCAACAGGTTATATAATAGTCAATTATATCTTGAAAATATAACTGTTTTACGAGATTTTGGTATTTTGTGCGTGTCGCAGGCATGTTTAATGAAAAGTGTGTCCTTTACTGATGTAAAACTCTGATAAGGCACAAACTCAAATTTTCATTAAACGTACATATTTTAAGTAATTTTATTTAATTTAAAATTTAATAAGTACCCGCGTTACAGACGACCAATATACTACTGAAATACATATATTTAACTGCCAGACACAGAACAAATACAAATATCATCACATTTGTCCTGTCTGGACTGTAATTAATAAAAAAAATAATAATAACTTTATTCAACAACAAAAGGTAACTTAAACTAAAATACATTTTGATACTTAGGTACCTAAACTAGGTCTAGTCTGTTCTTATAGGCACCTATGCTCTAGTGTGCATGTAGGTGTGAATGTGTGTCTATATGGTCTAGTGTAATACAAAGCTTGTTAATGCAACACATTATTTACGCACACATTACATAAATACACAGAATATAATGCTAAGCCAGTACATACAGTATACACAAACAATAATAGTAACAATAAATATAGTCCAGTCTAGCATAATATTGTTAGCAATTCCTCTGTCTTGTTATAGTCCAATGTCAAAAGCCATTCCCTTACTGTTGTTTTCCAAGTGTATTTATTCATGTCATGAATATCTATTTCTTGGTTAATTTTATTATAAATAAATGGTCCTGTAAAATTTAGAAATCGCTGTACGAACCGTGTACGACATGGCTGATGTATATTTTGGAAATCCACATACTGTCGTCTACTATGAGTTAGTTTATTTTCAGGTTTACATAGTTTATGCTGTTTGAGAATAAGTTCTTGGTAGAACAATTGTCTCACTGTTAAAACTTTGCTATGTATATAGAGTTTTGAAGTAGGGTATTTAAAGAGTAGAATGTACATAACTTTGAGCACTGATCTCTGTGCCCTTTCTAGCGGTAACATATTCGTTTTAGTAGCACCCCCCAAATAGTAATACAGTACGATAAGAGAGACTGACATAGAGTTACGTATTATATTTTCAAATTTTTTTCTGATGCAATATGTCTTATATTTCTAAAAACTGCAGTTAATTTCCGAATTCTTTGCGTTAAAATACTTATGTGAGGGTTAAAAGTTAATAAAGAATCTAATGTTATGCTATGATATTTATATGTTTAAAGATTTTCAAATTTTGGACAATCACAAGTACTGTTTTTAAATTTACAATTTATCCAGCGGGCGAAGAGATGCAGAGAATTTGTAGGCGGTTGAGTTTTTTTAGTAATCGAAAAAGTGAAAAAATTTTGTTTTATCTGCATTTAAAGTTAGTAGGCTTCCATTCAATTGTTTTTGTATGTCAGTAAAGCCAATTTGGGCATTTGCAGTGACATCTTTCCAGTCACTACCACTAAACACTAGAGCAGTATCATCTGCAAATGCAATTATTCTACCATTTTTCAGGGTAGAATAATTGCATTTATTGAAATGGACAGGCGCATAGCATGCAGAATTGACTGTCGGTGAAAACGTAATGTTCTTGAATGGACACGTATCCACAAATGCAGAGTAGGTCCACGAAGATGGAGAGACGATTTGACTAAATCTGAAGGATCTCGTGGAATGTAGGTCGCAAGCAACCGCTCGTATTGGAAATCACTAAAAAGGTTTTATCCAGCGAACGCCCTGCGGCTGATATGATGATGATGATATTGAAACGATCCGCGTGATGGGCAGTATCCGCAATCTTATATAAAAAAATATATATCAGTTGATAAGACAGTAATTACACAGCCTCTTTCAGTCTTCAAATCAAAACAGTCTGTGTAAAAGGGGTACGGGGGGATACGGTTCAAATTCAGGCTTATTTTCAAGGGCTGTCTGGGATTGATTGCCCCAAGACCATCAGCTTTAAGAGAAAGGTCTCTTACCACCCATGATGGTAGGGGTTTTATTAATACTAATTACTTAACTGGCCGTGTAGTATAAGTAGAATAAAATAGTACCTTCTCCTATAGGAGTCTGAGGTACCAGAACCGAAAGATATATCCATCCGAAGCGGTGCAGCTCAAATGAAACTGGTTGGGTATGGTATTCCCGTCACAAAGCAATGCTCTGCGATTGACACTACGTTTAAGGTAATTATGGGCAAAATCCTGGAAAATGGAACCTTTATCGACACCAATTGCTTTGTGGACTCCTTTCTAGAGGCTCGTGTAATAAACCTGAATCAAACTTTATTTTAACATAACAGATGCCTAGTTAAAAGTAACCCTAATTTACATATGTTAGATGAGGTTCATCCTGTAGGTACATCAGAGTTATCAGGGTCATTAATAGGTTAATCATAATACTAATAGTATTAGATTATAATTGAATTTTAGACGACCTGTCAGTGCTTGTAATATGCCTATATAAATACAGTACATTTTGACTTTCAGTTTGAAATAATACAAAGGCTTTCTCGGCACGCATTAGTCGACGTACCGCATGCATCAAAACTGCGATAATCCATTTCCACACAAGAGTAGCATGCAGTCAGTTCTAGTCTTCCGAACCACAGTGGAGACAATAACGAATGTGTCTTATCTCGTGTCCGGTGTCAGGGCAGGCCGAGATAGCGCCGGACACTCTCGGACACCGGGCTCGGAGACTCGGCCGCGAGATAACAATTAAAACAAAACCGATTTTAGCGAATATACGTTCTGAATTGTAAATTTAGTTTGCAGTAAACTTATCACGATTTTCAACAACGTCATTTTGTAGTAAACGTTAGTGTAGTGATATACCGGTTTATTTTGTAAATGTAATAATAATAATTCACTCTTTATTGTTCACCAATAAAAGCATCACTAGAACATCACAAAAATATGGAATAGTCGGTACAAACGGCGGCATTATGATGTTGAAGCTGGTGAACATTTTAGGTGTATTTAGTACAACAAACAATCATATATACATACAAACATACATAAATAAATATAATTATACATACCTGTACATATAAAGAACATAGTTACAGAAGAAAGGAAATTAAAGTGACAGTTAAATGCTCCTTCACATTTCCTTTAGAAATAAAAAGAGAACGAGTAGATTTTACTTCAAAGGGGAGCGCATTTCACTAACGAACATCTTGAACCATAAAGGATTCGCTATAGAATGTTTTGTAATGCACAGGCATTTTGAGTGAGAAATTCTCTGAAGATCTTAGGGTTTTTCCATAGCTGACCCCAAGGAACACGAAGTGCCTTTTAACATAAGCAGACAGGAAAGGACAGAAGAATAGCTTGTATAGCAAAGAGAGGGCATGTGCGTTTCTGCGAAGACGAATAGGAAGCCATTTGAGCTTAGTATGAAAGTTGCCCGAGATAATGTGTTTTATTCCCCGAGATTGTGTTTTTTATAATAGTAATCTCTGTGCCAAATTTATCCACCAAATACTAATTCTACCAACCCTTGACTCACAAAGATCACTACCAGCGACACCATAGGCTCCGTTAAATATAGAGGGCACTACTACCGTCGAAAATATGTTATTTATATAATTAATACATTCAACGCAAAAATATAAATAAATCCCGATAAATAGCTGTAAATGCCAGTCGCCATATGATCAACCAATTAGGAAAAAATCATTCATTTACTTTTAATCTGATGGTGAAGAGAAGTTTTCTACGTAGCAATCAGAATTCACTTAATATTTGTAATAATAATCCTTTGTTACTTCAAATGATGAAGTAAATATAAATGTAGACAGTTACCTATATATGTAACGGTTAATGCTTAAAAAATGTATCCTCTTGCTTTTACATTTTCAAATTTCGCTTCTAGTCGATTTCAACTACCATCATTCGATATCACGACCGCTGTATATCCCTAAAAGCCTAATGTTTCCTTCGAAAAACCATAAACGAATCCGTTTCTTCCTCTCCCACCATTTAGCAGATACCAAAAAATCCTCCACACCCAAAAACCTCTACTAATGCGCGAGTATTAACCGCAGTGACCCCAACAGAGCTATCACTGCTCGCGTTTAAAACTACAAATGTCTAAGTAAACAGGAAGCCATCTGAAAACGCACCCATACGGTGAAGATGTAAGAGCTAAATTCGGGTGCAGAGTTGTCAACCTGTTTAACTCGCGCGGTCATTTCTCGCACCGTAAATCAACGTGGGGTACAAGCTACACCTATTACGTCACTTTTACCCCTCGCTCGCACCACTTTGTCCCCATAATGTAGCTCTGTATGACTAACGCGATACACTCAGACGGTTTGCTATAAACTGCGTGTATTAATTTATTACATCGACGATTTGGGGTATTGTTGTAAGCGGGCATGGGATACTTCGTTGAACTGTTCTGAATTAGATTGTGACTTGAGTCGTGTCATTTAAACGGAAATACTTGTGTGACTAAATGTAGAGAATTAATTTTAATGATAATTTAATAGTGCCAGTAGAGATGAATAGTACTTTCTTCTGTACCAGGTGTCGTAAAAGGCGATTAAGGTATCAGAATCGACAGATGGCGGTATATCCATCTGAGACAGTGTATCTCCAATGCAAAGGGTGGGGATGGGCATCAGCATCCCCGTCGCGATAGCTGCGCTCTGCGATTACCGAAACGCTTGGCCAGCATGGCAATTATGGGTAAAATTCTCCTTTTCTTGGGGAGGCCTGTGTCTAGCAGTGGACTTCTAATAGCAGTATTGATGATGATAATTTAAAATATTTCTGCTCGTCCATTAGGCTAACTATAGGCTGTATATTTATCTAGCTGACCCGACACACGTTGTCCTGTCTTAATTATAAATACCTATGTTTATTATGAAAATAAAATGCGTTTATAAATGAGATAATTATATACTATACCTATCTCATTTTGTGCCGTGTGCCGTTGTGCCGTGAGGCACCGGCAGAATAGAGTAGTACCTTCCTCTATACCAGGTGTCGCAAGAGGCGACTAAGGAATCAGAACTGACATATGGCGGTATATCCATCCGAAACAGTGCAGCTCAAATGAACAGGGCAGGGATGGGCAGCAGCATACCCGTCGTGATAACTGCGCTTTGTCGATTGTCAACACGATTATCCAGCGCGGGGATTATGGGCAAATAACCTCCTTCCTTGGAGAGGCTTATGTCCAGCAGTGGACTTTCAATGGCTGGTATGATGATCTCATTTTGTACACTGTACAATGTAAACAAAAATTTATTAAAATTGGTTTAGTAATTTTGAAAGTTCGTCATGGACAAGGATCATGATAATTATACATGAGGTAGACCTCTTAAAAACTCATCTGCATTGGTATCTCACTCTCACCTATTTCTACCGCCAAAAAGCAGTGTTCACATTTCTGTGTTCTGGTTTGAAGGATGAGAGAGCAGTGAAATTACTGGATAAATGTGTGACATGGTATCTCCAGTTCCGAGGGTTGGCAATACTCTAGTGATATCCTTGTGATGACACGAGCGTCTGTAGGCTGCGGTAATTTACCTTTATACCGTCCGTATGCTTGTTTGCTTACTTCATAATATAAAAAAAACAAGAGTATTTTATGTATAAAGATATATTTAAGCAAATATAGTCGTCAGTGATAGTTAATTTACAGATAAACGGTAACCAAAATTGATCTGCAGATTGAGTTCCTGTGTACTTTGGAAGGCACGGTTGGTTGGTCCCGCTTGCATTAACAGTCTTTAAAACCCATTATACCGCATTGAGATAGAAAGGTAAGTTACGGTTAATGCCCTATTTTCATCCCCAAGGAAGACAAGTGACCCTGTAATAGAGATATTAAAAATTGGTGGAAATGGCAAACTTTCACAAAAAGAAATAGGTGACCTATTTGTACAAAATAAATGTCTGTCTGTGGTACTGACGCTACTTTAATGTTACCCATATTACTAGAATTGTATTTAATTTTATCTTGCTTTATTTTAACATTAAACAATGGTAAACATAGTAAGGTTCTGGAATGGAGACCAAGTACCGGCAAGTGGAGCGTAAGGCGTCCGCAAGATGGACAGACGATCTGACTGAAACCGTCCTATTGGAGATTACTTGGGTAGGCCTTTGTCCAGCAGTGGACATCTTATGGCTGATATGATGATGATAAAACTTAGTAAAATATAAAGTTGAAATCCTACGAAAGTCGTCCGCACCTCACTGTCACCTATCACTAATAGCAATGTTGGCATTACTGTGTTAAGGTTTTAGGGTGAGAAGGGCAGTAAAATTACTGGGTAATGTGACATATGGTTGGCAAAGTGCTACTGATAACCTTGTGATATTACAAGCGTCTACTAGCTGCAGTGACGCTTACTATCGCGCGGACTGTTTGCTTTTTTGTCGTCCTAGTCTAATAATAAAATTATTTATTTATTTGTTTGTCGGTTTTAACGTTATTTTTACGAGGTTTTTGCGAACAATACACCTCTTATTTGTCATATTTCTTGTGTCATATACGTAAATTAAACTGTTTTTTAATAATTTCTATTAGATATCCTTGGATATAAACTACAACTAATTTTGCAAAAAATCCTTATATCTATATTAAGTTATTTCTAATTATAATAATTATATTTATTGTCACATAAAAAATGTCAATAAATTAAAATAAATAAATAAATTTACCACATCTCATAAATTGACCTGACTCCGTGGTAAGAAAGCTGAGTTACGGACGAAAGTCAACAAAAGCATCACAAATATACTACATAAATATATATATTTAACACACAGGTACAGAACAAACACAAATATCATCATATAAATATCCTATTTGAGTAGGAATCGAACTCACGACCCCTTCCGCACAAGATAGAATCACTTCCACCTGCACCATTGGGCCCGTCAAAAAATGGTACATAGGTTTATCACCTGTGGTACAGAGATCAGTGCTCTCCTTAAATAAACTGAAATCGCAAACTTTATGTTAACAATATAATAAATAGATATTTTTGAAGTAATTTCTCATGTTAATCTGTAAATGTGAGTTAAAGTACATATGTTTAGTCGTACAATAAAGACTTAGTTTCGTCTTAGTTAAGGGTTAGCATTTACTCACCTTGAATTCAGCTTCCCTTGGTGATAATGGGTTTAGTTAAGTGTTTTTAGATAATCAGGTTAAAGTTTTTATTTCGTTTCATTTATATAAAGAATCTAATAAACGAGATCGCACAAAACCAATAAGTTTAACAGCTTGAACAGGCGAGTTATCTTGAAAGTTACATCGAATATGAAATGTAAATGTATTAACAAAATCATGAAATTTGCTGTGGTAGCGAATGCATAAGTATTAGAAAATATTATCACAGTTTTTAAATTTGTAACTAGCTCAACACTTAACGCTCGACTCCCAGCAATTTTCTATTACTTACGAAAGAACACAAACTTCTGAATTGGCAATGAATATTTTTGTTTATGCCAAACTCCACACAAACAACAACTTCAATAACGTTCTTCCCACAACAGAGGCACAAAACCAGAATAATTCTGACTGCGAACTCTGTACAGACCGAGTCGTGAACAAACCCCCGCCGAATAAACAGGCTACAAGTTCAGAACGAGTTCCAATTAATTATAATTCCGAGCCGCCGACATGCACCAACTTTCGATCTAACCCGGTCCAGACACATCAGCGCAAACATTTCCACCCATCGAATTTTTATCGAAAATCCAATTTTGTGCTCGGACCGTATCGGGGCATTCGCTTGCGGCGAAGCCTTTGGTTCAAAAAAGTGGCTATATATAACAGTTTTATCTCAAAGTTGTCATCGGGGCGGGATGGCCTCTTTGTGACTCACGGTGAAACCGTTTTATTGTTCTTGCATTACAGTGGCTGAGTGTTATTTCTATACAATACTAGATACTGCAATTCGGTGCAATCTATTTAATAAATGGCGTACTTTTTTATTCTAACAGATTGCGTTTAGAACTTGCTAGTACGTTGCCAATGTTAAGTGGGAAAAAAGGCTGCTTCTATTACCAAAAAATTAAGAGAAAACAGACATGGTGTGAGGTTTTGGTAATGTAGGTCAGTATATTGCTTTATACCAAGTATCACAAGAAGCGACTAAGGTCCTGTGAACCGACAGATGGCGGTATGTCCATTCAACGAAACACTGTTGCTCCTGCAGGTGATAGTATGATATTATAAATGTCAACTATAATTTTAAGCTGACACTTGATCTAACTTGTCTAATAACTCGCATTCGATATATTTTCTCACTAACTTTTCGTCCGCGACGTTGTCTGCGAGGACCTTACTTAATATTACACTCCAGCCCCGGCTCCGAACTGGTGCGATGAGGATAATAAGTAATTATTTTGGATTTTTCCTAAGAGATGGACCACCACCATGGACTTTCTATAGTCATTATTTTGACGTACAATGCTGTAGCACAATAAATTGAGTTATCTCATCGGGTTCAGCCATATTTTGCAATGTCATCATCATCATCATAATACCAGCCATTGGAAATCAACTGCTGGGCATAAGCCTCTCCAAGATAGGGGGAATGTTTCCCGTAATTGCCGCGCAGGACACGCGTGTTGGCCATCGCAGAGCGCAGCTGTTGAGACGGGGATGCGGGGATGCTTTACAATTTAATCCACAAAAAATATGTTTATTTATAACATCACATTAAAAATTGCTATAGATATGTGTTTATCTGCTATATTATGCATGTATTATATAAATAAATCTTTTTTTTAAATCATCTGTCCATTAAAATATGTAGTATCATAAACCGTTGCGTAGTTTTAAAGATCTAAGCCTACAAAGGGACAGACAGACAACGGTAAGAGACTTAGTTTTATATTATGTAGTGATGTCTGACTCTTGCTATTACAAGAAGTCTATACCGCCGTCTGCCGGTTCTGGTACCTTAATGAGATACCAAGTACAGAGGGAGGTATTATTCTACTCTGCCGGTACCTCACGGCACAACATGTTTTAATTATGTTATTTTATTTTTTATTACGGGAAATACTAAATGTATATCAGCCGCACGATGTCCACTGTTAAACGTGGATGTAACCCGAAAATGGCTGCATTGAACAGGACCGGTGGCAATCGTAGGGCGTAGCTTTGCTAGGAGGACGCATTTGACATACGTAAGGATATATTATATTGCCATATCTTGATTCTGGTACTGTCCTCAGTTGCCTTTTGCGGCACCTGGTACAGAGGGCGGTAGTGTACTTGTTTGCTAGTACCCCACAGCTGCGGCATCACTTATATTTTTTAAAGAAAAGAATTGATAATGTTTCTCACTTTTAGGCCCAAAACAAATAAAGAGAAGAATCCATTAATTATTTGCAGAATGTTCCACCGAATAATTGTTTAGTAAAAGCCTTTCTGATGGTAATTTATTAGACAATTAATATTTTAAACTCTACTAATAGTTCGGCTTAGGCGAATAATTGTTTTTGGATAAATTGTTGAATATTTAAAGTCTTTTATTGAAATTCAGTGTTAAATTTAATTGGCTCCGGCCCATTCGAATGGATAAATTTGTTAACGACCTTTTAGTTAATTTAATTGCGACTTTCAGTGCTTTTAAAGTTTATTATTATTGAATATCATTTCGATTTAAGCATTTGTTAGGCTTACGAATTCAACGGCGCAGCAGCATTGAATAAAGAACCATTTGTCGATACTACAGAGAAAACCAAGTATGTGCCCCAAAGGGACGGTAATTACCGAATCTTATTTCCATGATATCATCATTATCACATCATCATCATATCAGCCGTGGTACGTCTACTGCTGGACCATGGCTGAATGACCGCAGGCTACCCAGCTGACTCTAATTATTAGGTGTTTTTGACCATAATATAACTCTAGAGCAACGAAGTGCAAAGAGGACCCATCCCTGCTATACTGTATTTGAGCCACCACCATTTAGAATAGATATACCTCCAGCTGTCGATTTCGGTACCTCAACGCTCAAACCGCGATGTTATCTGATATAAAGGAATTATACAATATTCTACTCTGCCAACCCCACGCCAACCCCATATCGGTACGATATCGATGGGATACCTTTTTTGCTACAATAATTCATTCATCATCATTATCGGCATCACCCTCATATTAGTCATAAGACGTCCACCGCTGGACATAGGCCTCCCCAAGTAATCTCCAATAGAACCTTTTGTTTGCAGCCTGTGTCCAGCACAATCCTGCGGTTGTAGTCAGATCGTCGGTCTATATTTTTATTTTACGGTGAACCAAATTTCTTAAATTATGTGGAAGTAAATCATCATCATCATATCAGCCATTTAAAGTTCAGCACTGAACATAGGCATAGGACTCCCCAAGAAAGGGGGAATTTTGCCCATACTTGCCGCGTTGAGCAACCGTGTTGATAATCGCAGAGCTTACCTTACGCGACGGAGATGCTACTATCCATCCTCGCCTTGTGCATTTCAGCTCCATTGTCTCGGATATTCTGCCATCTGTCGATTCTTGTACCTAAGATACAGGGTAGGGGAGATCCTATTGTACTTTGCCGGTACCACATGGCTTAAATGTATGTGGCTAGTATCATACAGAACAACATAGACTTCCAAAACTATATAAGGTAGTCATTAAATAACAAATTGTATTTATTGAGTCGACGTTACTAAAGTTTTATAATTTAAATAATCCGACACACTCTTCCGGTCTTCGTACATTCGAATGGGAATGTCAATTTGCTGAGAGGAAATGAAACGATCGAACGAACCGAGACATATTTCGGAGTCACCGGGGCGATCTGCTTTGAACGATAAATTACTACAAACTCCCCCTGGAAAGGAAGAGGAGGGGGAGCACTCTTGAGGGCACTGGGTGAGACAAAATGGAGTCATGTCGGCACACACCATTGTTGGCGGCTTTTGCTCGCATATTTGTTTCACCATTTATTATGTGTTCGTAATTTTCTCACCCTTTACATTATAATATAAAGGTATTTGCTTTTTGTTTTTTACCGACTTTCACCGACTGACATAACAGGTGGAGGTTCTCAATTCGATTGTTTTTTTTATGTCATTATCATAGCAATCGTAAAACGTCCACTTCTAGACATAAGTCTCCCTGCAATGGGCAAGCGTGGTGGGTATCGTGGAGCGTAATTCCGCGACGGCAATGTTGCTGCCCATCCTCGCCCTATTATATTTTAGCTATTCTGCTTCGGGTGGATATGCCACCTCAGTCGCCTCTTACGACACCATGTACAGAGAAGATAATCTTCTACTCTGCCGGTACTACATGGCTTTATTGTATGTACTTTCAATAAACAACTGCAGATTTAGTACAAGGTGGCATACGACATAGTGATGGACTCGGGAATGATCCCACAGGACGTGAAAGTAGTTGTGGGTAAAAAGTTAATTATGCTTGCAATATTAACATCAAAAGTTGCTTACTTCAAATTCAAATGAAATTCAATGTCACTTAAGTATTGATACTGATGTACTGCTCGATGGCGCGTTCGCTAGTGTTTTTTTCTTGTGTGACAAGGGTCGTGGGTTCCATATATGTGTTTGATCAATATGTGGCTGCTGAATTTTTAAATATTTTGATGTCATCTGCAACACGAGTGTTTAAAGTGACTCTGAGTAAGGTGAGATGTAAATTTGGAAGCAATGTAAATTTGTTGTAATACACAGCTGATCTCGCGCTATACTCAGAATACAAACTCTTGAAGCTATATATTTTTTAAGATCCCTCCTGATCCCACCCACCCTCCATTAGGCGTTAACATTTAATTTTAACGGGAATCTTACCCAAATCAAAGTGACGCCTGAACGGGGCCGGACCCAATATAAAGGATAATACGGTTTTTTTTTTAATCAACACGCCTCTTAATGGCTGCGCATCGGATGTCCCTGTTTGTTGCGACCTCTCCC
This sequence comes from Heortia vitessoides, assembly GCA_020976665.1. NCBI lineage: Eukaryota > Metazoa > Arthropoda > Insecta > Lepidoptera > Crambidae > Heortia > Heortia vitessoides. The sequence goes on along the minus strand of JACJUM010005600.1, from coordinate 11,670,263 downwards.
TGCGGATCAGGGGTATTACTCTATAATCCGATTTCAGTATTTATTCCGCGATTTCAATTGTCATTTTGATTCTTTTTATCTGATTCAGATATCGGTCCTAAAGTGAGCCGGGCGCTTATTTATTCCCAATACAAGGGTTTGTGATGTTATTAATATTATTTTTTTGTGATGACAATGTTTTATTTTATCTGTGGGTTTGTTTGTAGATTTCACTGTAACCTTTTTTCAATATTTTGCGCAGACTTGTAGTTAAGTTTCGATAGTTATTTCATATAAGCGTCTAGTATTTGCCCGAGATAGTAATCAAATTAAATAACCTACACATACTTTAATATGCATTAACTTATAAACTGTTATTCCGATGTAATCACACTGCAGACACTACTATTTTATTTGTTTCTATCAATCACTATATAGAAACAGTATGTTTGAACCGGATTACTATAGTAAATTTACTCTTTAACTTTTTACTTGTGCAACATCTTTTTTTGTCAAAAAATATCGTTATCGTATGTTGACCATTTTGGTTTGGCGATAAGGCCCATTATGAGAGATCACGTTTTTATACCAAATGTCTTTGCTGGTAGCCCAAATCGGTCAAAAACGACTTGAGATATTTAGGTAAGGTTAAGTTAGGTTTGGTAGAAAAGATTTATTAGCAGCCGATGTCTCGTCCAAATCAAATGCTATCTCATAATCAACAAACAACAAGCATGATAGACTTTTATGCTTTGCCGTTGTCTGTATATATTGCCACAGAGTAAAAATATGATATTTTATACTGTAGCCTATTTAGAAAAGGTCTAGTTCGGAAGGCATTAAGTCTGCACCTTAACACGACTCGTGAATGACACTAGAAAACAACTTATGAATATGAGTCAGAACCTTTCTGAGACATCATCATGCTTGCTTCGGTTCTGTGCCTCAGTGTTATACCCTCGAGGATTATGGTGTCCATTGCTGGACATAGGGTTACCCGAGAAATTATGTGTTTTGACCATAATTTCAGCACTGGCCAAACGTGTTGGCAACTGTAACGCGCAACTTCCGCAATGGGAGCGCTGCTGCCCATTATAGTCATGTTTATTTGAGCTGCACTGTTCCGGATGGATATACCATCATCTGTCGGTTTTGGTTCTTCAGTCGCCTATTACGACACCTAGTATAGAGGGTGGAAGTATTTTGATCTGCCGTTTCTTTACTGTTATAAAAACTTCTATAGGTTTCAAACTCTCCACCGCTTGTAGAAGCTTTGATGTGATACCGTCATCATATATCTTTTTTATTTTTTTAAGCTAATTTATAGCCAGTTTCTCACTCGGGCTGATGTTTAGTGAATTTTTGGAGAAATAACGAGTTAAGAGTTTAAGCCATAGTGCAGCAATTTCAACAACTGGTGACCAGACGTCTTCATAAAACATTTAGATCTAATCCAATCCTTTATTTTGATCGATTTTTCTTCTTCTATTTTTAGCTTAGTCGTCTGAGTTTTGCCAGTAGACATAATTCTTGCAGAAGCTTACAGTTTGAAATTATTCAGAATATTACCACTTTACTTCACATTAATTACTCACCTTTCAATACTTTGGTTAGACCAACAATTTAATTTTCCACGAACGCTTCACCGAATTCTACAGGTTCATCTCCATTATCTTGTGTACCAAACTATGTTAACAATTCCAATTAAATGCTTAATTTCACAAATGTGTTTCCTTGATATTTTAATACCGTGTTCAAAATGTAATGTTGATAATATTTATTTTTAGTTCCCGGAAGTTGTTTGCAAACGCTTTTCTATGCTCGGCTCGTAATTACAAGGTATCGTCTGTTTACCATCATTTAAGCCAAAGGAAGTCTACTGTTATGATATTGGACATAGACCTCCCCAGGAATATTGGAATTTTTACTATAAATAATTACCACGCTGGGCAGGCGTGGTAACATTGGAGATGCTGCTGCATCCTTGCCTTATTGTATTTTAGCTATGCTGTATTTTATGAAATACTGCAATCTTTCGATTCCAATACCCCAGTCACATCTTGCAACACCTGCTACCTGTATCCCCTGGGGTAGTACTATACTAATATACCAGTTACCAGACAAAAAATAACAAACTTTAATATCTCTGTAAAAAATATTGCAATATTTTCTACTTACTTATAAACAAAATTAACATAATAATTTTCTTTTCAAGTTAATTTTCTCATATGAGAATAAAGAAGCAGCTTATGCGAGCACAAATCTAGATCTAGGTCTATGTGCTGTCTGCGAGGGGGAGGGTATTAAGCGGCATAAATAAGGCCTAAGATGGTACCTTTCTTAATAAATCCAAACAAAGGTATGAGTCATAGAAGATGAGCGAGGTACACAATTTTCAGCTCAGATATAAGGAAATTACCGTAAAGTATTTTGTGGCCATTTAACTAATAATAAATAAACTAACTAATTTACCAGAAAATATACAAAAATAATATATTATATATATTAGCTGATATGATGATATAAGTATTCTATTTGTGATTTCTGCCCGTAATTGTTCCTGCCCGGAGGCGACATCGGTGCACAGTGCAATCTGATCGCGGTTGCAGACAGGGGCTATAACCACGCGTAGGGAGCGTGAAACTAAAATAAAAGTTGTCTAGCCGTAATTTCATTAACATTTTTGTAAGGTTTAATTTTTCTTTATGTATTTTTTGTGTACAATAAAAAGTATATTATTTTTTTACATCTCTATTCTTGTTTAACCCCGCCTTTACGTGACGTTATGGCGCGTCGCTGATTAGTCAAGTAACTAAGGTTTATTTGTTTCTTTTAGTGTCAGATATCGGTAAAAAAACACATTTTATGCCACTTATCTTGGAGTCAAGTTAAAGTACAAAGTTCTAAAATAAAATTTATAAAACTCAGTATATGTTCATAATTTTATTTTGGATGGGAACCAAACCCACTACTAACACTATCCATTCCGCAAATTAACTTACACACTTATATTTTAGAGAGAGAGAATAAAACTCAAGAAGATACGTATCACCTCGAGCGTTGATGTTAAGCATCAGCATTCTAGTACCAACCTAGCAGTTTTGCTAAGGTTGGTACTAGAATGGGTGAACAAACATTATCTTGAGCCCCTTTCCATCCCAGACTGCATTCGCTGGCCTTAAAAATCTGCCAATCGTATTAGGCCTAAAGAGAGCCATTCAAAAATGGTTAAGTTATATTAAAAACTGATTGTAAGACCATAGAGCCGTAAGGTGCAAGCAGAGTAGTATAGTACTTTTCATTGCACCAGGTATCGTAAGAGTGGACTAAGGTACCAGAACCGACAGATGGTGGTATATCTATCCTAAACTGTGCAGTTCAAATGCGAAGGGCGATGAGAGGCAGCCGCATCTCCGACGCGCAAGCTGCGCTTTGTGATCCATCACGCTTGCCCGGCATGGCAAATATGGGCAAAAAACTTCCTTTTTTGAAGAGGCCTAAGTCCAGCAGTGGACTTTCAATAGCTGGTATGATGATGATGTTGATGAAGACCATATATATCTGGACAGTTGTATCTCAACCGCCAGGCTAGTAAACGAAACGTAAGTAGTTATATTTGCTCTCGCCTACTCCCTCGCCAGATTCCCGCGTCCAGAGTTTTGGTCGGCTGCCAGAATAACAGGAGAGCAGTTTCCTCTCTATCCGGCGAAAAACTCAATTTGTGTCGAAAAATAATTGTTATGGCATCAAATAAGGAAACCGGATTTTAGACTATTTGTCACAATTATGTTATGGTCCAAAAAAATCTGTAGCATTTAAAATATATTCAAAGAAGTTATGTAAACCAAGTCAATTCTTATAAAGTAGACCTAATACAAAGGTCGTATGCGTTGGTACCTCACTCTCACCTCTTTCTACCGCCACATAGCAGTGTCCGTATTGTTATGTTCTGGTTTGAAAGGAGACAGAGATATTACTAGGTAATATGACATATAATCTTCATATCACGTATCTATAATCTTCGTATCATGTGATATGAGCATCTTTCGGCTGCGGTGACGCTTACTATGATTTAACAGCAAAGTTTCATTTATCATTACAGCCATTGGACTTCTAATATGTCTATGTATATATATTCCATTTCTTGTTAAATTAATGTCCGTGATAGATCACGGACATTAAGTTAACAATAAATGTTCCACGCGATAAAATCTATGAATTTTCGAAAAATCTAACTCGGCTTAAAAAGATTTTTTTATTCACCTGAAATTGTACCTGTTGCATTTAAATGGTAACACTAAAAATGGCTTCCTTTGAAATGTCCAGTAGTAAATTTATTTATATATTTGTCGGCCTAACCATTACATAATCCCTCGCCTTCTTTTCTTTGAACATTAATTTAATCCACATCAGTCCACTTGTGATTCTATCCCGCTTTTCCCGATTGTCTTTGAATGCTCGGAAGGTCCTTGTCACAAATTGATTTGTTTTTGTGCTGATATTTCCTCAGTATTCTAACAATAAAAATAAACGTGCATTTGCCCTCTTGTCCCTTAAACCGCCTCGTAAAGGAGCTGGTGCGTTGCCAGGAGTCGCGAGAGGAGACTTTGTCTTTTTCCGACAAAAACCCGATTTGCACCGCCTATAATGACCGAGACGGATTGTTGTGTTTTTTTTGTTGGCGCACACTGCCGGCTCGCTAAAGGAAATGTGTTTTGTTGAAATGAACTGGTGATATAAATGAGCTCTTTCATCTGTTTGCTGGCCCTCAAACACCTAGATCTAAGTAGAATGTACTGTATTTATATTGTAAACAGGTCCGATGGCGCAGATGGTAGTAATTCTGTCTTGTGCACCAAAGGTCGTGGTTTTGATCCCCGCCCAGAACAAATATACGGATAATGATATTCTTGTTATTTCTGTGCCTGGGTATTTATATATTTGTGATTCCTCTGTTGTCTGATACCCGTAGCTTAAGCACTTGAAGCGACATATCACGGAATCAGGTCAATGTATAAGATGGATTATGGGAATTTACTCGTATGTTGAATATAGGTGTTTTTAGTTCTTTTTTGGTGTTTTGGCATTTCAATTAAAATAGATATATGGTGATGCATTTCATTGTTTGATTGTAATATAACGTTTGTTTTTTATGTCAGTAAACAAAGCCGACTTAAAGCAAACTCAACTAAAGAAGCATACGCTATAAATATCACAAGGATATTACAAGTGCAAGGTGCTAGAAATGGGTGAGAGTAAGAACCAATGCAGACGACCTTTGTATGAGGTCTTCTTCATAAATTGTGCATTTCCTGAAAATATGACATCATCACAAGTATCTATAATAACGTATATAAAGATGAAATAAACACCAATTTCTAGCAGTCAAAAATAGTTTTATAATAGGTATTGAACACTTGGATATTAAATATTTGTTGTTAATTTTTTAAAAAATTTTACTTTAGAAGTAAGATTTTATTATTAATTTAGTTGTGAGTTGTGAAAATAAAAAATGTGACAAATATATATTTAGTAAGATAAGATAGAAAAAGGACTATAATATATAAATATTATTCAAGCATGTAAGAGATTCTTAGGAAATTGTTTTCTGCTTGGAAATAGAAAATTAAAGTATTAATTCTTTTCTCGGAATGGCGACCACGTCTCGCGTACAATAGGCAAGCTCTAAGCGAGACGTCTAAAGATAAAAGAGAATGCAGAGGCTGGAAGGCTACTGTATTGTTTAGTAAAAAACACAAGATATCATATTTCCAGATAAATTTGAAGTAGCCTTATCAAATTATCTATACATAATATAAAATCATAAGAAACTAACATCTGTACTTTACGGATCATTACAGCAGGCTTAGGATGTTCACTGCTAGATATAAGCCTCCCCCAGGGATTTCCCATAGGACCGATTATTTGCGATTGCTCTAGCAGAGCGTGGTCCCATTCCAGATCCTCACGGCCCCGTCAGCTACCGGTTCTGTGTGCTACGTCAACGCCCATTTTTACTTTTACTTGCTAATTTCTGCCTACCAGCAGTGTTTGCATTGCTGTATTCTGGCTTCAGGTCAGAGAGGCACTGAAATTACTGGGCAATGTGACATAATACCTTAAAGTAACAGTTGGACTATATGCTTGTATGTGCTATATATGAAATCATGTGTATATATATATAAAGGCTGTTCTGTATTCCATTTTTAATAATAAATGTATCAGCAAATCATCTAACCTATAGAATGTGTAAGGAGTATTATGATTTGGATGCTTACAAAGATATATTCCTTCATAAATTAAATGTATTCTAAAATATGTTATGAAATAAGAATTAGATCATAAATTAGATTATGATAATATTATAAATGTATTAAACCTTACCTTTTAAATAATAGCTATGTTTAGTTTTAATAGGTTGTTAGATTTTAACAATAAATGTGTTGAAGTTTACATTATATCGCTTTCGTTTAATAGCTGGAACTGTGCTTATTCCAAAAAAAAAGAATAGGTATATATACATATACATAACGTCTGTCCACTTTGCGGTTGGAAGCGCAGCGCAGATTACCGGTGCGTGATCCCCATTCCAGAACTTTCCAGCTCACATATGCTGGGTGCCCCAAGCGCATCAACTATAGCACCCCCATTTCTCTCCAATGCCCTCTCAACTAAGAATGCTCCACGCTCCAATGAATAAAAGGGTTCCACAAAAGCAAAGCTATAAGCTGTAATGTGTCAATTAACGAATTGTTTTACTGGAGATAAAACTGTCTCAATTAGGCTAAACAATAACAAAAACAAGGTGGGCTGAACAACCAAACTTGACCGCTTTGGACTGCGTACCTGAACTTTCAACAAGTGACGGTCTAAAGCGACAATTCTTAGAATTCCTATATAAAGTATTAATATTATACGATTCTCAGCATTCGCACGATACAATTTTATATTAAGTTTTTAAGACTTTAATATTTATTAATAAATATTTTATATTTTAATAATATGATCACAAACAGTTGTAATGGGAGAAACTAAATATACGGTAGATAGACAAACATCCTAAGGATCTCCACTTGTTACCATTTCGGCATACCTCTTTCGCTTCTTTCACTCGAATTAGTCCTTTAATACACGCTCGTTTATTCTATGTACATCTGACCTAGCCCTTCTATATACCTCTTTTACCTGGTTAGACTATGTTCGGCTATCAGGGCCACCGCACAGGGTGGATATGGGCAGCAGTATTCCCGTCGCATGCGCTATGCGATTGCCAATACGCTTGCCAAGGGCAGCAATTATGGGCAAAAATCCTGAAACCAGAAAAATAACAAGAGGTTGTAACGTGTATACGAGTTTTACGTGAAAATATCTCCTCAACCAAAATATCATATAAAATATTTTAAAGAATTATTCTTTCATCTTTTATTTACCCAGTAATAATATATACCCAGTACAATAACACAGGGTATAATTCAAAGTTGAATGCAGTTTTTAATAACTAAAACACCGAACTAAGTTCGCCTCGGTTCAGTAAAAATAAATTAAATTATAACAACTGACCACGAAAAATACAAATCAAAGTGGTTTTGCTGACCGGACCGAGTGACTGGACAGCGTGTGTCGCTGACCACAAACATAATTGAAAGTTGTCAAACGAAAGCACTACATACTGTGGTCACGGTTTAAAATATATTCGAAATGACATATGCTGTTATATTTTAAAGCTAGTAGTACTAGTTAATGTCTATTGTATAGTAATGATAAATTAATATTAATGAGGGGAGATGGGCAGCAGCATCCCCGCTACGAAAGCTGCGCTCTGCGCTTGCCAACACGCTTGCCCAGCGTGGCAATCATGTGGAACATTTCCCCTTTCTTGAAGTAGCCAAACACCAGCAAAGAACTTCCAATGTCTAGCAGTGGACTTATTGCAGTTGCTGCTTGGTATATTTTTGAAATATGCAGTGTTATTCGAAAGCTAGTAGCTAATGTTCGCATATACTTCCGCGAGAAAATTTATTCATACATGAGCTGGATTTTGGTCGTAGGTCACCGGATAATTACAACAGAGATTCTATGGTACTATAAACAATGTATCGTAAAACTAGAAATGGCGGGTTATTTACAATATCATCATCATTATTATATTAGCTAAAGGAAGTTCACTGCTGGATAAAGGCCACCCTAAAAAGGGGGAATTCGTCCATAATTGCCGCGCTGGGCAAGCGTGTTGGCAATCGCAGAGCGTAACTTTCGCATCGGGAATACTGCTGCACATTACTGCATTCCTTGCCCTATGCATCAGACTTGAACTGTTTCGGATGGATATACAACTTTCTGTCTGTTCTGGTACCTTAGTCTCCTCTTACGACACCTGGTACAGAGGGAGGTACTTTTCTACTCAACCGGTACTCCACGGCCAATTGTACGAAACAGTGTAGCAAAAATGCAACAGGACGCCTATTTCTCTTGCAGCATGAAACCCGCCTATATCCCATCAGGGTAGTCAGAGACTAAGGAACTCCACTTGCTACGATCTTGACATACCTCTCTCACTCATTTTACGTTAGTCCTTTTATACACGCTCGAATATTCTTTGTACTTCTGAACTGGTCCTTCTTTAGAACTTCTTCTACCTGGTTAAGGTACATATGGCTTCATTCCATATTGATCGATTTAGGATCTGACGTGATAAATAAGCGATGAATTATCATGGACGTGCATGAGTGGTTCAGAGATTAGTTGGAACAATAAAATAGACAGACACAAAAATAATCAAAATTGTTTTTGTATGTAATTTTACTTAATATACTTTCATAAGAATTCGGTAAAAAGCTGTTAAGATTACGAACAGACACTTTAATTTTATTTATATATATATACATGACGAATCGTGTTCAAATCTATATGAAAAGTGTTATTTATTCTCACAGTATAAAAGGTTAAATTAATCGCATAAAAGAACGATTGAGACATTTCCGGCCGTCGAAGGATCGAATTGTTAACAACTTTAGGGCAGTTCACCCAACTATTCCAACAGGCGGTTTGAAATCAACGGGAAACGTTTGAAGGGTCCTTTCTAAGGCTTTTGAGGGATCTGATGAGTTGTGAGATAAAGGATAGGTTCATTCAGTTTAGGGAAAGACAAAAGTTGCGCGCAGGTATTTAAATTAAAAAATAAAGGTGATACAATTATTTTCGACATATTTTTAATTTTATTGTTGTAATGTTTTTTCTTTTCTTATATTAATAAGTCAACAAACACGTATACAGTCCGCATGATAGGAAGCGACACCGCAGCTTACAGACGCTCGTAATATCACAAAGATATCACCAGGGACCAGCCACCGGCTATGTGTTAAAGTGAGTTATCAACGCAGATGGCTTTTGTATATGTACCTCTAGAGACGAAGTGGTGCTTTTGACAACAAAAAGATTATTTATTGCATTGTTATTATAGCAACGAAAATGGAGAAATTTTAGCCATAATTGCCGAGCTGGGCAGGCGTGGTGGTAACCGCACAGCGTATGCGTATGGCGAATGCTGCTATCCATCCCTACCCTGATACATTTGTCCTTCACGTTTCGGATGGATATCCTGCCATCTGTCAATTCCAATAACATCCAATAGTCGCATCTTACGACACCTGGTGGACAGCAAGGTACTATTGTACTATAACGGTACTATACATGCAAACGATGTATTGTACATGTATGATATTATTCATGTTTGTTCTATGCATGGGTGTTAAGTATATGTGTTTAAGTAGTATATTTGTGATTTATTCTGGGCTGATGTCAATGTATGAAATAATTCTTATTTAAATTGGCAAAAATGTCTTTTCTGTATGTTCCTTGATATCATTTAATTTTGGTGCGGTTATATTAAACGTGATCCGTAAACTGACTTTATTTCAAATAATAATTTGGTTTAAGTTCGCTCACGCTAACGGCTAGACGTTAATCAGGCCGCCAACTATTTAGGCTAATTCAATGCTGGGAGCTCTGTTAAGTGCCAGTTATGTCTGACTTTATTAGCCAAAGAGTTAATTGAGTGCGGGTCGAGTTTCTATATTAAAATTTATATTATTTGATCCACAATTTTTGTTTAAAAAAATATTCAGGGATTGTAAACATGTTTGTGAAAGTATTTTTTTTAAATTATCATTATTAATTGCGCGGACGCGTATTTGGTGTGGTTGTTTACTAATTTTACAGTACCAATATCACTAATTTGTCGTGAGGTACCGGCAGAGTAGACTTGGTACAAGAGAAGGTACTACACCTTCCCCTGTACCAAGTATCGTGGCCCTCTGCGATTGCCAACACGCTTGCCCACCGCAGCAATTATGGGGAGGCCTAAGTCCTGCAGTGGACTTTCAATGGCTGGTATGATAATGATGATGGTGAAGATTACTAGATTACTAGTATTGGCCGCGATTTCGTCCGACTTCACTTGGTAGTTTGTTTTCACTTGTATTAATAGTAATAATTAAGTTCAGTCTTTTTTCTCGATATGACAATCAAATACAAACATGATCAACTTCATACTCAAAATATTATTATCCAAGTAATCCCCATTACAAGCACTTTGGAATCGTCAAAAAATAAAAAATGAAAGTAATAACATTTCAAAAATAGGAATTATTAGATTATATACTCATTAAACGCCGTAAGGTGCCGGCAGAGTAGAATAGTACCTTCCCCTCTACTAAGTGTCATAAGATGCGACTACGGTACTAGAACCGGCAGATGGTGGTATATCCATCCGAGACAGTGTAGGTCAAATGCATAGTGTGGGGATGGGCAGCAGCATCTCCGTCACGAAATTGCGCTCTGCAATTGCCAACCATTTGCCCAGCGCGGCAATCATGTGTAACAATTCTCAGAAGCCAATGGCCAGCAGTGGATTTCCAATGTCCAGCAGTGGACTTATTGCAGTTGCTGCTTGGTATATTTTTTAAATATGCTGTGTTATTCGAAAGCTAGTAGCTAATGTTTGCATTTACTTTCAGGTGAGAATTTATTCATACATGAGCTGCGATTTTGATCGTAGTTCCCCGGATAATTACAACAGAGATACTATGGTACTAAAAGCAATGTATCGTAAAACTAGAGATGGCGAGTTTTTCACAATATCATCATCATCATATTAGCTAAAGGAAGTTCACTGCTGGATATAGCCCACCCTAAAAAGGGGGAATTCGCCCATAACTGCCACGCTGGACAAGCGTGTTGGCAGTCGCAGAGCATACGAAATAGCGTAGCGTAAATGCAACAGGACGACAATCCCATTTCCTCTGCGGCATATATCACGCCTATATCCCATCAGGGTAGTCAGAGACTAAGGAACTCCACTTGCTACGACCTTGACATACCTCTCATACTCTTTCTACATTAGTCCTTTTATACACGCTCGAATATTCTTTGTACTTCTGTTACTTTTTGTTGTTGCACTGGTCCTTCTTTAAGACCTCTTCTACTGGCGCGCTTGCCCAGTGCGGCATTTATAGGCAAAATAACTCCTTTCCTTGAGAGGCTTATGTGCAGCAGTTGACTTCCAATATCTGGTATGATGATGATGATTCTCATAAAGTACCTGGTGATCCTACGGAATCATAGAATCATATACAATATATGTAAATTAAGCCTACCTTAAACTAACACGGTTCATTACACGAGCCACCAGAAAGATACCTGCGGTGTTAATGGAACCCTTACCAGCGTCGTCACTAACAAACTACTTTCTTAAAGATAATACTCAGGAATTACAAATATTAATATATTTGTGATTCCTCTGTTGGTTCCTCTGTACGTAACACAAGTTTTTCCGTAACACAATTTAAGCGACTCGTCTCAGAGTCAGGTCAATATATTAGATGTTGTATGAATGTATTGGGTATAATTTATTGAATGACAGTGAGCAGGGCATTTGGTATGCAGAACCCATGGTCAATGGAGTCGTAAGGTTCTAGAATAGAGACCACGTACCGGCAAGCGCAGCGTAGGGCGTCCACCCGCAAGATGGACCGACGATCTGACTAAAACCGCAGGATCGCGCTGGACACAGGCCGCATACAACCGGTCTTATTGGTGATTACTTGGTGAGGCTTATGTCCAACGGTGTACATCTTGTGACTAATATGATGATAATGATGATGATGTTGATGATTATAATTGTTATAAATTGGTTATTTATATTCTACCGGTACTCTACATCTGTAACATAAATACAAGTACAGAAATGAGGTCACTAGGTGTAATCTCGACATAAGCACTCCCCCTTCCAGCCGGAATGATGTATCGGTCTTCATTAAAACATGCTCATGTGCTAATGAACTGATTGATCGCTCTTACCGACTTAAAGCTAAAAGGTACCGGCAGAGTAGAAAAGTACCTATGATAAGACAAATGGCGGTATATCCATCCAAAACAATAGCCAGTATACAAAGGGTGGGGATAGACAGCAGCATCCCCGACGAAAAGCTTTTCTAAAAATTCTTGCTTGGGGAAAGTTTGCCTATGTCCAGCAGTGGACTTGAAATAGCTGTGATGATGATGATGCCAGACTAATTTACTCGCAGTGCAGTAGCTGCTGCAACCTTACAAATTGCTATGAAATATATTTTTTCATGTAAAAACAAATTATTCTCTATTACACTATCTAATTTATTGAATTACTCGTATACGGGTCACCCGCTATTTTTGCGGGTGGCCCATATACGAGTCATCCAATTAACAACCGCGCGGTCCGCGTGGTGACAAGCGACATCGGTGCTTGTACTCGTCCGTGTTGTTGTTTGCATGTAGCTTGTGCTCCACCAACCCTGTTATCTAGTATATTATTCAGCCACATTACCGCGTAAATTAATTAGCTTTGTACACCTTCAAACAGGAGTGAATATATTTTATCGCATTCGTCTATGTGAGTTTTGCAAATTATTGGGAAAAAAATAAAATAATATGTACATTGCATTTGTTGAAGGGTAGTCATTTCAATACTATGAACAGAGACTTTATTATATATATATATATATTGCTAATTCCAATTAAAAATGATCATTACGAATACTTAAAGCCTTGATGGCTAGGAATGGAACCCCTACCGGCGTCGGCGCTAACAACCCGTTGCCTTAAAGCTAGGTAAGAGCAATTTAATCCTGGGCAATTTTATCATTAATATAATTTTTAACACTATAATATGCTTTAGAAACAAGCTTAATATTTACATAATTTTAAAACTTATTTATCGGAGAGTGTGACATGCCGCCTGGTATTTTACCCTTGAAAGAATTATTTATTTTATAGAGCCGTGCTGTGGGCACTGCGATATATTAATAATCCTACAAAATAGCAATCTCTTGGGGCTACCATTGTCCAACTGTGAATGTCTCAAGTTCCATATGAGAAAGATAATTAATATAAACTTTCATGTTAAAGATCTCGAGAAATCTAATATAAGTTTAAGAACTTTCTGTATAGAGTAATGTCTATAGACTGTTCACAGATCCAATACTCCTTCGTATTTAATTACGTTTCGACATATTCCAATGTTTCGAATAGTTTGCCCGGCGTATTAAGTTTCACAATATTGCCTTATTTGCGGAAGTGAATATAGGATGCGACTATGAATACGCTTAGAATAAAACAAATATATATAGAAAGATATATATTAATAAGGAAAAGCGGACTGTCCGACTGACTTAAATTGCAAATGCAATTTCAAGGTAAAACGCAAAATAATGGTATGCTGACTATTTGTGACTAACAAAAAAATCATGCATACCTTTTTTCGGATATCAACTTTTGAAAGAGTCGCTGAAAATGTATATAAAACTTTCCGCAGTTTAGGAACACCCTAAACGGAAAGACATAATATCGTATATAGGAGTAAGATAAAATTATTGTCAAAGTTCCCTTCAGTGATCTAAATCAGGAAAAGGGAAACGTGTTACCCCCAATTTAATGAGAGCGAAGCCGTGCTCTAAAACGGTAGTATGGAATAAAATCTGGAAAAACACAATAGGTTTTTAAGCCAGGAAAATTTGACGTTCCCGTGGGATAAATGTGGTCGTCCTTTTTTTTTATAAAAAATACGACATGATCTTTTTCTAGAACACAGACTAGGCCGCGGGCGGAAAGTTGGTTAATAAATAACCCGCTTCTTATTTTGCCAACAAAATTAGACGCATAGGTATTCTGACATATTATTGTCTGACTTTGTGTAGTCACATACAAGCTTAGACTCGGTAATGGAACCTCCTCGTTGTTCAAAGACGTCGGCACGTAAAGATATCCTTTTCATTCTTTGTACAACATTAAACTTGTTCATTTCTAAGACTCGAAACGATTCTAATGAAGACGACAAAATGGGTCAACCTATTTAATACCACAAAGGGAAATACTTATTTCTGAATGTATATTGTTTCTCATTCCTTGATTTAATTGGGAATGTAGGAGGTCTTTATTATTTTTGAATTAAGGAATATATGCTTTCTTTTCTTTGATCTATATAAAACAAAAACAATGTGTTATGACTAAATTTTTTTGTTTTAGCATAAAAAGTCAAGGCTTTGATTGATGTTATGGTTAAGTATTAAATTTATAATAAAATTAATGATACCTGTTATTATTGATCAGTGTCCTTGATTTTTGGTCCTCATACGAGTAAGCGTGGTACCGGCAGTGTATAGTGCCTAGTCCTGTAATTGCTCTATGTGATGATGATGATTGCTCAGTGCATGAAGTACGCTATTTAGGGTAAATACATAACCTTTGTATTTCAGGACGATACCAGAAGCAAAAAGCATATAGTAGCAAATGGTTTTGAAGTATGATAAAATTCTGTCTTTTATATATTATGAAAACAGCCAACAAGCATGACGTGACGTTAACATGACGATAAATGTGTCCGCAGCCCATTGACGCTACTGTCATCACAAGGATATTACTAGCGTGTTGCCAACCTAGTGAACTAAAATACAATTTCACATTAACCCCGTACTATCACAGCACCGCAGAACACCGCAAAATCAACACTGCTAATTGGCGGTAGAAATGGTGAGAGTGAGGAACGAATGTATGACCTTTGTAACAGGACTACCTCATGTACAGGTCCGATGGCGCAGATGGTAATGATCCTGTCATGTGCGCCAAAAGTCGTGGGTTCGATCTAGGATGAATATTTTATTACGATATTTATGCTTGTTCTGTGTCTGGGTGTTAAATATTTAAGTAGTATATTTGTGATTCCTCTGTTGTCCTGTGTCCGTAACACAAGTGCTTTAAGTATTATTATGTAAACATCCAGTTGAAACAACGCTGTATGAATGCAACAAAGCGAGAATGAGTAGGATTCCCGTCGCGAAGCTCCTTTCTGTGATTTCCACCTCGCCTACCCAGCTGATGTTCAACAGCTGCTTTAAACTTTCCACGGCTGCTTTGATGATAAAGATTATTTAATTATTCATCATGATTTCAGCCTTTGAAAATCCACTGCTGGAGACCGGCCGCCCTGAGAAAGGTGGAATTTGCACATAATTGCCGCGCTGGGCAAGCGTGCTGGAAATCGCATAGCGCAGATTTTACAAGGGAGATGCTGCTACCCATATTCCCACTCTGTGCAAATGAGCTACACTGTTGCGGAAAAATATACCGCTATCAGTCGGTTCTGGTACCTTAGTTACCTCTTTCGATATCTGGTACAGGGGGTGGTACTATTCTACTCTGCCGGGCCCTACGGGGTCTTAAGTAAAAGAACAAGATAACTTTGAAAAAACATCTTATAATTTAGCCTTTTTTGTTGAATATGAAGGTAGACGTGAAACAATGCATCATGCCATCATTTTACCAATCATTGTCATATAAGACGCGTTAGAAATTCAATTTTGGAATTAGATAATATATAGAATCGACTGTACATTCGGTTGTAGATGGCGCAAGGTTTGATCCTAGGTCAAACATTTATGTAATGAACATTTGTGTTTGTCCTGTGTCTGGGTGTTAATCCTTCCGCCTGTTACGCAATCACGCCTAAACTACTGAACCGATTTAAATAAAATTTAGTACGCAGATAGTCATAAGCCCTAGAAAGGATAAAGGCTACTTTTCATTACCTACTTTTTTGACATAAGAGTTGTAAGGGGTCG
This sequence comes from Heortia vitessoides, assembly GCA_020976665.1. NCBI lineage: Eukaryota > Metazoa > Arthropoda > Insecta > Lepidoptera > Crambidae > Heortia > Heortia vitessoides. The sequence goes on along the minus strand of JACJUM010005600.1, from coordinate 11,654,136 downwards.
AAAAGGGGGATGAAAAGTTGTAGGGGTGGAAGTATAGCTATTGTTAGACCTTGTATATATAAATAAATATAACATTCAAAGTGTATATAAAATAAAGTAAAAAGGTATTTTGCCCTAAGAATCTACTGCACGCGGACAAAGTCGCGGGCACAGCTAGTTTTTATCATATTTTTAATACCTCTTTTGTCTTAGTGTTTTAAGCTACTCATTTCGAAATCATGTCAATATATGATGTCGTGTGAATTTATTTATTACTAGTGACCTGCCCTGACTTCATCCTGTTATTATGCTGTTAATCCTGTTACGTTGCGAGTTTTCATTTGATTTGTTTTATTGACGTTGACGTTTTAAATCAATTGTTTAACAAAAAAAATGTTGTTTTGTTTCAGAGAAGTGAAAATAAAAAAGAACGCACAATAAATAATTTTAAATTGCACTGTCACTATTTTCTCTATAATAAAACGTTCTATGTGCCATACACAGAATTGAAACGTAACCAATTCGAGCAGAATTAAAAAAAATACGGAATTAATCAAGCCGTTTTGCGCATAGCAAACTTCTATTACATTTAATTTAACAACATAACCTTCTCGGTCACATCTACCTATCAAATATGCTAGTAAAGGTTTTAGCAAAAAAAAACTCACTTAGACAAACACTAGAAAAACACTCAGAAAGATTGCAATCCGCTCGAAACGCGGAGCGCGCTACATTTCCTGTAGATCGCTATATCTGAATAATCTAGCCGGGCTGGAAACGGCCGGTGTCATATTTCACATTTTATCCTTCCATGTGTACACGAACACAACTTTATATTGCCTCTGATCATCGTTCGACTCGAATTCATTGTAGACTGCTTTCAAAATATAATCTTTTAGGCTTTTCTTTTTTTGGTTCCTAAATCTTTTCTTGGGTGGGGAAGGAAGTGGGAGAGGTCTTAGCGCTCTTCCCTTGTCGAGGGAAGAGTGGTAAGTCATGTTGGACTGTCTATCTTTACCGGCTATTTTATTAATCTAACCATTATAAAAGGTGGTGGTCCAATCCCCGGCCCACCAAATGCCTATCTAACTCTTCGATAGAGTTTCATTCGTGATTTATACAGAAACTTATATAAATTCGTTTTGGGGCTTAGTCGTGACGGTATAACAGATCGATAACGAAGATGCCAATTGTAATTAGCTTCTTCGTAATCGTCTGTAGACTGCTATAATTTTCGAATAGAGTTGTGCAAATCTGATGTAAGGGGAGTGTCAAATAGAGAAGTGATTTTAAATAAAGAAAAACGTTCGTTCCTGCCTGCATCTCGAACACAACGCGGTGATAAGCACATTTGCGGATGGAACTTGGCAGGCGTTTGGGCGCAAACAACAGTTTACGTTATATTTTGGAAGCAAATTTTCGTAAGTTATAGCCTACTAGATGCTTATTGTGGGTTATCCCCAAGATATGTAGAAGTTTTTATGGTGTACAATACTCTAGTACATTATCTTGATCTATCTCGTCATTCAGACAACGTTCAATTACAATCTGGAAATATACTTTTATTATCGTTTTTGTATGGTGGTAATACTAGTATATCTTCAAAGAGAGAAGATATTTGCAATGAAAAAGGGGCAGACGGACAGATGATTTGTAGGAGGTAGACCTATTACAAATTGTCAACTGCAATAGTACCTCACTCTCACCTATGCTTATCTCCAAACAACAGTGCAATGCAATTGCTGTGTTCCGGCTTGAAGGGTGAGAGTAGTAAAATTACTGGGTAATGTAGTATCTTCAAGTCACAAGATTGGCAACGTGCTAGTGATATCCTTGTGATATCACGTGTATCTATAGGCTGCGCTGACGCTGCTTATCATACGGGTTGTACGCTTGTTTACTGACCTGGTATTTAAAAAAGTTGATTAGATAGACAATAAAGTGACAAATCGAATTGATTCGTGAAAGAACCAAAGTTACTGCCGATCCGGACTACGTAATCCGGAGGATTAGCAAGTTGAAGTGACAGTGATCAGGGCACTTAAGCAGGGCAGGACACGTAAGGTTCTGTAATGAAAATAACGTACCAGAAAGTGAAGCATAGGACGTCCACCCAAATAATGGATAGACGATGTGATTAAAACCGCAGTATCGCCTTGGACACAGGATATATACAACCGGTCCTATTGAAAATCACTGGGAGAGGCCTATGCAGTGGATGTCTAGCGGCAGATATGATAATGATGGAACCGACAATTTTATAGATTTCGTTTGAACGTAAAATCTCTACATGCGACAACTTTATACAACGTATTAAACGCGCCGGACGTGTCCAACTGCTCGTACCACGCCACGCCTCTAATAAAATCCTTTTATGAAGATCGCCGGCAAAAACTCGTCCGTTATCGACGCAAATTTGGAAACCAGATTCGCGGCTGCGGTGCACAAACTTCGCACAATTGAATTTAAACTTTATGCGGAGCCGGCAAGTTTGTTTTTAGTTAGTAAAATAGTGTAATGATACAGTTCGAGATAGCATCGAGAAATTTGAACTGAATGTTTTGAATTAATTTTGGTGGAGTCAGGCGTCGCAGATAAGGTTATGGTGCGCCACTAATCTATTATATCCAGAAGTTCGGATCCACTTTGCATTTGAAATCAGGTGAATAAAATTCAATCGGGTTTTGGTGACTGCTCGATTTCATTTTATTGCAGGAGCTTTAAAAATAATGCATTGATATGTTTTGGTTGGCGTTAATTATATTCAGTTTATTAGACACGTCGAGATTATTTTGGATGAAAATCCAACACTTTTTTAATTCCAATCCAACAGCTATTTTCTAAATTAATAATATCAGCCATTGGTATCTTTCTGCTGGATATATGGATATATATATAGGCTTTTGCCGCGCTGGGCAAGCGTGTTAGCAATTGTAGACTGCGGCTTTGGTTGTACTGCCTATCCCCGCCCTATTCATTTGCGCTACACTGATACCGGATGGATATACCGCCTTCTGTCGTTTCTGATACCTTAGTCGCCTCTTACGACATCTGGTACATGGGGCGGTACTATTCTCCTCTGCCGGTACTTCACGGTTCAAGAACCATCAATATTACAAATATAAAATTTAATTCGGTTCAATATTACAAATAGAAAATTTAAGAAGTGAACATCACAAATTGTAAGTTTGGTGGACATTCAAGCTACATTCATACGCTTTTTTCCTAATTTCCAGCTTCGTTTTGGATGCAACCAATTAAATATACACTTGTCATTATAAACAGATTATGTACATGAGTACACACCAAAATTATATAAAGCTTCAACCAAATATTTAAAGGTATATAATATAATCTTGCAATAAGTACGTAACTATTTGAATCGCATTTTGAAAATGTCAATTTTTTTTTATTAATTAAATCATCCATAAATGTTGAAATGTCAAAATGAATCAGTCAAATGTATGAATCTAAGCTAAAATATATAAACAATACTTTATCACGTCTTGTTTAAGCGTAAATGTGAGAAAATACAATTCCAGGACGAAATTTTGTTTTGGAAAAACTTACCCGTCCCTCGGTCGGGCGCGCCGATCAGTCGGCCGGAAAAATCTTTAGCCGGAGTATGTCTCAACTGCGGCTTAGTCGGATCCCTTTCTTCTAAAAGTAATGTTGAGGAATTTTTAATTTTCCTAGTTTCTTTTGAGAAAACATCTAACCCTTTTTATCTCTGTAGCAGCAAACTATTCCAGTTTTGTCCGGGCAGCCGAGCACTTTTTTTTACTTAAATTCAAATTTAAAATTGCCCCAGTAATTCTTTTTAAATTTAAAGTTCATACCTCATACCGACACCTGGTACTGGGGGAGATACTATTCTGCTCTGCCAGTACCACACGGCCACAATCTTATATATACAAAACAAATAACATCATATTATTATTTGTCCTGGGTTGGGATCGAACCCTCGACTTCTGTCGCATATGATAGGATCACTACCATCTGCGCTATCGGGCCCGTCATGTTTAAGTTGAAGTGCCTTCAATAAACAACTTGAATTTCTCAAACCTAAATGACAATACCACAGAAGTAATATACAGTGTACATCTAAGTATATACGTTTGAACATTTTTCGTTTTCCGAACTCAAGAGTGGCATTTAAATGAAAATGTGTTATTATTCTACTTTGGAACGTTGGTAAGTGAATCATTTCCCACCATATGCCATTATCTAGAACCAATAAAGCCTTAATGGGCTCTGTACGCATTCAATTACACGTAATGAAGTTACCCGTGCAAGATTGTTTGTGAAATATGTGGGGGCTCCCGAACTCGGGACAGATGTACCACGCCATGTGCGAGGTACTTCATGTAATGGCATTAATTTATTATATTACGATTAATTAACGATACAGCATGTTCGTGCGGTATACGAAATGGTAGCAGAATTATTGTTAAAATTTGGCATATTATATTTTGTAATTGAGTCTAACCATTTCTTATATTGCGTTCATTTATCGACATAATATGGTATAATATAGAAAATTTGCATCAAATTTCACATCTATTAAACACTGCGGTAATCAGAAACATGTTTTATTTATTTACTTATTAAATTTACAAATGAAATCCTCGATAGCAATATTTAATCTAACATTTTGTAAGTTCACTAACACTAAGGTTATCAATTCTAAATCCAATTAACACAGAATCCTGACAAGAAAATTGACTCCGCAAGTCATAAGTCACTTTAAACACTTGAGTTAAGGATATTAGACGGCCGAGGAATATACAAATACAATAACATCCAAACACTGATCAAACACAAATACTGATCACATAAATGTTTGTCCTGAGCGGGGGAATCAATCCTACAAACTTAGGCGTACAAGATAGGAACACAACCTAATACCACATCAGAGCAATCAAGGACCAGGACAGAGACATAGAACAAACTTACTTAAAATAACAAACTTAATTGGACAATTCATAGTTAATATATATTTCTTTATTTATATGTGTAATTTTTTTAAATGATTAAGTATGCTGAATAATATCCTCATCTCAATAACATCTCCGAAGCCAATAAACACTAGAGTCAACATTATAATATTACGAGCACGCCGCTTTCCTTGTAACTATCGTCATATCAACCATATCAACCATAGAAAGGCCACTTTTGGACATAGGCCTCCCCAAGAAAAGGGGTTTGAATGGGGGAAGAATTTTGGCCCTAACTACTGCACTGGTCAAGCGTATTGGCAAACGCAGAGCGCAGCTTTCACGACAGGGATGCTGCTGCTAATTCCCGCTACACTATCTCGCACTTCGTTAAGGGAACGCAGAATGCACTAGAAATATTTAAATGTCACATTAACACATTTAATCTTTACATATATATAATATGTATCACGGTGTTTGTCCGGGGTGAACTTTTAAAGTACTGAACCAATTTAAATTTTTTGTGCTTACTCTGTAGTTTGATCCAACTGAGAGATTGGATGGTTTTTTATATATTTAATCTATAGTGAAAATGCTTTTTCATGCAGAACTTGATATACAGTTAAAACAGAACAACTCTTGTGGGTCAGCTAGTAAACTATATAAACAAACATTAATATTGCAACCTTTCACTGTACCAGGAGTCGTAAGAGGCGACTAAGGTACTAGAACCGACAGATGGCGTTATATCTATCTACAACAGTGTAGCTCGAATGCACAGGGTAGGGACGGGCATCAGCATCCCCGTCGCGATAGCTGCCCTCTGCGATTGCTAATACCCTTACTCAGCGCGGCAATTATGAACAAAATTCCCCGTTATTTAGGCTTCCTTAAATAACGAGGAACCTACCAGTCCTAGAGTCCAGAAGTGGAGTTTCAATTGCTGTAATGAAATTGATTATAATGAATGTTAGTAAACACAACACTTTACGACTGGACTAATTCAGCTTACTTCTCTTTGAGCACACGGAGAGTATATAAAAAAATAATACTAGCAATAGATTATTTTACCCGTAGTGGTACTTATTTTTTGTTTATTTTTTTTTAATTACCAACGACAATCTACATAAAAGAAATCTAAGCTGGCTAAATCGAGGTTTTAACAGGCCCAATGACCTGATGATAATCTTGTTAGTCAATGTTAGGGCAGGCAATAATAGATAATTTGCAGATAACCTTATAAACTGTCAATTAAATGTCAAGCAAATGATCAAAGCTGGTGCTACACGCACTGCAAGGGACAGAATAAAATCGAAAGCTTTAGATGGCACCTTTGTCGAAGAACAAGCTGTACAGTGCAAAGTTAAGTTGTAATTAATTAAAAAATATATTAAATATAAATTATGTAATTGTTAAGAAAAAACTCTAGGTATATTATATTTTATAAATGACTAAAGAGTATTTACAACTTTTAATGTTCTTTGACCACGAGGTGACGACTAATATATACAACAAGTATGATATTAATATTGTTAAAAAAATATCTACAGAATTACACAAAAATTTGAGGTCCTATACAAAAGCTTTCCGTATTCACAAGACATCAATAGAAGAAAAGCTTAGGTTTTCATAAGAGCAGTCTAGACTAGATTTACCTGGTCGACCGCGCTGTTCGGCTGAGCGTGACTTGGGAAGTCCGAAAGCCTGTTGGGACCCGCCAAATGTGGAGAAATGGTACGAAGCCGATGTTCTCGAGCGCCTTAACTCTCTGGAAGGTCATTGAATTCTATTTGGAGAAATAAATCGGCGTTTATTTTTTATAAATGCTCATGAATGTTCGTCCCTTTTTTAAAAAAAAAACGAGAAAATCCTACTTTTTCCTTGGAATTTACGAAAAACGTCAATTTTGGTACTAAAAAGATCAATAGATATCGTCAAGTGATTTCAAAACACGCTATCAAGTAAGATCTAAGCTAAGTAAAATAAATTACAAATTGTTTAAATTTTTTGATTTCAACTAATTTTTTTAATGGTTTAATGAATAAATTTGTTCTTCCTCTCTTCCTACCTTGATTTTCAGGTTATATTAAAGGTAGGATATCCATATATATTTTCATATGAAAACGAAAAATGGATAAATGACTGTCTGACGTATTTCAACGCACGGTTTTATCTTAAAAGTTAGTAACTTAACATTTTGCACAAGGGTTTCTTTTATAATACGTTAGTCTGAAAAACTCAGTTTTACAAAGCCTACTTATTTAGAAAGGTTATATAATATTACTCTGAAAACTGATAACAGCAGTACATAAATAACACTTAGTTTATTCTACAACTAAACGTGGGTAAAACCGCAGGGTAATGCTAGTACTGATATATATCCTTAAAAGTGTAATAATTTCATGGAAAACTCACTCTTCTTGTTATAGCTAATGTTGTGGCGAAGACATAACGCCAAGTTACCCAGTAACATCACAACCTCTTTCACCCTTCAAACCTGATCACAACATTGTCCCTGTGATATTACGAACGTCTAAGGTCTGCTATGACACATTCGTATCACGCGGATTGTATGCTCATTTGTTGACCTGGTCTTATAAAAAAAATGTCATCACTATTTTAGGATTTGCGATAGAAGAGTAGACAACATTTGATAGAAATCTGGAGATCAAGTAAAATTGCTGTTATTATTTTATTTGCAGTAAAAATTATAAGATTGTTATAGAACAATTTTAACAACTGTCTTAAACTTCAAGCGGCGGGCTCTTAGCAGGAAAATGGAACGCAAAGAAAAATGTAGCAAGGAATGCATTTACTGAAAAAGAAATTCAAGTAAAAAGAAATATAATGTTTAATTAATGCTCGTAGCTACTGTAAGACACCCGCTAGTAAATATACGTCATCCCAAAAGATCACCACTCGAGGAAGTTGTCCCCTAATTGCCATGCAGGCGTGTCTACAATCTAAGAGCTGTCAAACCCTGCCTTTATTGCATTTAAACAACATTGTTTAGGCTAGATATACCGCTATATAAGCTGTGAGGTACCAGCAGAGTAAAATAGTACCTCATATTTAACCAAGTATCGTAAGAAGTGACTAAGGTTTCGGAATTGACAGCTGGCGGTCGATTGATCCAAAACAGTGCAGTTCAAATATACAGGGTGAGGATAGGCTGCAACATCCCTGCAGCGGAAACTACGCTCTGCGATTGCTAATACGCTTGCACAGCGCGAAATTCCTGTTTCCAGAGAAGTCTAGTAGTTGATTTCCAACAGCTGATATGATGATAATGATACCACCATATCACTGTTACCTCAGTCGCCTACTTTTGACCCACGGGTCATCAATGGTAGGTACTATTATCTTCAGCAAAGTATATCTCACAGCGAAGTAAAAGTCTAAAACACAAGAATAGCCCATTCACGAAATACAGAGGAAAGTAAAAAATAATATGCAAGAAGAGCAGCCGAGGCACTCGAAATTTAGCGGGCGGTCGGGAGAGAGGCTCGCCGGAGCGTGACTCGGGATACTCCAAAACCGGGTCTTTGGGGATCGCGAGGATAAAGAGAATCTAGTGTGGGCCCGTTTTTGTCGGACATTGTCGGACGTTATAACTTTTTCAAGAAAGGTCGCAGGATTATGTTTGCAAGGCTGAATCGGCGTTTGTTGTGAACTTGCATTGACGTGTTAGATTGCGGAATGAATTCTATGAAAATAATTAAATGAACTTCCTAGCAGATATCGTATTATTAAAAAGTATAAATTGAGCCAACATTACTAACAGCACTTGTGTGATGGACATCAGACAAATATAATACTTAAGTACGTGTTTTTGACACCCAGACACAAAACAAACACAAATAATTAACTGCCTAGTAACAAAATATCGCCGGTGGTCGATAAGTGTCTAGTTATATGCCTTATAATAAGACTACCTAATCGTGTTAGGAAGTGCTGTGTGTATTTGTTTTAATTTATCAATTCAAATAAATAACGAACAAATTGATGATCTCGATATTTTTGTTTAAGAAATATAAGCAAATGTTTAATAAATCGCATTTTAATGTTATGTTCTTAATTCATTAGTTAAATATATTTTCTTATTATAATTATATAATTGGTTATTATATAATGTTTTACACTAAAAGATACACTAGATATTATTGTTTAGAAACAAAATATTGATAAAGATATCACACGACAAGCGAAAACCACCTCTACATTCCTTTCCAAAGAAATCGTGTGAACGTGCGGACGTCACAATTAATATATTCAAAGTCAATGTGGAGAAGAAGCGAAGCTGTTTTTGTAATATGAAGTGTACTAGAAATGCATTAATTTAACTTTAATAAACATGCCATCGCAGAGTAGAATAGTACCTCTCTTATCTACCGTATCGTTAGAGGCGACTGAGGTACCAGCCCACTACAATTGCTCTTGCGAAAACGCTTGCCCTTCACGGCACTTATGGGCAAAATTCCTTCTTTCTGAGGGAGGCCTGTGTCCAGCAGTGAATTTCTAATGGCTGATATATGACAGAACACCGTTGAACGGACACACAATCAGTCACTATGTTTTTATCAAATTAAAGTTCGACCCTAAAAAAAATTGTATGGTCGAAATAAGCTATATAAGCTTTGCAAACCTTTGTTTACAAGGTTTATGTTCATTAAGTTATTTTTACATGTGTACATTAGTGTCTCTTAGGCGACAGCCACGAGAGATCTCTTAGGTCATCAGAGAGTTTATCGCTTAGGATGCCTGTGCATTCTACAATATTCTACAGTAAATCCTTCATGATTCATGTTGTTAATTTGTGAAATGTACTTTCACGCGCGTAGTTTCCGTTTTCATATAAATATAGCTATCCACATGAGAAATAGCTATCCACCAGTAAAAATCGCGTTACATTTGATCTAGCCGCTTTGGAGTTTACCTCAAACAGATAAACCAAAATTCAAAAAGTTTAATTAATAACCTTACTTTCATTTGCCTATTTTAATAATCTATTTTCTTGTGTATTACAAAAAACACTTAATCTTTGTTTATGTATTATTGTATACTATGTAGAAAAAATTACGTTCCTTTCTGAATCTTAAACACAATACAATACTAAGCAGTTTTGCAGATGTAACAGGGGTTTCGTAGCGTAAACATGACAAATATTTATAAACTAATATATATATTCATTGTCATTTATGTCATTCTTATGTATAAGCTATATTTTTGTAATATTTCATTAAAATCTAATGAGAAGTATTTGCCTAAAAGACTAATAAACTCACATCCATACATTCTTACAAATTGTCGCGATTATAATATTAGAAGTGTTATCAGATTTTCTCAGTTATGCGAAAATATCATCGCGGACAAAGTCACGGGTGAAGAGCTATAGTTGACAGCTATAACTGACGTTTTAAGCGTGATTACGATTTAAGTTAGGGTTCACAAAGTTAACGCTGGAATTGTATGCGGGTTGTTTGTCGACAAATACGCCTGATTATGAGCCTTTGGAATGTGCCAGCCCTTAGTAAGTGGGAGGGGGTGGTAAACACGAAAGTGTAAGACGCTTAAGGTACTCTCAACCCCCGAGGACCCTTGCTCATTAACTGTTACATATGGTCTAATATCGCATAAAATATTTTGATGTGCAATGTTTTTGAGGTATATGTTTGCAGAGATTTTTATTAAACATAAGGTTTTATTTTAGTAATATATCTTATTCTTATAGACAATCATTATTTTTATAACATCCTTTTTTAAATTTATTTAATATACAGTGTTATTATTGAAAATATAAACTATACTATAAGAATGATTTATTATATAATTTTTTTTTAAATATCTTACGACACAAATTTTTTTTGATTCCTTTCCGCGCTGGGCAGGCTTTGTGGCAATCGCAGTGCATATCTTTGCGGCGGGAAGGTGCTGCCCATCCCTGTACTGATATATTTGATTTACGCAGTTTTGGGTGGATATACGACCATCTGTCTGCAGCTTTATGTCATAAACAAGGAAACATGACTACCGCTGGACATGAGCCTTCCTAAAAAAAGGGCGCTGGCTAAGTGTGTTGACAATTTTAAAGCGTAGCTTTCATGAGCCTAGATATACCGCCATCTGTCCGTGCCGGTACCTCAATCGCTTCTTTCAACACTGATATCCCAACGGGAATTATTACGAAGAAAATTACCGGCTAAACTCTGTTTAAAATTCGCCCATTGTGATCGTCAAAAACAAAACGTAATAAAAAAAACCTGTAACGCCACTCGGCTTTATGGGGTGGGTGCGCGATAAAAGTTTAATTTACGCGTCCGGCGCGCAACGCCGGTGGCCCGGCGGTCCGGCCCGGAGACGGTCCGCCGGGCAGGCCTGACGCAGTTGTCAGATACTTCAAAGATTTATGACTGTTGGTCACAAACTGGGTTTCAGCGTTTCAGATGAGTTGATTTAGAGGAGGTTTTAGTTTTATACAAATACAGAATCGAAGTTCTCGCATCATCGTGTATGTATCATCAATGCAAAATAGGCATACAATTTTAAATAATAAATTCCCAAAAGATTTCAACTATCGACCTGACTCTATCGTACATCGCTATAAACACTGTGTTACGGATTCCAAACAACAGAGGAATCAAAAATATGCTACTTAAATACATATATTAAACACCCAGACACAGAACAAACACAAATATCTTCATATAAATAATTTCCGTAGGTGGGGATCAAACTTACCTTGGCGTACAAGATGTGATCACTATAATCTGCGCCACCGAACCCATTATAATTATTGCTTATTGGTATATAAATTTAAGCGTTCTTATTATTAAATTCTTTTTATTCTGTTAATAAAGACAAAACTATCTGAAGGGACACACCAAACGCCCTCCACCAACAAATAAACTAGACGTGACCCAATAAAGTTCCCACGCCGCACAGAAGTCGATCCAGTACAAACAAGAGCGCGCCACGTCTCACATCTATTTACATCCACATTCCGAGGTTTACATGCAACAAACAAACAAACAAACAAAGCAAATTAAGAACAATATGCAGTGTCTTGTTTTCGTCTCTAAGTTCGAACAAACAAACAGATAAAGTGCGGGAACTTTTAAATGTGCGATAAGACTTCTTGTTTTAGTTGAGACTACTTATTTATAGCTTTTTGTGACGTGAGAGATGTTTTTTGGTAAACAGAGAGAAACTATAACCCGCTTATGAGTTTTCCCTTGGCGATTACAACATTCTTACTTAGAACGGTTATCTACGTCGATTGGGAATAAGGATTCCGGTAAAGTTTTTACCATTAATATATCATTTAAATTATCATCTTTACAGCTATTGAAAGTCCACTGGACACGAGGAAGCGTGTTGGCATTCGTAGAGTGCAGCGTTCGCGATGGGGATGCTGCTACCCATCCCTGCCCTCTGTATTTGAGCTACACTGTTTTGAATGGATATATCGCCATCTGTAGATTCTGGAACCTTTGTCGCCTCTTACGACACCTGGCACAGAGAGAGATACTATTCTACTCTGCCGGTACCTCACGGCACTTTTAAATGAGTTAACAAATAAATACTATTTCATAATCGATATAGCTCAGTTGTGTAATTTCTTTTTTTATTAGACCAGATCGATAAGTATACAGTCCGTGATAGTAAGCGTCACAGCAGCCTATAGACGCTCGTAATGTCACAAAGAGTATCACTACCGTGTTGCCAACCTTATAACTAGAAGATATTGTGTTACATTACCCAGTAACTTCACTGCCTCTCTCATCCTACTGGAACGCAGCAATGCAAACACTGCTATTTGGGGGTAGAAATAGGTGAGAGTGAGGTATCAATGCAGACGGCTTTTGTATTAGGTTTACCTCATGTAATCTCATGTCATGAAAAAGAAAGCATTTGTTATTAAATTATCATCTTTAGATTGAATTTAATTATAACAAGCTGATATCTGTACATTAGAAATATTGAAGAAGAACGATATAGGGATATCATCTCCATACCAGTCATCAGAAGTCCACTGCTAGACATAGACCTACCCAAGGAAGGGGGAAATATGCCCATAATTGCCGCGCTGGGCTGGGCATAATTGCGGCGGGGAAGTTGTTGCCCGCTCTGTGCATTTGAGCTGCATTGTTTTGCAAGGATATACCGCCATCTGTCGACTCTGATACCTTAGTCGACTTTTACAACTCCTGGTACAGGAGTGGAAGAAAAAGAACAGACACGCACTTGAATTAGTTACTAATTGAGTTTTGCAAATTTCATAAACAACATTTTGAGCCATATTAAATTCAATTTCAATATTTATATACAAAATTAACCGCATTATTTGGTGAAAACAATTTAATTTCAATAAAAATGCGCTAATTTATTGCCTTTATGAGCTGCCAATTAATTACTGGCAATCGGCAAATGGCCGCTGGTGTTTTAGCGTAAATAAGCAAATAAATTATAAACTTATTAAATTCAAAAAATCAACTTCGGTCACCAAATGAAGAACCAACCTTAACATATACACATACATACATACATGTCCCATCAGGGTAGGCAGAGATTATGAATCTCCACTTCTTACGGTCTTGGCATACCTTTCTACCTTCCTTCACTCGCATTTGTCCTTTCATACATGCTCGTTTATTCTTGGTACTTCTGACCCTTTTTTATACATTTTTTACCTGGTTAAGATATGTTCGCCTAGGTTGTCCTGTACTAACTTTTCCATTTACTCCCGCACTTTATATTTATGCATTCATTCTTCATGTTCAAACCATATCAACATACCTTTCTCTATTGTAGTTACAACATCTTCTTTTACACCACATCGATCTCTCGTTATAATATTCTTTAATCTATCTCTTAACGTTAACATTCTTATATATTGAAGTATGTACGTATAAATACTGAAATACTAAGTATATCTTTCTCATGTTTAGCATTGTTGGATTGGTATTTTAGCAAAATGGTAAAGATTGCAAAGAACTATTAGGCTTAATTGCAAGAACTATAGTCGAGAAGCACCAGCATAGTAAATTAGTACTTCCCTCTGTACCAGGTGTCGTAATTAGTAAATAAGATACCAGAACTGACAGATGGAGGTATATCCATCCGAAACAGTGTAGCTCAAATGCAGAAAATGGGGATGGGCAGCAGCATTCCCGTCGCGAAAGCTGCGCTATGCGATTGCTAACACGCTTGCCCAGCTCGGCAATTGGGCTACATTTTCCTTTTTTTGGGAAAGCCTATGTCCAGCAGTGGACTTGCAATGGCTGCAATAACCATTAGGCTCTAGGTCAAAATATAGTTAATTCCTGTACATAAATAACTGAGCTTTTAATTAGTCAATAACAGCAATGAGGTTTATTAAAATATATAAAAATCTAGTACTAAATTGTGTACTAATAATACTGATGAATCTACAGGACCCTAGGGTCTAGGTACATTGTAATAAGGTTCTTTTTAAAGATATCGGAAATTGGTATTTATGGACACTTATGTGAAATTGTCGTACATCTCTCCAAGGCATAAACAACTGAGGATCAACTCTATCCGGAGTAGTTGTTTGTTCCCGGACCCTTCCCGAGGTGTAATGGTTTATATATTGATTCCGACACTAAGTCATACTTGGGACAGTTCTATGTGTTTCAAGACAAAATATTCTGGCAATAGTTCTGCTACAAATAATTACTTTTAAGCATATATGCTAGTGCTAATGCTAAGTATATATACTTTGTTATATACAAAAACTAATTGAGCCATTACAACTCTTGAAAACAGTTGCCGAAAAGTATCCGCACGTAAAACAAATATAAAGAATGCGCTTTTTATAGTATATATAGCTATTAAAAGTACTGTTTTCAAGATATTTATAAAGATATATATCTTGAATATATATAAAGTATACTGTTTTCAAGAGTTAAAGTAGTAGTATAAATATTTGAAAACTGTATAAAATAGTATACTGCAATTATATTGATGGCACAATGGCGCAGATGGTCCTATCTTATGCACCAAGGGTCGTGGGTTCGATCCCTATCTAGGACAAATGTTTAAATGATGATATTTGTTTATATATGTGTAATATGTATGATTTCTCTATGATCTCATGTCCTTAAAACAAGTGCTTTAAGCGACTTAGCACGGAATCAGGTCAATGTATGAGAGATTTTTGCAGTAAAATGTCACATCAGGCATGTGACAGGTGGCGCAGGCTGTCTGTAAGCGATAGTAACCGTTTACCTTCAAGCGACCCATCCTTGTAAAAAAGACACCGATTAGGAAACATAATCAAAATGTACAATGTTTATCCGCAGTATTGATAATTATAATAAAACATGACGTCAGGCGCCAGCTTTTGCTACGACCTGAAAAATTCAAGTGATATTTGGACCAACTGTAAGTATGACGAACAGTCTACAACCCTATACTTTTATTTACAACTAAATGCTTTATATACATCCCGTTAAAGTTCATAGTTCCTAATCACAATGTCGCAAGCTCCAACCATAATATAGTAAAAGGAATTTCCGAGGAATTTAGACAAAGTTCGACCATTTCGACCCCTCAGCCTTTGATATTACAATTGCGTCTGAGATCGTTTCCGTCACTCCGTTCTCCATTGTGCCGATGACGGTGCCCGAGATGTCATATTATAAATCGAGTTCCTTGAACTTGCTAATTAACGATAGCTTTTATTATCATGAATGGATGGAATAGTCAATTATGCTCTTTCTAATTGGGTACATGGTGTTCATTGCCATTTTTCGGTGTGGATATAAACATAAATACAAATCGAAAGTTAATAAAAATAGTCAAGTGATACATAATAAATATTTATATTTATTTATCTCTATATTGCCGACAGTTGGCGGACAATCATATAATCCACGTTATAATAAGAGTAATTAACGCGTTACCAACCCCGTGACTTTTAGATATCACATTACCCAACAATTTCATAGCCCCTCTCACTCTTCAAACTGGAACACAGTAACGCGAGCATTGCGGTTTGGCGGTAGTAATAAGTGACAGTGAGGTACTACTGACGTTTGTATGAGTTATATATCCCAAGTAAGACACTACGATAGCAAATATAAAAAAAATCAAACGATACAAATTTTAATAACATTATTTATTGTACACATTCTTTTATGGACGGACGTAATATTAAAAATAATACATATAGCGACCTTATCGCTCAGAGCGATAGCAGGAAACCTTTGGGTGGACATAGAAAAATATAATAGACAGTTTGGTATGTATAGAACATAAATACGAAGTTACATAATATAAAGGAATTGTTTATCAAAGAAAATACTTTCAATAGCGTAGACGTATTGAAAGCCTTCTGCTTCATGTCCACGCTTAATAGTTTCTTCTTTTTAGTATCGTTATGTTTATATCTCGACATCTTTTACTCAAAAATACCGTTTGAAAAGCATCGCATGTAGGAATACACGTTGCGTGTCCAATCTTACGGCGATCACAAAGTCCGTGAAACTCACCTTGCGATTATCAAAATGTATCATTATTGTTGAATAAAAGAATGTGTTCTTTCTTATCGAATTGTGCCTTTCAATCAATTTTATCAGATTATATTTGGGGGTCTGCAGTCAACAAGGAATCTTGGTCAGATATTAAAAGTGCAAGACAATATTTAATAGAATAATCCACTTATGTCCTTTATTAAAATAGGCTAATCGTACCCATTTTCAAATAGTAAAAAACAAAAAATATCTTTGAGTATAGATTTGACATATGACTATAAGAATGGTTATCAGAGGCCGATGAGAAGTGTTATAAAAATCATTTAAACAAATAGGTAGTTGAGTGTCTTACTTTAATACTAGTCTGCTGGTACCAGACGGGTCTTATAACTAAGTTTATAGCAGGTTCATTACGCGAGCCACCAGAAAAAAACATGCTAGAATAACTAATGTTGATAATGGTTGCAATAATACCTGATAGTAGGTGTTATTGGAACCCATACCGGCGTCGGCAAATAGGAAAAAGTGCCTAGAACAAAGACGTTGTAATCCACTTGCTCCTTTAAAAGACCAAATTACTAATTTTATCCAGCCTGTTCCGAGTGGCGAGGAAACGCAACCTATTAGAAACATATCGAGCAACTAAACAGAAAATGATTATAATTTTCGAAATATTAACATTGATAGAGAATTAATACAATAGTTATTTTAAATCCAAATAAAATAATAACAACATCAACATGAATTACAACATGAAAATAAAATAAATATATATAATAACATGGAACAGATTACTTGTTTCTATCGTAATATTTTAAATAATAGTTACTTGATCCAACTAAAAATTCCAGTCATGGCTAATAAAGAAACAGATATTGGACCCAGGAACAAAGGATAAATAACATTTCCCCAACATCAAGGGCCAATAAACAAAACAATGACTCCGTTATTCCCGAACCTCGGAACTGGGTCAAACGAGGCACGAACTACTTACTCAGCGGAGTAGTTCTGACGTAAGTTTTACTACAATACGTCATGCGTCATACACGTCAGCTAAGTCAGGCTTGCTGGCGGTTTTCTGATATAGAAAATGGCATAGACGTCACTTTAGACGATAAAATCATTGCTAAAGTCAAAAAGCAATACATTTTCTCCCAATCAAGTTTATCAAGTTTACCGCCGTACTGGTAAAGTAACCAAACCACCCCGTGAAGTAGGTGTAAGAGGCAACTGAGGTACCAGAACCGACAGATGGCGGTATATCCACTGGAAACAGCATACAATAAATTCATCAGGGTGGGAATGGGCAGTAGCATTGCCGTCACGAAGCTTTCCCTGCTTTTGACACAACGTGTTCCCAGTCCGGTAATATCCCTGAAAACCATGCATTCTTAAGGGAGTTCTAGTTTCAGCATAGGACTTGCGAAAAGATAAGCGGAAATAATGATGAAGCATTACTCAAGTTTAGGAAGTCGCAATGGTGTCCGAATCAGATTTGTAATATATATTATTGTACTTGATTTATTTTAAATGACGGGCCCGATGGCGCTAATAGTAATGATCCTAGCTTGAGTGCCGAGGGTTGTGGGTTCAATTCCTACTCAGAGCAAACATTTATATGATGACATTTGTTAATACAATTTGTTCAGTGTTTGGGTGTTTAATATATGTATTCAAATAGTATATTTGTGATTCCTCTGCTTTCTGGCGTACGTATCATTAGTGCTTTAAGCGACTTACCACAGAGTCAGGTCAGTGAAATTACTAGGTAATGTGACATAATATGTTCAATTCACAAGGTGCCAACCTTAATGCGGTAGAAATATCCTTGTGATATTACAAGCGTATACAGTGACGCTCATTATCCCCCGCAATGCATGCTTGAATGTCGAATGGATGTAATAAAAATAACATCTTTTTTTAAATTATGACTTTTACCGTAAATGCAAAAAGAATTTAGCAAGATTTTTCTTTGCATTTATTTGTAACAAGAACTATCGGATTAGAAAATATTGAATCAGATTGAATTACTGAAATTGTCAACAAGAAACAAAAGTTATATTTTTTACAATATTTATTTGAAAACGGTAAATACACGCGTAATACAGCTAAAAAGAACAAGTAATCCTTTCATATAGAATACTAGCAGTAACTGCGACTTAATCCGCGCGGGATAGTAATTTTGAGGGTCAAATGTCAAAAATCCTTGAAAACGGACAATCCAACACTGAAAAAACATTTCAAATCTGACAAGCAGTTCCTGAGATTAGCATGTTTAAACAAATAAACTATATTTTCAACTTTATAATAGCAGTATAGATTTGTAACTTATATCATGATTCAAATTGATATGATTTTAACTTATAATCCGGCAGAATGATTGGTACTAGGCATCCGAAACGTCGTGCAAAAAATGTAAAAAGTTTAATAAACCGCGTTTTGGAGCCTTTAATAAAGTAGTTTTGTTGGGAATGATGAAAGCATAAGTCATAGATGTTTTATATTTGAAACTATTTCACACAAAACATTGAATGGACTCAAATGAAATTTCACAGTATAAAAAGGCATAGTAACAATTCATACCACCGCATTGAAAACCTAAATATTAGCCAAACCTACTTTCCGACAAAAGTGTGCCGTAATTTTTTCCGAAAATACTTTCTCCCAAACTCCAATCTCCGAACCAAGACACATAATTAAGTTAGCGAACTTTCTCAATGGAGAGAAAAATCTTGGTTCACCGTAAGTGTATGAAATATGTCCAAACTATCATATTTCGGTGAAACTTTTGGTATTCGCCCACAAACATCGATACACGCCCTGATTGAGATTCAAGGTTGTTATGTATACATATAACCTTGAATCAATCAGGGCGTGTATCGTGTATCGATGTTATATTATATATATATATATATAAGGCACCATTGCAAACGTCCTCTGTATGAAGTCTACCTCACGTAAATATCATATTTAAAAGGGCTAACAGAGATTTCAATATAAAACCAAATAATTGAACTAATTAACACACATTAAGTCCACAAGTGGATGACACACCTCAAAGAGAAAAGTTGGTAATAAAGGCCGAGCAGGTCGGTGGGTCAGTGACAACTTTGAGGAATAACTATCACCCTTCCTAACTCCTAACAAGCTCGTACCAGCTTTTATTGACATCTATCGCTGATACCAACTTGAAATATCTGGATGGGACCGGACCGAGGGGCGATCTCGCTTGTTTTTAATAGGCGATAATATTGTTTACAGAAATATATGAAGAATGATTTACAGTTTATAGATGGCCAAATATGATCCCGTAGGTGCTGCATTTGAAGCAAATTCCAAAAAATAAATATACGCAGTAAATGTACAGCTGCTTGATCACAAATCAGTAGCAACAACTAATTTAGATAATAAATTAGCCATGGTATAGGCAGAGTAAATTATTTATCTTGTGCTCTAAAGGTCGTGGGTTCGATCACTGCCCACGATAAATATTTACATGATGATATTTGTATTTGTTCTGTGTCTGGGTGTTAAATATATGAATTGATGAAGTATTATGTTTGTGATTCCTCTGTTGTCTGATGTCTGTAACACAAGTGCTTTAAGCTACTTATCTCGGAGTCAGGTCAACGTATGTGAATCAACGTGTGAATTTATTTATACCTTAACTATCATAAACAATGCGATAGTGACGTAAATAATACAAAAAATATTTTGTTCAAACTAAAATTAAAAAAAAAATAACAATTATTATACAAACTACAGAATATCATAAGTAATTATATTTAAAAAGAACCCTCGCAAGTTAATTCAAATTAGACGTGAATATGTCAACTCTCTTGTGGATCTAGCTCACAATATGGTTTGAACTGGTAAGTGGCGCATTAGCTAGCAGGTTATTTCTGGCAGCAGAACAGTTTTTCCCTCTGTATAAGGTGTCGTAGGGCAAGGTGTAGAGGTGACTGAGGTACCGGACTAGACAGATGGCGGTATATCCACCCGAAACAGCGCAGCTCAAATGTCAGATGCTACACTCAGCGTGCCACTACTCATACCCAGCGCGGCAAATATAGGCAAAATTTTCCCTTTTTTGGTAAGACCTATTTATTCCTAATAGTTTACGTGGCTGCCTAATGATCATGATCGTGAATTTAACTAAAAGAAAAGTAAACAACGTTACAAAAATAAGTTACAGATAAAAATGACTCCAAGAATAATAAGATACTATAAGGTTTAGACACGTGAAGATCTCAGTAGCACAAAGATAGTGTAGTCCCGCGGATAGGAAGATTTGCGGGTTTGAGCCGCACCTGAAACCTTAAAGAAGTAGTTTTTCTAGTATATATTGATTTTATATAAAAATCCTTTAAAATACATAAAGCAATATTGTAAAAGTGGCTTTTGTTTTTCCGGACGTAGAGCTTTATTCAAACAAGTTCTCCTTTTATTTGTTAAGACTAAAAACAAAATGACGTAAACAATATCCTTTGTCATGGTGATGACCAATGTTCCTATAAAAAAATGGTTTCCTTTTGAGTTTTGCATCGTTCGTTTGAGCGTCGATATATTGCTCTGGTCAACTCAACTCCGTCCCTGTTCAAAACTATTTGCCAAAAACACAACAAAAGGAGTTCTCACAAAAGAAACAATACAGGCTTTTGTTTCGCAAACAATCCAATTAGTGTTGCGAAAAGACGCTCGAAGGAACGGCCTAAGGGAAAAAGAGGGGCAGGGGAGGACAATTAAAAAGGGCATCTTTGATGCGAAGAAGTCCGGCCAGAGGGCGGGTCGATAGCTGCTATCGAATTCGTAGATTCTGAATTGCTTTTTATTTGATTGGCTAATAAAAGGAGTTTTGAATTTTATTTTAACAATTTTCCGGAAACGAAGCCTCATTCTGTTGACTAGCGATGTCTTTATTGAGATTCTTTATTATACTTAATTACTCTGAAAGTTGTAGAAAAAATCTTAGGCTTCCATTTCCAAATACTTGATCTGGTAATTCGCCTATCGGCATCGTAATTTGAAATCAGGAACAATGTTATTTGTTTGTAGTCTCACTAAAACTTCTAGCGCTTACAGGCTCATACGCAAGAATAAAATCCGAGAAATCTTGGAGCTGCATCTTCACTCAGCTGATTGCGAGATTTGACGTCTCTATGACAAGCATTTGTTCTCATATTTCAAACTGTAGTTTGTTTAAATCACTAATTATTTAATTCTTTTACTCGAGCTATCTAGCTCAACAAGGTTTGATGATAATTTGAACGAACCTACACTGATCTACGCAGTTATCAAACAGGTGCATATTCCGATACCACTTCTTACGACACCAGATATAGCGGAAGGTACGGTACTCTGCCTGATAATGATCACAAGATTTATGTGTGGCTGATGGCGACTAATGAAGAACTTTTGATGATAAATACATTACTGCAGATATGAAAATATGAACCCTGGTCATCATATCAGCTGTTGGAAATCTACTGCTGGACACACGGCTTTGCAAACAAAAAGGGAAACTTTGCCCATAACTACCGTGCTGGGCTAACGTGTTGACAATCGCAGAGCGCAGCTTATCCGACGGAATTTGAACTACACTGTTTTTGGATGGATATACCGCCATCTGTCGGTTATGATACCTAAATTGTCGTCTAGTGAACCCTGATATTAAGTATTACCTAAATCTTAACAATGCTTCATATTTCAATAGTAATAATAAAATTTTGTAAATACATATTAAAAATATTAAATCTCTAAATAAAAATATGAAAGATCTACGTTCATACGTGGCGAGCTTTTTGGTAAAAAAAACATAACTTCTCTTCTTTTTTACCCATTATAATTCATGGCCTAAACACCATACCTCCCCCACTATATAAGTTCCCAAGCACGTTCCGACAATAATGAGGTAGATAGACCTTTTCTTGCACTTATAACTTTACTGCTCCATAATAAAATCACTTTTAACGGCTTTTAAATGCGGTATATTTCGTTTATATATTTCATCTAGAAATTTCGATTAACTTACCGAAATCGTTTTCAGGCGCGTGTGGTTAAAATACTAAAATGCAGTTTTGATAGAAGCAAATTATCCTAGTTTTACTGACCTAGTAGAAGATACAAAATAACATCAACAACATAAACAATTATTGTTTTTTCATCATCAACATCATCACACCGGCCGTTAAAAGACCACTGCTGGACAAAGGCCTCCCCAATAATTGGAGAACTTTGGCAATCATGTTGGGAATCACAGTGCGCAGCTTTCGCTGTACTATTTCGGATGGGTAAACCGCCATCTGTCGGTTATAGTACCTTAATCGCCTTTTACGACACCTGGTACAAGGGGAGGTACTATTCTACTCTGCTGGTACCTCACGGCAAATTCTGTTTTAGGCACATATATATTTTCACAAAAACCATTGTCCGTTTGTGTCTAAAACATAAACAGTCCACTGTCACTCCACTTGAACCGCTATTGTCTCGTAATTAACGAGAGGAAAGTGAAAATTTCGTGCAAAAAGCACCCAACGGGGACGTCGGACTTTTTAATTTTTCAAAGTGTCATCAAAAACTCAAATGGCCGCTGCTCCTTTGTTGAGGTCCTGAGGGACACATTAAGGGCATTTCGTGGAGCTAAAGATGCTAATATTTCACTTGTCAAAACACGAACCGGTGGGCAACGTGGCAGCTATGAGCGATGGCGATATATTTGTTCGAGCAATTTGCCACAAGAGATGTTCAGATTAATTTTCAAGAAAGTAATTGGATTATGGAGTCTTCGAAAATTATGGAGATTATTAGATAGAAGAATTTAATAAGGCATCCATAAAAATGTCCGAGAAGATCAAGGGGTCCTTAATTATAACGATATTTAATGTTATTGAAGAAATTTATTAAATATTTTTCCGCGGAAATATGATTTGCCGTCATTTTTAGCTGATATTTGAATTATCGAATTTTTATATAATCAAATTTACAATAATTAGTGTTTAATGAGTATTTATTAAGCCACATGTTATGAAAAAAATTCCTTATTTATAGGAAAAAAATATTTTTTTGTTTCAGGTAATAACAACTTTAAGCTTGTATTAAAAAACAAATTGAAGCGGAAGAAGTCGTGGTCCCCCAGTTCTTCCACTAATATTATAATTCAAAAGTAAGTCTGTATATCTATTATGCTTTATAGCTTAACGACGTCTTGTTAAGATAGTATTTACAATTATGACAAAATTTGGTATGTTCATACTTATCGTTATGTAGTATGTTAGTCAAATGAAAAATATATCTTAATCTAACTAAGGAAGAAGATAAGCTACTTTCAAAACCGGAAGTAAGTTCCTGTATTCACATACTTGCAGATAGAGCATTTATTTTTACGCAACAAATATGACAAACAGGCCCAGGAGGCTTGATGGTAAGCGGTATCATCCACGCGACCTCGACTCCTCCTGAAATAACCTCTTTATTACCTTTCTGATAAGAGCAGAGTTATAAAGTAAGTGAAGAAGTTGGCAGAGTTTCGAGGCAGACCGATTCGAAGACTATGTTGCCTGGTCTTTCAATCAGCACTTCGTTTATGAAGAGATGAATGACACATCACGTTCACTTTTAAAAATAAAAGAAAATATTATCTCCTCATACGTACTTTATGTTTCGGTTATCATGCAGAAATTTCGCAATTTGGCTGCTGTGTAGAAGAAATCAGACCGCAATCAAAATATATTTTTATCCTTTAGTTATAATAAAATCCTTTTTAAGGCCATCTTAAATGGTTACATTATTCCAATTTCTAATGTAATAAACTATTTTATTTTTTATTTATTTTTTTAATAATTATATCAGTATTAGCCGCAAAGTGCCAGCAGAGTAGAATAGTACCTCTCTGTGCCAGGTATTGTAAGAGGCGACTAAGGCACCAGATCTGTACAGATGATGGTACATCCATTTAAAACAGAGCAGCTTAAATCGTCACTGGGTAGGGATGAGCAGAAGCATCACAGTCGGAAAAACTGCACTCTGCGATTGCCAACACATTTGCCTAACGTGGCAATTATGGGCGAATCCCCCTTTTTTGAGGAGGTCTATGTACAGCAGTGGACTTCCAATAACTGGTATGATGATAAGGATGATATCAAAATATCTTTTGTGAGCCTTCCTGGAACATTTTCCCAAACATTTGGAAACCAGTGTCTTGAGCTTAGCAATGTGCTGCAATGAATGTATCTGCTCATATTTCTACATCCAACAATTTTCGATCGCTTCACAAAACCAGATGTTTAATATCGAATAAGTTGGATGTTTGCTGTCGGGGCTTTAAGGAAAACGCAACAACCCTTCATCGTCTGACGGTTCCAAGGCATTTTGTCAAAAAGCGGTCTGGGCCAACAATTCAATTTGGCCACAAAGGCCGTCAGTTCTGTCCACATATTAAAAATTCACTCCAGTATATGTAGTGTCCATCTAGACCTTTTTTTGGCGGATAAATCGTTTGCCCACAGCGTTACGTTTGGCCAAGACGGGGAAAAGGGAAATTTAGCGATCACTCGTAAGGTACATAGGGATGTGCGTGTGTCAGTCGATTTGTAAGATATCCTAAATAAGACCTTTTTTTGGTTATATAGACTTAGACCAGGGTCTAAAGCTAGATTCATCATCATCATACTAATCATTAAAAGTCCAATTTGGACATAGACTCTCCCAAGAAAGTGGGTATGTTGCCCATAATTGCCGCGCTGGGAAAGCGTGTCGCAGAGCGCAGCTTTCGCGACGGGGAAGCTTCTTCCTATTCCCGGCCTGTGCATTTGAGCTGTACTGTTTCGGATAGATATACCGAGGTACTCATGGTTCAACGATTTACTGGTTCAAGGTAGTACATCTATAGAAGACCAAGTTTTTTTTATTTAACTCGTATATCAAAACTTGCGCTGTTTTTTTTCTGCAGTATTTGGAGTATTTAGTTCAGTTTGATATATCAGATAGGCTTGTTCGTGTGACCGTTCTGATCCTCATATTCTGATCCTCATTTAGAATAAACTATCGTTAACAAACGTCAGTAATACTATTACAAATTAACTTACACAGCCTACTTTAGTTTGTGGAGCGAAACTGAAGGAAGTTTATGTTTAAGTTGATCCAATAAAAGCAGTTGAGGTTTCCTATTCAATGACCCACGCACTTAAATACCCCCTCGAGGCTATTAAAGGGTTAGATTTATTAATCGTTGGGGTATAAAGTCTAGAAATCTCTTAAATATACGAAGGCAATTTGGGAAATATACATAAATATTAGGCCTTAGGTCTAAGATTATAACTTCGCCTCTCTGCGTGTATTCCACCGCTACCATTTGATGGGTTGTGTTTTAAGGAATTATTCGAAGTGATGATTACGGGCATTTTCTACCAACACCACGCACCACGGATATTTCGTCTTCATACTATTGTTGGTAGTTTTCTAGCGATGGTGGGTTCGATCCTCATGCAAAACAAACATTTATTTGTTCTGTGTTTAGGCGTTAAATATGATTTAAGTATTAAATGTGTGATTCTTCTGTTGTCTGAAGTCCGTAACATTACTGCTTCAGGCGACTCAGCATGGAGTTAGGTCAATGTATAAGATCTTGTGTGAATTTATAATTTACTTGTGCATTAGTTTTGCCAATGCTAGTAAATTAAGTCTACGAATTCCTGTGTATAATTTGTTTTTATCTGTAATAGTGGTGAATGAAATATTTTTATAATTTTTTATCGACTCTTCCTTCTCTTCTTATCACATTAACATGTGTATCCCAGGTTAACCTGGGATACACATGTTAATGAAATCAGTAAGGTTACTGGAACGCTTCGTGCTCTCTATCGATTAACATATTTTCTTCCTACTAAAACCAAAACCCTTTTTATTCAATCCTTGGTTTTACCCATAATTGACTATGGTGACGTGTGCTGCACTAATATCTCTCAAGAACTCCTTAATAAATTGGAACGTCTATTTAACAACTGTCTTTGTTTCATTTTCGGTTTGCGTAAATGCGATCATATTTCCCATTACCGTTCTCCTTTCGGCTGGCTTCCCATTCGAGAACGTCGCAAAATTCGAGTTCTAACCATACTATTTTCAATACTTTTTGATCCGTACGCACCAATCTACTTAAAGGACAGATTCCAATTCCTATCTTCCTCTCACGAACGTAATCTCCGTTCTTCTAATACTCTTTCGCTCTTAACTCCTTCTCATCACTTTAGTTTTTTAACAAACTCTTTTCAGTGACAGCTATACGACTCTGGAACGAGCTTTCGTTGAATATTAAGTAATCCCCAAACAAATTTATCCTGAAACGCTGTCTCCGTACTTTATTTACTGATGCTGCTTCTCTAACTTTATAACCCTATTTCTGATGTACGTTATTTTATGTATATATATATATATATATATATACATATCATATGCATTTATTGCGTTTATTTATACAAATATGTATGCCACATTTATTTATTTTGTATATATATTAAATTGTATATACATTAAATCCGCCATTTGTACATTTTGTAACATTTTGTGCAATAAAGTTAAATAAATAAATAAATTAAAAAGATATCCAATATTAGTATCATAAGATATAATATAATCTAATAAATATTTCATACGTTTATGATCATCATAGCAGCTGTAAAATTTCCGGGACTAACCCTTTCTAAGCTTCCCCAATTAAAAAAGGAAATTTTCCCATATTTGCTGCACTTAGCAATATTAGCAGCAATTGTAGAGTATAGCTTGGCGACGAGAATGCTGTTACCCATCCCTAGCCCGCTGTATCTCAGCTATTCTATATTGCGTTGTTCTATTGTATGCTCTGCCTGCTGCTTCTTACGAAACCTGTTGCAGGGGGAGATACAATTCTACTCTGCAATCATATTATAATAAATTGAGACATAATTGTTTGACAAACTAGTATTATAAAATAAAGTAAGACATATTGGAAATCTATCGACCATTTGCCACATCACTAAAAGGCCAAGAATGTATATTGGATGAGCAACACACGCGCGATCCTTGGCTTATAACTCCTCAAGTGTTTGACATGAATCGGTTCTCAGAACCGCCAGCCGGCGCAGCCCCACCGGGTAAAATAAATACCAAAAGGTAATACACTTAAATCCACTCTTTGCTTCAAACGAGGTTTTGGAATGTGGTCGTATTTTTAAGGGCCATCAGATCCCATAGAACTTGGGCCCTTTGAATCAATTGCGCCTTAGTTTATGTCTTGGAACGTACTCCAACTGACTCGTGAAGCGAGGAGACCTTTATCTGTCGCTTGTTTCTAGTTTCCTCATTTAAAACCTATTTGAGAGTTTTATTTATTCATTTATTATTTATTTACGTGATAATAATAAATAATAAAAGTGGCCTCTAACTCTTTATAACATCAGCTATTTGTCAGTACAGTCCCATTGGAATCGGTACAGCCGTTTCACAGTTTATTTTAAACAGACAGATAAACAAACAATTTAAAAACCTTATGTTTGTTATAAGTACCATTTTTTTGTATGTTTTAAGAACAGATTTAATTTTTTTAATTAAACAGGTAAAACATCGAGCTCGCTCTATTGGCGCCAAGCCAGGTACTGATGATAGAATCATGGGCAAATCGAGAAAAACCTTCGAATTTCTCTGGTAACGCTGGAACTGAGGTCATCATAGTCAGCCAACATTATGATCTTAAAGAGTTGCGTGGGGAGAGGTGGGCGGCAAATGTGCAGGGCATCTCATTAATGAGCGCCCTGGCCTTTTTCTCCTTGTGACGCTGGGGTCGTTGTCTGCAACTATCAGGTTCCTCCAAAAAACAATCCAATAAGATTGTTCTGTTATTTCATTTGACAAACGTTCACGTATAGTAATCCAGTGAAAGCGATGTTCTCGCGATTCAATCATTAGACGTTCACATATCCAACGTAGTCTTGGGGCATGTCTTTTATTACTGCGAGTATAATAAGTTTTCGATCGCCTTTATTTACGCTTGCTCGAATTCTCTTTAGAAATTCGGATAAAATTTCTATGGCGGCTTTTCCTAAATCTATCTTCTCTTTCGTATTTTGACTCATTGAAACAGTACCGAAAATAAAAAGCCTTAAACTCTAAAACAAGAACACACAAAAAAGTTTAAAAAAATAACACACAAAACGAAACGAAATTAAATAACAGATATTAATATTGAAATGCTAAAACACTAAAATGTACAAAATATATTTTTTCGCACAAAATATTAAACTTTGACAAATTGAATCAGTATTATTATATTACAAAATAAAAAATCCCACGC
Organism: Heortia vitessoides; assembly: GCA_020976665.1. Lineage (NCBI taxonomy): Eukaryota > Metazoa > Arthropoda > Insecta > Lepidoptera > Crambidae > Heortia > Heortia vitessoides. Next base: position 11,625,403 of record JACJUM010005600.1, on the reverse strand, counting down.
TTTTTATTAAAAATATTTTACGCCAAATATTATGTGTACGTAAATATTATGTACCTTCGCTAAGTTATTATTCCAGCCTATACCTTACTACATATAAAATTTGATTTACATATACAAACCATTTAGATGTGCCCGACGGCGCAGATGGTATGATCTTTATCTTATGCCCCAAGGTTGTGGGTTCAATCCCACCTATGACAAATATTTATGTGATGATATTTATGTTTGTTCTGTGTCTGGGTGTTAAATATATGTATGTAAGATTTATAATTGTGATTTCTCTGTTGTCTGGCGTCCGTAACACAAGTGCTTAAAGCGACTTACTACGGAGTCAGGTCAATGTATGAGGTATTGAGGAATCATTATTATTATATCAGTTCCGATTTTATTCGATATTCAAATTTTATAATGATAACTTAATGTATCATCATCATCATACAAGCCATTGAAAGTCCACGGCTGGACATAGGCCTTTCCAATAAAGGAGGTTCTTTGTCCATAATTGCCGCGCAGGCAAGCGTTGGCATTTGCAGAGAGCAACTTTCGCGATGGGGATGCTGCTGCCCATCCCCGCCCTGTGCATTTGTACTGCACTGTTTTATATGGATATACTGCCATCTGTTGGTTCTTGTACCTTAGTCGCCTCTTCGGACACCTGGTGTAGTGGGAGGTACTATTCTACTCTGTCGGTACCTCATGGCAACCAGTGATATATTATGTCGATATATATTAAAACAAGATTGATAAATGATTTATTGAGTGCCTAAACTAATAACGTTCAGCGAACCACAAGAGATAGAAACCTCAAATTGTCTACATATATTGTTGAAGTTAAATAGGACTTTACAAATATTAAGAGTAGATATAAAGGTGAAATAGTAATATGTCGACCATGCTCTGCGATGCTTTTAACAAATTACGCAGAAAGATATTTTCTAAACTTGTTAATAATAGTCTCAGAAATTTAAAAGACTGAATTTATAATCAAAATACAGATTATTGACTTTAGGCTACCATACGGTAACTTAAAGTACATCAAAGCATAGTTTTATTATGAGTATCGTTCGTCTATCTAACATTTTATGTTTTTTGTTGGTTGTTTTGGTTATCTTGCGGCAAACATTCCCAAGATTGTATAATATGAAAAGTCAAAAATAGTTTTATTATCATTATCAGCTATTGAACACCACTGACCACATTTTATGACGAATGACTTCCAATAGGACTGGCAGTCATCATCATTATCATCATATTAGCCATTGGAAGTTCATTGCTGAACATAAGCCTCACTAAGAAAGAGGTAATTTTCCCCAAAATTGCCAAGTTGTCCTAGCGTTTTGGCAATCACAAAACGCAGCATTCCCGCCAGCGATGCTGCTGCCAATAAATAATAAAATCCCACAATATCTCGTACATTGACCTGACTCAGTGGTAAGTCACTTAAAGCACTTGTATTACGAATACCAGACAACAGAGGAATCACAAATATACTACTTAAGTACATATATTTAACACCCAGACACAGAACCAACACAAATATCATCATATAAATATTTGCTCTGGGTGGGAATCGAACTCACGATCCCTAGTGCACAAGACAAGACCCATACCATTTGCGACATCGGGTCCGTCAAATAACTCACCCTGTGTATCAGCAACTATACATACAGTCGAATGAATATACCGCCATCTGTTGGTTCTTGTGCCTTAGACGCCTCTTACCACATTGGGGAGGTACTATTCTACTCCGACGATATCTCACGGACCGGTAGTATACGACCTGATTTTCAAAATATATTGTAGTTATATGATTTATCAGATAAAACTTTCGAAGACCACCACAACAAGAGTAGCGAGAGCTTGGCGTCTTCTTTGATTAAATTATAGTTGGTACAAAACTTAAATTGCCTTCGAATTCGTTCCGAACCCGACGAGATAGATTCCGGTGGCTTTTAATGATTTATTACACTTCACTCTGAGGATGTTGATTAACGACGGTGCTGATATAAAATAAATGTCTTATTGTTAAGATAAATGAATAGTCGCGGAGTAATAATATAGCGCACTGACAAATTTAGTTACTCGTATTTTGACCTTCAGTTTTTCTTTGGTACCAAAACCGATAGATTGCGGAATATTTATCCAGAACAGTTTAGTTCAAATGTTTAGGGTGGGGATGGGCAGCAGCGCTTGCCAAGCGTGGCAGTTATGTGCATAAGTTCTCCATTTCTTGGGATGACCTATGTCCAGCAATGGACTTCGAAAGGCTGATATGATATATTGAGTTTTCACTGGGGTTTTTGTTGCAAAACTTAGTGTTGGGCTCAGACGTCAGTTTCAGGGCCGCTCATCATAAATGTCTTACCTTTAACTCAGGTTTAACTTAGGTTTTGGGGCCAGTGTGGGGGGCAGTTGTTTACAAAAGAGGATGACTGACATCAGCCACACTAGGGCGGTCGAATATCGCTTGAGAGGCAGGGATAGCAATATAGGGATAGGAAGTTTCGCAACGAGAATGCTGCTGCCTATTCCCGCCCTGTTGCATTTGAGCCATACTGCTTCTGATGGATATACCGCTATCTGTTTATTAATACCTCAATCGCCTCTTAAGACACCTGGACACCTGGTTCTTACAATTTTATGACGTTTCACATTATTGCGTAATAAGACAGGACAATGGCTGTCAGGTCCGCTGATGCTTAAAAATAAAGATGATGTGACGTTATTCGTATGCATCCGTTTCCGGTTATATTTTTAGATCTTTGTATCCGTTACGCATGAAATATCGTATACTGTTGACATTTCCCTCAATAGTCTGTGTATCCTACACAATTTCATGGCTTCATTAATCTTAATTCGTACCTTCAAAAATGTTTATTTAAATAATATTTCTTAACTATTTTATTTTATTTATTTAGCACACCAGAAACCATTGTAACAATACCACTTAGTATGATACACTTGCAGTCTATAATAGTCTAATTTACAATCAAATATACGTAAAAAGTTAGCTTAGTAAAACAAAAAATAATTACAATCCGTTGTTACACCTCAACCGCCTCTAACGAGTTCTGGTTCAAATAAATGTACCGGTTTTAGTCTATTATACCGGTACCCTGCAGATAAACAATCTAATATCACAAAGGGAGCATTGGTACCTCACTCTCATTATTCATTATTATTATTATTCTCATTATTATTATTCTATTTTCACTGTCACACGGCTGGTCATTTTATTGATTATAATCAATATTATGTTGAATATTTATCAATAAATAATTATTGATAAATATTCAATAAAAATATAAACTTGCTTGCGCATTCATATTAGTTGGGATGACATCTCGATGATGATAGACTCTCGGGACCGCTCTTTGCCTAGAAATAAACGCAAAAATCTTTCTAATGAGCCTTAGCCTCGCATCCCCCCGACTGAACTTACTTCATTACCCCGCAGTAGTAATTCACATTCACCTTCTCCCTCCGGAAAAAAATACCTCATTTACATAAAATATAAGGTGAAATATAAGTGTTGGGAACAGGGAAGGGTCTGCGATATTTTTCTCGAGCAATTATACAACCGAAATATTTCTGTTTTAGCACACGTAATGGCAAAATTAAAAGAGGTTTATAATTCTTGTTTTTTACAGGTCGGTTTCAGACTTGTTATTATTTATATTTCTTAACGATATGTTTGTTCTGTTTATTTCGTCGTGTTTAATTAAGACAAATAATGTTGGTGAAATAAGAAATTTCGTTTTATGTGTGGCATTTTCTTTTATCTGTAAATCTTTTTGTATAATTCCTTATCCTTTGTAATTTCTGTTAATGTCAACAAGAGAACGATGTTATTTGAAAAAACATCACATAGTGATATTGTCAGATAAATGTTTTGTTAGTTAATGAAGAACTGAAAGATGAAAGACAAATAACTGCAAACTCAGGAATTACGTGGAACAAAAGATTATTTGAAAAGATTATTGATGTAATTTTGATAGTTTTTTTATTCTTTAATTTATTTATGTTTATATATTGACCTGATTCCGTGATAAGTCGTTTAAAGTACATGTGTTACTTGCAAACAACAGAAGAATCACAAATATAATACTAAAATACACATAAATATTTGTCCTGGGTGGGAATCGAACCCACAAACTTTGGACGACGACGATAGGATCACTAATACTACTACTAGCGCGTTGACAATGATGTGCATTGAAAATATTGTCACATTAACCAGTAATGTCACTGCCTCTCTCACCCTTCAGACCGGAACACAGCAATGCGAACACTGCTATTTGGCGGTAGAAATATGTGACAGCGAGGTACCAATACAGACGATTTATGTATGAGGTCTATTTCATGTTGTACTTAATAATTTATACATTCCACGATAATCACTATGTTATAACAAACAGAGACTTGGGTGTACTAGGGGTGATCCAAAAGTAATGATAATGAATATTAAAAAACATGATTATACCAAATTTTTTAATTTATTTTTCTACATAGTCTCCTAACAAGTTAATGCATTTAGTCCATCTTTTTTCTAAACCTAAATTTCCCTTTAAAAAAAATCTTTTTCTTGACTCTCCAAAAAAGCCTCTACAGCGGACATCACTTCGCTATCGTCTTCAAATTTCTTGCCTCGGAGATGTTCCTTGAGCCGAGGAAAGAGATAGAAGTCGCTGGGAGCTAGATCTGGCGAATAGGGAGGGTGTTCGACCAATTCAAATCCCATTTCTTGAATGGCAGCTATCGCAACTGCAGCTTTGTGAGCCGGTGCATTGTCTTGATGAAACAGCACTCCAGCGCGCAGCTTGCCGCGTCTTTTTTCCTTGATGGCCTCCCGCAATCTTTTTATTTGGTCTGCATAGTAAGAGCCTGTAATAGTGGCTCCCTTTTCCAAATAATCCACCATTATAATTCCTTCTGCGTCCCAGAACACGGAGGCCATAACCTTCCCCGCCGAACTCGACACTTTGAATTTCTTCGGCGTCGGTGAGGAGGCTCGTTTCCACGTCATTGACTGCTGTTTCGTTTCAGGATCGAAATGATGGATCCAGGTCTCGTCCATGGTCACAAAACGTGACAAAAAATTTTCCTGGTCAAGTTGAAACTTTTCGAGATTAGCCTTGGAAGTGTCAATTCGTTTCTTCTTTTGTTCGTCGGTTAACATTCTCGATACCCAACGCGCTGACACCTTTTTCATATGCAATTCATTTGCGAAGATTCTTTGGATACTGCCATATGAAATCCTTGTGACCTCAGCTACGTGCCTGATGGTCACTCTTCGATCTGCCAACACGATATCTTCAACTTTTTTCACGTTATCCTCAGTGAGGGACGTGGATGGGCGTCCTTCGCGAGGTTCGTCTTCTGTCGATGTTCTGCCCAACTTAAACTCCTTGGCCCAGTGTGCAACTGTGGAATAAGGAGGAGAAGAGTCCCCTAATGTTTCCACCAAGTCGCTGTGTATGTCTTTGGTAGATAATTTTTTCAAGCAGAGGTACTTGATGACGGCTCTAATTTCTTTTTTCTCCATTTTGATGTTCTCACTCCGACAGGTCGAATTCAAATGAATGTAGCTCCCGGAAATCATGGCCTATTTATATGATTTTTCTAGCCTGAACTAGTGTGTAGTATAGCAATATACATGATATTTTTTGGATTTTTATGTGCACTAGAAATAACCGATTATCATTACTTTTGGATCACCCCTCGTAGGTTCAAGCTGCCAAATGTATAATAACTTATACGTTGATTGATAATCTTTAATAAAAAAATATTAATAATAATTCCCAAGACATCTCATACATTGACCTGACTCCTAAGTCGCTTAAAGCACTTGTGTTACAATCGCCAGACAATAGCGGAATTTCAAATATACCAGTTAAGTACATAAATTTAACACCCAGACACGGAACCAACACGGATATCATCATATAAATATTTCCTTTGTGTAGGAATTGAAACCACGACCTCAGGCGCACAAGGATCATTACAATCTGCGCCATCTGGCCCGTCAAATTCTGATTTGTTAACGTCTCTCTTGGAGAATTTATTTATCACATGGACATACATTTATTGTTTCTTTGTAAACTCATTTGAAAATAATGTGTATCTCGCTATTTACTAAACGAATATTATTTCTATAGAGAAACCTTCAAATAGACCCAAGAAAAATATAAGTTCCCGGCAATTAAAAGACAAAGGCACTTCAAACAGCTGCGGGCGATAGGTTAGGACAGTCATTTTTCTTTGCAAATATTTACATATGATATGGCGGCTACAGAAATCAGTGTTTGCGACGCACTATCCTGTCCCTTAATTATACCAAGTATTTGTCTCCAGGGAGGGGAGGGGTGCCTTCGTCCCCCCACTTCCAGCCGTCGAGGGACCCTGGGAAATTGGTTATCGTATCCAGGAGTTTCGATGCTGGAAGTTTTGTCCTTGCGAGTTATAGTTTCAGGATATTACAAGATTTAATTTGTTATAATCTGACGGAGATTTTTAGGAGATTTTTATGTAATAAATTTATACACAAAAACTTGCTGTGGGGTACCGGCGGAGTACAATAGTATATCCTTCTGTCCCAGGTATACTAAGAGGTGACTGAAGTACCGGTACTGGGTTAAAGGACACATGGCGATACCAAAGCAGTACAAATGCAACAGCTACATTCCGAGATTACTGCCGCGCTAAGCAAGCGTTTGGGTAAATTCTCCTTTTTTAGGGAGGCCTGTTTCTAGCTAAGGACTTATAATGACTGCTATGGTGATGATGATGAAGTATAAATAGAAACATATAGAGCTTAAAAGCCATTTTGTTTTATACAATGTACTAAATAAAAAGATAGCCTAACATCCTCGTAAAGGTTTTTTCTTTTTTTTGTGTTACAATGAATAATACAAGACTGTTAATATACTCCAAAAAATATCAAGTAACACCTTTATCAGTATTTCGGCTCTACAGTAGAGGTATATTTAGTTTTGTCTGGATCCAGTCCAGAAAATAAAAACATTTGGAAAAGTAAACCACACATACCAAATCCGACGAACTATGAAACTTTTTCTCTATATATATATACGAGTATATATATTATCTAAGACTAAAATTAGTGCCCTTAATAACTACTTATACTATTATTACATCGTTGGTACTCTTGATAACCGTTTGCGCGACATTAATCTCAAATAAACTGCGAATTAAAGACGTTTACGTGAGCAACTTTATTATAACAAAACTACAATGTTACTATAGCAATTTCTAAAAGCTAATTTCCATGATACTTCAACTGAAAATTCTGTGGAAGTATTTATCAAATTTGTTGTGACAGCAAATATAATGCAATCGTCACTGATTATATCTATATATGTGAATAAAATTGAAGTTTTGTATTCCAAATGGATAACCTTTCACTAAATGAGTAAGTCAATGTATGTCGCATGAAATATATATCATAATTTTAGCAGTTTTGGAATAATACACATATACACAAATACTCATGCAAATACATACTCTTACTCACACACACGCACGCACTCATACAGGGTTATATTATTATATATGGAGAAACTTGTTTCGGATATTGCTACACTGTTTCGGATGGATATACCGCTGCCTGACGGTTCTGGTACCTTAGTCGCTTCTTTCTATACTTGGTATGGAGAGAAATAATATATATCTACTCTGCCGGTGCCCGGTAACACTTTAATTTTTCAAATTTATTTTAGATTTCTGCTGGACGCCTTTCTTTGTGCCTAATTTGAGTTTTTACTATTGGCCCTATTTTTACCAACCAAGTTTCTCCAGGAAGCGCAGTAGTTGCGCATCCCTCCCTCCCTCATTGTTGCTGGTCACTTCCTGAAGTGACCTCAGAGATCCAATGTATTGCGCCCAGTACTCTCGTAATTCAGAACAATCCAAGACGACATGATTGTCTGATTCATACCCCCTACGCTGACTCGCTCTGCATTGTGGGCTAAAAAAATTGACCAATGTCCAACAGTGGGCGTTCTACGTTACCTATGATATAAAATGAATGAAATATCATGATTATCCATTATGTCAGAAATCATTATCATTATCATATCAGTCACTAGACGTCCACTGCTGGACGCCTCCCCAAGTAATCTCCAATAGGACCGGTTGTATGCGGCCTGTGTCCAACGCGGTCTTGCGGTTTTAGCTAGAACGTGGTCATCATTCCAGAAACTTACGACTCCATCGGCCATCAGTTCCGCGTACCAAGTGCCCTACCCACTGCCACTTCAACTTACTAATCCGCTGTGCAATGTTAGTATCATTGGTTTTTTTTTAAATCTCTTAATTCCTGATTCGATCTCGCATAGAGACTTCGAGCATTGCCCTCTCCACAGCTCATTGAGCTATTTTCAGTTGGCTAATAAGACCACGTTAACATTCAAAATAATCTTTTTTTCACACGTCTCATACAACGACCTCTATGTTAAGTCGCATAAAGCACTTGTGTTATTGAATTACCCAGATACAGAACAAATACAAATATCATAATATAAATATTTGTCCTGGGTGGAGATCGAACCCGCTACCATCTGCATCATCGGGTCTGTATTTCTAACTGAGAGCTTTACCCGAATAATTGATTGAAGGTTACTAGTCTATGATATATGCTTAAAGAAGGAAAATTTCATTGCTTCGAATAGATAGAAATTTGTCATAACCTTTTTTAGTCAGGGACTTCTTAAATTGATAGAATAGATCTAAAACCAATAAAATCCATATAACTCCACCGAAACCTCTCAACAGTCCAATAGATCTCGCCAGGCAAATTGAAACCATTACGAATGGCACGAAAGTCGAATCTCGGACGGAGACATCAATTCCCGTCTCCGAAGTCCAAAACTCGATAAATCAGCGATGCAAGTCGCCGCGGTAATGAATGGGGTGTTTTATTTCTATTAAAAGACAACTCCTTTTATTATTTGGCCCAGTTTCTTTTGAGACGTGGCTTGTAACCGGCGGGCACTGATATCATATATGGAACTGTCTGGATGTTATTAAAAATTAACAGCTTTTAACTGAATGCATATAAAAGTATAGGGTCATACCAGCCACTAAACGTCCACTGTTGAACACAGGCCTCCCCAAGAAAGGGGGTATGTCGTGAAAGCTGAGCTCTGCGATTGCCAACACGCTTTCCTAGAGCGGCATTAATGCGTAAAATTCCTCCTTTCTTGGGGAGGCCAATGTCCAGCAGTGAACTTCCAATTGCTAATGTGATGTAGGTTTTTTTGAACTGATGCAAATAAAACTGGATGATACACCAACTTTAAGACATAATCGTGGGCTTCCGGCTGAGTAGATTCCTACCTAATCTGCATCAGATAGTTGGCGCTAAATTCTTACTAAATAGGGTAGCTCAAATGCCACAAATCAGCGGCATTGTAATTACTAGGCCTGCCTGACGTGACAACTACTCGTATGAATTTATGTATTTTTAAAAATCACTCTGTTAGCGCTGTGCTCTATGGTAGACGTATTAAGATTTGTTTTATAAGAAAACACGTAACAATTTGACAATTTTTAATCCTGCTACCGACTTTATATTTTAGTTCGACTTAAATTAATCAAAAAAAACTTGTTATATGTTTTAATCTAATATGTCTTGTCATTTAAAATTATAAAATTCTGTAAAACTTCATAAATATTAAATTGAAATAAAATATTACATCACAAACTTCAAAAGACGGTGTGTTAGAAAATCAAATAATTAAAATTAAAAATTACTACAAATAATATAGATGGTATAGATGTTTTTATTATGATAAATTCCCACAACATACATTGACCTGATTCCGTTATAAGTCACTTGTAGAACTTGTACTGCAGACATCAGACAACAGAAGAATTACAAATATACTCCTTATATACATATATTTAACACTGAGACACAGAGTAAACATAAATATCGTCATATAAATATTTGTCTTGGGTGGGTATCGAACCCACGACTTTGACGCACAAGACAGGATCACTACCCCCTGCGTTATCGAGCCTGATACATACTGGAAAAAGTAAGAATCCTATAATAACCAGACATCCGCGATATGATAATACAAAGTTGGTTCGTTACACGCGCCCGCCCGCGCGAAAGCCGCATCCTTCCACCATCCCCGCCACTGCTCGTTAGCAATGTACCCATGCAACAATTACTGGATTCGCGGCTCATTCGCCACGGTTTCCTTCCAAGTATTCTTATTCCTCTCGTATTCTTACTCGATTCTCAGTATTCGTTTTATATTCACTTTATTCTGAGCTTTTCACTTTTATTCGCGTGATCGCGATTGAATGCGATGCGAACCTTTTGCTCTCACGATTTCAAATTCGAATTACGTGTTCGTATAACGCAAATTGTGCTTTCATTATTTAAAACTGCCATTCTTTTAATGAGATTTGGAATGGTAATCAATTAGTGTAAGCTACTCCATATAATACAATAATTCACACTAACAAGTTCACGAGAAAACAACAGACTAATGAAATTCATGGCTGATGGAGTCGTAAGATTCTGGAATGGAGACCACGTACCGGCCAACTTCACAGGCCGCACACAACCGGTGCTATTGGAGATTACTTAGCGAGTCCTATGTCCTACAGTGGACGTCTTATGGCTGATATGATGATGATGATGAGATTCACAAAATTTCCATCAACGTACGGAATTTTTCAACAACAAAATTTATAAGTCATCAAAGCAGCCGTCATCATTCCAGTGATGCAGTCAAATGGACTTACGATTTAGTGAAGGCTTCGAAGAGTCATTGGTTCCTGGTGGCACAAAATCGCACGCTGCGGCGTAAATTTGGTGAGGTCTATGTTTAGCAGTAAACGTCTGTGGGCTGGTATGATCATGATACCAGACGAAGTCAAAGGACGTAGACCTCATCGCTCTTAGCTGCCGCTCTGGGTAGGTGTGGCAGAGCGTACCTTTGTGTCGGGAATTCTGCCGCTCATCCCCACACTGTTGCATACAAGCTACCCTATTTTTAATACTTTTATCAGAATCGATATATCAGTTGCCTCTTACGACAGCTGATACAGGAGAGGTTTTATTCTACTCTGCAATAGCAGATACTAACTCCAATAGTATATTTCGCTAATTCGTTTCAGCTGAAAGCTACTTTTACCGTCTTTAGAAGTGAATGTGTAGAACAACATATAGACTGTGTGTGAAGAAACACTTACAGACTACTTTCGACAGACTATTTTGAACGCCAATGGTTCTGTCAACCCCCGCAACGTGTAGATAATTTGGGCAGGATTTGAATGGGTCTGCAGCGTTCAGCCATTGCGATGAGTGCTTCCGATTATCGTTCAGTACCCCTTTTTCATCACAAGTAATGAACTAATTAAAAATCTCTTCATTATTGTGTCAGTTAAGTAAAGTAACTCAGCAGACGAGTGTTTGCAAGTTCGATTTACTCAATAACAAACACGGTCATAATTTTTAAGTCAAAGTCCGTATGACTGACTGACTGACACATCAACGTAGAACATAAACTGTAAGTGTTAGAAACTTGAAATTGTGCTTAGAGGTTCTGTTTATAACGAAGCGGAGCATTGAAACACGATTTTAGTTAATTCACCCCCTAAAGGGGTAAAACGTGGGTGCAAAGTTAGTATGAAACTTTGCTGTTTTTTAAGTTACTAGAATGAAATTCAGTACAAAGGTTCTTCATTGAAAGTCATGAAACCCGTGTTAAATATTATTTTCGAAAACCATCCTTTTAAGTGGATTAAAGGTGAGTACAAAGTTAATATGAAAGTAATACAGCTTAAAGCAACTAAAAGCGTAAGTTGCTTACGATTTTTAATGCAGTTTTCTGCAGTAGGAAGAGTGATGAAGAAAAACGTGTGTATGTACACTAATTATAGAGCGATTGCACCGAACTGGATCATTCTATTTCTGATGTATTTGTATTTATTATAATCAAGTCTACACGGAATCAACGCAATTACAAAGACTATGATAGTTGCTATAGATTAGAAACCTAAGAACGGTATTAGGTCTCCATGGTAACGGGATCAAACTTTACCCAGGCGGAACTGGGGTGGGCCGCAAGTTTCAAATAAGCAAAACGCATTCAGATATAGAACCTATAAATTTGTAAGACTATGGAAAAGGGTCTATAAAATTAAAACAGATAGTCATGTACTTGCAAAGTAAATAAGACGTTAAAATACCAGAAAGATCCGAATAAATTGAGCCGACACAGAACTGCGACAAAGAATCTATCAAGCGCTACAATGAAAGCAGTAATGTCTGCAATTTATCCCGGTAGAAAGTTTCAGAGCCAGCAAAACACTCCCATTGTCTTGGATGGAAATGAAGACTGAGTCGCTGACGCTCCTGATTTACCTGCCCTCGTTTATAATAATTAGCGAGAACTTGAGAACTTCGTTATGGTAATATCGCAATGTATTTAGGGGAGACGTTTCTATGGACTGTTTGTTTTCTGATTATTCGGTTGGCCAGTTTTAATGAGGGAGTTCGTGAAGGTGATTTGTATGGTCGAATTGAAGGAATTCGTCACACTGAATTACTCTGAGTTATATTTACGGAACGGGGAAGTTGGTGACAAATTAGATTGACTCAAACACACACATTTACGTGTGTAAGTGTGTTTATTGTCATAGACCTCAATTTGTATATGTATTAAAATTATTACTGTTTTTTTTTTTATTTTTGGGAAAATTTTTAGTTTCTATTTAATTTACTTAAAGTTTACTATTATATTGTTTGTCATAACAATATAAAAATACAAATTATACAAAAATAAATTGTAAAATTGACGGCTGAAGTGGAAGATTGAAGTCTGAGTAACATGAAGTAAGCCACATTCAATAGTCGTCTGCACGTCGGTTGTGTATGGGAGTGAGGTACCAACCTCACTCTCACTTATTTCTACCGCCAAATAGTGTTCGCATTGCTGTGCTTCAGTCTGAAGAAAGAGAGAGACAGTGAAATTACTGGGTAATGCGATGTCGTTCTATTCATTCACCAAAGCCCAACATTCTATTCTCCAAGAATAATGTATCAACAAATCATCCCATCTATAGAATGAGCAAGGTGTATAAGGATTTGGGTGTTTACAAAGGTTTATTTCTACACAGATTAAATGTATGCAAAAATATATTAAGGAATAAAAATTATTTAATAAATTCTGCCGTGTGGTACCGGCAGAGCAGATTAGTATCTCCCCTTGTCCAGGTGTCGACTAATTTATGTAAAAACACCGGTCCTTTTTAAGTCTTGGAGTATAAATAGCTTATGTCTAATAGTAGACATCCTACAGCTACAACTATGATTACTTAATTACGTTTTCCTACCAATGTTATACTAAATTCAATGATGTTTGTAACGGAGTGGATAGTTCAATTTTCAGTAGCTCATTAGTAAGGACTTAGTTGTAGGGTACTGGCATAGTAAAGTAGTACCTCCCAGTGTCAGGTGTCGTAAAAGTTAGGGTAGGTAGGTCGACGTAAGCTGCTAAGATATCGGAGTCGATAGATGGTGATATATCCATCTGAAATAGCGTAGCTCAAATACAAAATGGAAAGCAGCATTTCTGGCAAGAAGCTACGCTCTGCAATTCCCACGCTTGCACAGCACGGCAATTATGGGCAAAATTCCTACTTTCTCAGGAAGGCCTAAAATGTCAATATCCATTTAATTAAACTTAAGGGAACCAACATAACGGAATCTACAAGACTTAGACAGGGCCAAGACGGGCAGCTTGTACATAAATAGACGGGCAAATCTTTTATTAATTAGACCTGATACAAAGGTCGTCTGTATTTTTGGCTCTTTCCCACCTATATCTACCACCAAATACCGATTTAAAGGGTGTAATAGGCAGTAAAATCAATGGGTGATGGCAAGCTGGAGGTACCGGCAGAGTAAAATAGTATCTCCCTCTCTATCTGTACCAGGAGTCGTGATAGGCGGCTGAGGTACTGAAACCGAGAGATGGTGGTATATCCATCCGAAATAGTGTAGCTCAAATGTTCAGGATGGAGATAGGCAGCAGCGACCCCTTCGCGAAAGCTGCGTTCTGCAATTGCCAACACGCTTACCCAGCGTGCCAATTATGTGCACAATTCCCCCTTTCTTAGGGAGGCCTATGTCCAGCAGTGGACTCCTTATAGCTGTAATGATGAATCTCCAAGTCACAAGGTTAGCAACAAGCTAATGATATTTCTATGATACTACGAGCGTCTATAACGCTTACTTTCACACGGATTGTATGCTTGTTTGTCAACGTAGACTAATACAAAAAATCTATGTATCGAGATGATGTCGAGTCTAACCGCTAATTATGACTATCCCTTAATTACCAGCATTTCACAAATTAATCCATTGAATTCAATTTGATAATTACTACCGTACATTTTAAACGCTCAGAGCGTTAATCCGTCAGTGAATTTGACAGACTGACGATTTTCCTAAATAATTGCAGCAGCAGATGTGGTGTCAACATCATGTTTTGAATACTCACAATTAATTTCGTTAGCGTATATTAAATTTGCCATTGGTTACGCGCGGAGTAGAATAGTACCTCACTTGAACCAGGTGTGGTAAGAGGCGACTGAGGTACCTAACTGATAGATGGCGTTATGTCCATCCGAAAAAGTGTAGCTCAAATGCACAGGACGGGGATGGGCAACAGCATCTCCATTGAAAAGTCCCACCTTTTATGTACAAGTAATGATGGTGAACAAGTAACCGTTATATAGTCATTTTCGTCTACGTACCGAATTTTAGGCCGTAAAAGCGCTACAAACACGCAGTCAGAGACTCTATCGCAAGACGTGTTTTCTTTGAAAACGCAGGTGGGAGCAAATACGGAAGTGATTTTCAATAGAAAACACACGGGTATAAATAATAAATAATTCCCACATCATCTTATACATTGACCTGATTCCGTAATAAGTTACTGAAAGCACTTGTGTGACAGACACCAGACAACAGAGGAATACATTGAACACCTAGGCACAGAAGGTACCATAAAAGTTATTATTTAAATAGTTTCCTGGGTGGGGTTCGGACTCTCGACCTTTGGCACATAAGACGGGATCACTACTATCTGCGCCATCTAAATCGATAGTAAACTTTATTAACTGTGTGATAGTTACAAGACTTGTATATTTATCATCTATAGGCATAATAACCAGTATATGTAGGAGGTCCGCTATACTCAAGACATTTAAAAATAGGAATAATCGCCGAGCTTAGATCAGTGACGACTCTGCCTCTTTGCTGACATAGATACTGCCATTAATTTGATCACTAAGTACTAAGGGATATATTCTATCTACCCTATGAAATCGGGCAGCCTGTTCTTGCACTTAACAGTTATTTGTGTTTAAAAGCCTAAATCCAACGCTATCAAAACAGTGTGTCATACCGGCAAAGCCGTGAACTGGCTCTTCAGAGCCGGCAGAGTAGAATTGTCCCCCTGTACCAGGTGTCGTAAGGGGCGACTAAGGAATCCGAACCGACAGGTAGCGGTGTATTCATCCGCAACAGAGCAGCACAAATGCATAGGGCAGGGGTGAGCAGCAGCATTACTTGTCAACACGTTTGCCCAGCGCGGTAATTACGGGCAAAATTTCTCCTTTCTTGGAGAGGCCTATGTCCAGCAGTGGACTTGCGATGGCTGGTGTGATGAAATTAATTATTTGTTTTAAAAATTGCCTCAAATCCGATTTCTATGTAATGAATTATTTATTTCAAACTGTTTGCAATCATTTATTTTACTTAGTCAATATTATAAGCATTGTACAACAATACGACGCCTATCCTTAAAAGCTACGTATGAGTTCTATAAATCACGATTGAGTTTGTTTGATTGTTTCTTATGACGTAAGTCGACACACAAGCATACGTTATAATAGGCACCGTTATAATAGGCACCGTTATAATAGGCACCGTTATAATAGGCACCGTCTTGGCAACCTGTAGATGATCGTATCATCATCATATCGACCATAAAACATCCACTGCTGGACATAGGGCTTCCCAAGTTATTTGAGCATTATCATCCTTGTGATCGTGTCATCACAAGGATATTACTAGCGGGTTGCTAACTTTAAAACTTGATGAAATTATGACACATTACCTAGTATTTTCAGTGTTTCTCCACTCCATAAACCGAAATACAGCAATGCGAACACAACTAATTGGTAGTCGATACAGGTTTTAGCAAGATACTTATTCAGATAACCTTTGTATGAGGTCTACTTAATTTAATAACACCAAAATAGCTCCAAATAATATCTACTTTATTGTATGCATGGCTTTTAGAATGATTTCACAGAAATATTTTATTAACAAAAACAACTAGTACTAGCGAAATATACACTTGTTTTAAAATTTCAATCACGATTTAACTTCCTTTCCTATCTTTCATATATTAAAAATAATGCTTCAAAGATACATATTTGCTACAAAAGATATATATTTTTTAAATGTTAAACGATTTACCGGATGCAACATCTAACTGTGACAAAAAGCCATAAATTAATTCTAGCACATGTAAGAAATGTCGGAAGGCAACAAAATAAATGGCAAAACTTATTCAACATAAACTCGCAACATTCGTCAAACACAGGCGACATCACGTGAAACAAATTTGAAACTTAACTACCTACACGCAAATCTTGAAATATATTAAAGTAATCTCTATATTTCACTCAGTTTACAATTACTGTACATAAAGTAATTATTATTATAACCTTATATTTTATAATTTATTTCCTACAGACCAGATATTCAACGTAGATTTTTTAATTTTTAACGATTTTCATCGGCTTAAGCATTACTTTATATCACGATCTGCTAGTTGTAGATCATTTGCAATTAGACACATTACTTTTCCTGTATAAAAAGTAATGTGTCTAATTGCAAATGGTCTAATATGACAGACCATGGTATTTTTGAGATTGGTCATCATCATCATAATCACACCAGCTATTGAAAGTCCACCGCTGGACATAGGACTCTCCAAGAAAGATTTTTTGAACATTATAGTCAAGCGTCTTGGCAATCACAGAACGTAGCTTTCGCGATGGGGATGCTGCTGCCCATCTCCGCCCTGCGTATTTAAGCTGCCCTATTTCAGATCCACCTTGTTGTAGTCGCCTCTTACGACACCTGGTGCAGTGGGAGGTATTATTTTAGCATATTCTGCCAGTACCTCACTGTTTAATTATAAAAATATCATCTTAAATAGGTATAATTTTAAAAATTTTTTATAATATATATTAATGTATGTCTAATATATAAAATTATATATTTTGAATCAATCTATAGTTAAAATCCATGTCTTTGCTACTGGAGTCGTAAATGGTACATAAACCGACACATAGCAATTTATACATCTCACATAGCAAAGCTTAAATGCTTCTAACTAAGGTTTTATTTATCCCAGGTGTCGTAAAAGGCAACCAAGGTGTCGAAATCGACAGTTGGCGGTATAGCCACCAGGAAGCATAATAATAATGATAAACTCTTTATTGTACACCAATAAAAACAACACAAAAGCATGTCACAAAAACACGGAATAGTAGGTACTAGAGGCGGACTTATCGCTAAATGCAATTTCTTACTGGCAACCTTTGGATTGAAATAATGTCAAAGCTGGTGGAAGTTTTAGGTGCATTTAGTACAACAAACATACATATACTGATATAAACTGATATTTGACATATATATATATATATATATATGTATATATATATATATAAACACAGTTGTCAGCATAGCTCAAAATACAAGCCCAACACTACCAACAGCATTGTATTAGTGGAGGCATATTATGTTGCCGTTTGTGAGATCCTCAATAGAGCTGGGCGCCGATAATTGTACTGTTTGGCCACCCCGATTCTCTTTGTGCGATCCAGATCAACCTTTGTGTTCGAGTAAGCGACTGTTCACAGTGCGGATCGATGTAATTCTGAATCTAGCCCGAGGTTCATGTGACAGTTTGACGTGAATATCGTCCTTTAATTTGATTCCACCTATGGTAATTGTTGCCAAGTCAGAAGTGATAATAACATAATTCGATTTTGTATCAATAGATCAATCTTCTCAACAGCAAAAGATTTGATTCTTCGAAGAAAGTATCTTTTCTTATAGAAAATATTACTACCTGCGTTGAAATAGTAATGAAAATTTCACAACCTCGTTTTCGAGACAGCCATGCATATTTAAGGTTGCAAGTAATTATGTGAAACAATCTATATTTATAGTTCATCCTAGTAAATTAATAACAATCATTTTATAAGTCGTTAAAAATAGCAATAATAGCATTTTAAACAATACTTTTTTATTATATCAGATCTACAAATAAGCATACAGTCCACGTGACTTTAGGATATTATGTCACCCAGTAATTTCACTACCTTTTTCACTCATCAAACCGGAATATAGCAATGCGAATTGCTGCAATTGTCAGTAGAATTGGGTGATGTAAGGTATCAACACAAATTACCTTTTGATTAGGTCTACCTTAACGTTTGTTGATTCCAGATGGGTGTTAAAACAAAGTGTACTGCAGGTTCATTACGTAAGCTATCAGAAAGGAACTTGCAATAAAAACTGATGGATATAAGGCTCTATTAACCCCTAACGGGAGGTGTTTATGGAACCCCAACCGGCTCAGGCGTCTCAAATGGGTTTCTGGCAATAACATTAAATAAATATATGAATAAATATGTTTCAAGGGGGCTATCTAATGAAATATGCGACATTATAGAGCTGTAAACTAGTTTAAAAAAGTGAAATACTTGAATTCACTTTTTTAAACTAGTTTACAAAATGATTTCTTAGATCTTTTTTTTAAATATATATAAGGCAAGTGAATATGCTCTATGCTATATATGTGGGAAGAATAATTAAATACATATATATATAACACCCAGACACAGAGCAAACACAAATATCATCATATAATCGCGGAGCATATCTTGGCTACGGGAATACTGCTAGTTTTAGTCCTGTTGCATTTGAGTTACGCTTTTCGGACAGATATACCGCCATCTATCCGTTCCGGTACCTAAATTGAGTCTTACGACACCTATTACTGGGGGAGGTACCAAACTATAAACTAGAACGGTTGCATAAATTTGCATAAGATGGTAGTATAAACTAAACCATTGGGCTCACATCCCCAAACAGTTCCACTCACCAGAATTGCAAGAATCGAACGTTTCTAGTGGATCAGAAACTCGCCAAACTCAATCAGAAGCGGGCACACAGTCTAATTGCATTGTTTGAACAACGTTTGGTACACTTTGGACTTTGTTACATAAGTCCCGTGTTTTGATTACGCTGTATTGACGTTTGTCGACAAACGGGCAGCGTTGCTTTGACTCTAGTACGTTTATAGCTGATATTTCATACTTCAGCAGATATCGCCTACAGCATATCATTCGAATATCCATGAACCTAGATGCGGAATCATTGCGAAATGCGGTTTCTCCTTACGCGTTAGATGCGGACTATTACTACTACCAAGTATTTCTCATAGGATTTCCGATGTAAATAATAAACAGTAGGTTATTGAATATATGTGATATTCCTGGTATTTCAGGAGTCCGTAAGCACTAGAGTTCACATACCGAATCCTATCAGCAAGTCATCAAACCTGTTTGATACTGGCTTGGTATCAATACATATAAATGAAGTTGGAGTGTCTGTTTGTAATATGAAAATTGTTCAGGTTATGCCGTGATTCAATAAAACAAGTTAGAATTGTAGTTAAAAAAAAAGGAAAATTATATTTACGTTTATTTTGACATTAGAGTTCACAGGTAAAGACAACAGCGCCCCTAGTGGCGGAGAAACTTAAACTTACAAAACATTTACGGAAATGCTTAAAAATCTTTCTAGATTTATTTATTCAACAAAAATAATTGCATGTAATAATTTTTACTAAGTACATATGAATGTATCAACATCATCGTCATCGTCATATCGGCCACAAGACGCTTACTGGTTGACTTACTGCGGCCTGTGTCCAGCGCGATCCTGCGGTTTTAGTCGGATCGTCTGTCCATCTTGCGGGTGGAAGCCCTACTTGCCGACATGCAGTCTCCACTCCAGAACCTTATGGCTCCAACATACCTACAATATGGATATAAACACAGTAAATATAACAAAATATCAATTTTTGCCTGTTTGTTTGTTTGAGGTATCATCTGAACGTAGCCGATTTCAATGGGGCCTTCATTGGCTTGTTTAGGTTTAGCATTTGGCGTTAGTTGGCTTTAGCTATAATAAGAAGTTACTTAGGCTATATAGTAAAATGATTAAAATAACATTTACTCAATATATAGAAATTAGATTAAAATTGTGCCCTTGTTTGTTATTAAAATGCATATTAGGTATCACGTTTCGAAATCTCTCGTTGTGGCCTGACTAAACGATTGAAGTTACGCAAAAATAATTTAAGGCTGACTTTTTCCCTTTAAAAGCTATGAAGTCTCTTTTCTATGCAGAAAAAGTAATAATAAAAAATGACGGGCCCGATGACACAAACGGTAGTGCCCTACCTTAGTTCGATTCTTAGAATAGATTCTCAGAATATGCATTTTTATAATGAATATTTCTGTTTGTTCTGTGTCGAGGTGGTAAATGTGTATTTAAATATTATATTGCAATCCTCTGTCGTCTGGTGTTCATACAAAAAGTATTTTAAATGACTTACTTCGATGTCAGGTCCACGTATGATGATCCAGTTCTAAGAGATGTTGTGTGTTCTTTAAAAGATATACGCACAAAAGATTAAAAAAATAATGGTAAAGAAGATCTGAAACTACCTAGATAACTTAGTACAAACTTCTTCTATATATCGTAATATCCCCCAAAAACGGGGGACTTTCGCCTAGCGCAACTTTCGCGATGGAGATGCTACTGGGCAGTAGCATTGCCGCCATGTGCATTTGTGCTATACTGTTTCGGATGGATGTACCGCCATCTATCGGTACTGGTGCCTTAGTCGCCTCTTACAATATCTGATCTGATAAAGAGAGAGGCACTATTCTACTCAATCCGTGACTCACGGCACTGCAGGTACCTCTCGGGATGAGATTATATATATATATGGAATTTTATAATAATTAAGGTAGAAGACAAAGTCGCGGGTTCAGCTATATTAGTATAGATTTGGTCAACGAAACAAATGACAATCATTATAATGAACCTCTTCAATGCCGGCTAGTCATGAACTGGATTGTAATCATTTTGACGTTAACTTAAAAACAAGACTCAACAGATGGCATTAAGTCCGCCATTTGTACATTTTGTAATATTTTGTGCAGTAAAGTTAAATAAATAAATATCTAAGACAATAACAATTTTGTCGGGGTGACATTAAGGCATCTTACAGCCTTTTTCATGCGCACAAACTGCTTTTCCCACGTCAACGTTACGCGATCAGAAAAAGACGTTATTTTTCTTAAAATTATATGTATACCTATGAACTAAATAAGAGAAGTTGTGAAAAAGTTATGTATATATAATAGACAGGTAATCTTTCACAAATAAAACATTAGTAAGTTTTGATATGATCGCTGAGGGCTACCAGCAGAATTGTACCTTCCCGTGTAGGAACCAGGTGCCGCAAGTTCTGTGTAGGAAACATTCATATTGATACAAAGTAGCACAATGCTTTTTTCTCTTTTGAACGACTCGAATGCAACAGGGCGGAAATGGTCATCTACATTACCATCGCGAAGCTATACTCTGAGATTGTTACTACGCCTGCCCAGTGTGAAAACTATAGGCAATTTTTTCATTTCAGTGATCTATGTACAGCAGCGAACGTTTTACAGTTACTATCGTAATAATGATAATATTTTGACTTAGACCACAACTTCGCATGGTTTTTAATGTTATTTTAAAATAAAAGTAGCCCAAGTTATTCTACAGGGTATCTAACTGTAAAAATTACGTCGTATTTAAACAGACAGACACATAAATTTACTTGTACAAATAGATTATGACTGTGAACCCAAGAAAACACCACACAAATGTAAACTCTTTGATAATGGAAATTGTTGGGAGTCTTGCAAAGCAAACAGCCCCGCGCCGACGGCTCGCGTTAACGCGTCAAACAAAACACGAGCGGGCGAGGGACTTAAATCCTTCTCACAATTGCGAATTTGATTCTTGAGAAGTGTTTATTTACTAAATGTGTTTCATTTGTTAATTAGTTGTGTTCGCTTTGTGTTTTTTTTATACCTACTGTCTAGAATTCATGTTTGAAATGTAACGTTGTGTGGTTAAGCGTAAAATGGAATACGCGTCTTTTAACGTGAACAATTGCTCGACTATTTTTTATATATTGTTTAATTTTGATAACGTTTATTTATATAAGGTAACTTTAATCGTAATATTAGTTCATAATCTAATATATGAGTATGTAGATATATCATTTATATAGACATTAATGAATGAACACATTTTACAATTGGTAATATCACAAGGATATCACTGGCGGGTTGCCAACTATGTGACTTGAAGATATTATGTCAGCTTATCCAGTAATTTTATTGCCTCTTTTACCCTTCAAACTAGAACTAAGCCTTGCCAACACTTAGTTGTCGGTAGAAATAGGTGCCTTTGACCCTGCCTCGTATAGAAAATTTGTAGACTTCTTAAAGTAAACTTCATAGAGATAATTTAATTTATTTCATTGTTATAAGTGTCATTTACTTACCCTTATATATACAAATGAGAGGAGTTCCAACAAATAGCCATAACTTTGATATTGTGTAATATTATAATGACCCTACACAAAAGATTAACTGCCCATAATTATCTTGTTGGGCAGGGGTGGTGGCAGAAGCAGAGCATAGCTTAGAAAATAAAATAAATAAATTACTAAAACACATAAATATATAAACAAAACTAATATATAATAAAAACATTATGTATATATAATATTCCTGATCTGTGTGAGAAAAGAGGGGACATAAGAATTAAAGAGAATGCTTAAGGCTTATTATTTTATTACATATATAAATAAAAAACTTTTTATTTTACAGGTAAGTTCGGGTTGCTTCTATATTTGGCGGTAACAGTTAGTACTTTTAAGGTAAAGATAGACAGACAGATATTTCTTAAAAAAATTAAATATTCTCGTGTGAGAGGGTAAATATTTTATCATTGAGGTTGTCGATTGTAAACTACAAATCTACTACATCTTACTCTCTAGGTAATATTTACAAAATCAAGTATCCTTCCGATTACCAACAATGTCTATTTTTATAATCCTATTTAAACAAAACGTCAATTTTATATCAATTGATTAATAAATTAAATTAATTAGCTTTCTGCTTCATATTGATATCGCTGTGCAAGTCGAAACCAGCTATGGAAGCATTTTTTTAAACAATGCACGTTTAAGAGATGCGGGTATTTTTGTATTGTATTTTTATTATCTCGTGTAAATTATTTTTATTTAATTTGTTTTTTAAACTTTGCCGTACACATTATGAATCTTAGCCTTCTAAGGTTTTGTTTTGATTTGAAAAGGGGATCTTTTCCCATGATTGCCGTGTAAGGCAAGCGTGTTGGCAATCGCTGTGCGCAGTTTTCGCGACGGGGCTGCTGCCCATCCCCGCTCTGTGCATTTGAGCCACACAGTTTCGGAAGGGATATACCGCCATCAGTCAGGTTCTGGTATATTAGTCACTTCCACAAAAGTTGGTACAGGAGCTACTATTGTACTTTGTCGATGCCTCACGACACTGGTATATTTCCCTAGATTGGAAACGATGCTGGTCCCGATTTTATCTTTAAATTGAGACAACTTAATATAATTCTGAATCTTAACCACTTTTATAATTTTGTTAATATCGATTATTCTGAGCTAAATACGTAGAATTATTTTTTATTTTTAAACTGTTTATATAACGAAAAAAAAACAACGTTAAAATTTCCACACAAAATCCAAAATGAAGTTGTAAAAGTATAATAAATTTAAATCAAAACGAAAACGCGCAGTGAAGACATCACAAAGTGACAATTCCATCCAAATGGCATTACTTGGGCCGGAGTCCGCGAGTGCGTGAATGGGGCAAGTTTTAAGCTTCCACAAAGAGAGAGACCTCTCCCCCTCTCTGCCCACCCCCTTTGGAGACCAGAAATTATTCCTGCGGGTAAGATTTGGAGATCATTATCACTTAGAGAACTCACGGATTCGTAATGTTGTCTTTATTGCAATTTCAGTTTTAATTAAATATTATGTAAACGAAATACCCGAAATGTTTGGATATTTTGCGAAATAATTGTGCGGAATTCTTGGCAGGACGAATTAAGTTAAAGTTTAAATATAATAAACAAATGTTGGCGTAGATGGTATTGATCCTGTCTTGAGTGCCAAAGGTCAAAGATTCGATCCCCACCTAGGACACATATTTGCATGTCTGGGTCTTAAATATATGTTTTGTAGTAGTAAATTTGTAATTCCCCTGTGTTACTGACACCAGATTATAGGAGAATTACATAAGTTTTATATAAATACATATATTTAAAACCCAGACACCGAAAAAACATAAATAACATCATGTACAAAAATTCTTTGGATGGGAATCAGGCTCACGACTTGTGGCGCACAAGATGTTAGATCATTAATGTTTGCGCTATTAGGCCCGTCAAAATTACTGATCTTATTGGAACATATCTAATACATTATACTTTTTTATCAGGTATAATTAAGTTATTAATGACAGAATCAAGGGACTCACCCTGACACACAAGATTGGGATCACTACTATCGCCTTCGTCATATCAAAAGAAGGCGGTATCGACATTACATCATAATGTCGATACCGCCTTCCTAGATCTAACTATACCAAACAAATTTCGAAAAGTATTTTATTATACAGCCAAATTGATGACTGTATTGACTAGAATGTTGCGACGATAGTTCAAGATATGCTTACCTGAAGAAAATATGCCAAGCCTTGTAAGTCGAGGTACATATTGAACAACCCTTTTTAACGACCACCATCTAGACTCGTAGTTCTTTAAATTATCTTTAAATGGTCTACTGCTGGATACAAGATTCCTTTTAAGAAATAAAATCAAGGGATTTTGCCAATAATGTTTTCAGTAAGAAGCTACACAATGTGGATTTTCTTTTCTATTTCTACTCTGTTCCATTTAAGCCTTTGAAGCAAATATCGACGCATCGCGGTTCTGGTACCTAAGTTACTAGATTTCCTAGAGGAAGATACTATTCTATTCTAACACCCCACGATACGTCCTAACTCCTAAAAATAATCCTTCAACTAAATTCAAGATTTTTGTCAAAAAAAATAAGTTCCGTGAACACTGGAAAATTGTTATCATCAGACAGTAGGACAAACTTTAGATTTATTCGTCTGAACGTGATTTAGGATTATAATCACTTAACAAACTTCGCAGATTATAAGGTGAAGTTATTTCTTAAGTTGCCATCTCTTGGGCTAGCTGGAATTCACGAGAGAAAATTCCTCCTTGCGCGGAATCTTAGAACGACTCTTGCCTTTACATGAGCAATAAGCTAAACATTAATTACTAAGTCACAGATAGCAGACATAAATAAAGGTTGCCGAAATTTAATTCCATACTGACATACTTTACTTGCTTCCTCCACGGTTATTAATAGAGCGACAAATAAAAAAAAAAAACCGCATGTAATCTTTAAAATGAATGCGTGCTACCACATTTATATTCCTCTCTCAATATCAACATCTTGTACACCGTATATCTCTCTCGCATACCTTATAAAAGAATATAGTGTAAGAAAACTCCAAGGTTAGTGCTAGAAAACATTTATTCACTTTCTTTGCAATTATCGTACCTCACAAACTCAAACAACATTGCAAAAGTAAACGTCTTCGCACACAACCGCTCGCAGCCCCGCAAAGAATGCCCGCTAAAACTGTCGTGTTCTCACGTTCCAACGATGAGTTTTAAAATAGTATACCGAATTGGTTTAGTTTGTCTGTCTTTTATATCAAGTTTTTAATTAATTTATATTTCAAAAATATAATATATACCCTTACGATAACTACTGGGTATGTGATTTAGAAGCCCATCTGTTATTCAGACGAGGGCAGAGGAGAATAGTTCCCCTGTAGTTAGAGTATAGTATATATATAGAGTATATATAGAGTACGGTGATTACGGTATCAGAACCAACAAATGGAGGTATATCCATCCGTAACAGTGTAGCTCAAATGCACCGGACGGGGATAGGGGAGTGCCTATCCTCGTCCTGTGCATTTGTGCATTTGAAATTACAATTGACAACACTTTTGCTCAGTCCGGCAACTATGGCTAAAATTGCCCCTTTCTTGGGGACGCGTATATCCAACAGTGGACGATAAAAGAATTTCAGACTTCAATTTCAACAATTGATTCACATTGGACTTTAATTTACAGCTTAAATCAGTCAATTTACGCGGTCAATAAGAGGCAACTAGCTCTTGCCTTATGTCATAAGATTTTATCTCAAAATTGGGGATTTCATTTATTATTTATCCAAAATTCACCTTTATTTCCCAGTTCCAACGGGAACACTTTTTTGAAGATAAATTAAAAATATCGTTTTTATTTCGCAATATCTCTGACAATACATATAGATACCATTGATTATTAAAATCGACAAAAAATTATATCCCATACGCATCGTTTTTTAAAATAATAAATTACATTTGGGTCGTAGAAAAAGGGACGTTTTTAGGGACCAGTAGTTGCATGTTTGTTTATTTACTAGTTACCGGTCTGGTGCCGACAGACTAATTTTAAAGTAGGCCACTGAATGATCTATTTGTTCAAATAACTCTTATCTTATAAGGTTATATAACCTTATAACCTTATAACGTCAAGAAGTTTATCGGTCAATCGAGTAATTAATTGTAATTGGTTATAATGAACCTATTCCTTTTTATTTATATAATATAATATTATGTTATCCAATGTGTAATTTGGAAGACACAGTCAATGTAACACAATTGAGTTTGTAAAAAAAAAATTATTCCGTTATTTTAAATGTACGCTACCTAACAAACAATTAAACAAGTGTTAATAATAACCTTACATACCTGCAAGAAAAAAAACGACATTTGGTGTTATTATTTACAATGTCAGTTCCAAATCACAACTATTTTAGTGGTATTTTATTTAAACAAGTAATTTCTCAGATTATGACAATGTGACGTTTTTAGGTTATAATTATTTTACCACAGATAAAATTGAATGACATTAGACGCGCGACTGTGCGGAAAATTTTAAACTAAGGAAAATATATTTTACATTTATTTAACTTCTTACATTTTATCGTTCGACGTTTTTGGTAACCTTGCTGCAGCTGTTTTCAAGTTTTATATTAATAAATAAATAACTACCCACATCATCTCATTTATTTATCTGATACCGCGTTAAGTCACTCAAAGCATTTGTGTTATGGACGCAGACCCCAAACACAGAACAAACACAAATATTTGGGCCTTAGTTGGAATCGAGCCACGACCTTGGCGCACACAATAGGATCACTACCACCTGCGAGAATCGGGACCCTCGCATATATTTACGATTGAAAGTACCTCATCATTATCATCATCATTGCAGCCGTTTGACGTTCACTGCTAGACATAGGCCTCCCCATAAAGGGGGAATTTGGCTAGTTTGCTAGCCTTCCACTACCAATAGCATTTAAGCTACACTATTTCGTATGGATATACCACCATCTGTTGGGTCTCGCACCTCAGTCACTTTCAACGACCCCTGGTACAGGAAAAAGGTACTACTCTAGTATACCTAAAGTACCTATAGTACGCCTATTTAAATAAAGAAAGTTTGACTTGACCCTTCAATTGATACATCCATCAACAAGATTACAAGTGACCTTAATCTAAAGAAACACACGCAAATATTAGACACTGCCACAGACTGCCATTTGCCATTTGTAGTAAACTTTAACGACACTGCAAAACCACGACTAAAAGCTACACGACCCGCTTTAACCGACGGCGCGTAACCAATGTTTACAGGTCCTTAACCATCCGTTAGCGCACGATAATTCCAATTTAACTCATACACGAGCTAAAAGCTTCCCAAATTGTTTTAGACGGAAGTTTAAGGGATGCAATTAAAACACCCTTAGAACACCTCTTGGTAGCAATTTAATTTATGTCCCGGATTCTTAGAATTACGCTAAGACGCCGAGGATGGACTGCTTGACGTTCGCAATTAATTATTCTGGTAATCGAATTTAAAGATATCGAATTCGGATTTGTAAGTGTCGATTTGTTTCCTTGTAACAAATTGGGTTTTGTAGATTTCAAAGATATGGCATGCTGACCTGATTTTGACGAGAAAATTCAATGTATTATTTGCCATAATTATAACAATTTCCAAAAATTAATAAAAATGTTATAAAAATTATTCGTTTAATATCTACCTACATTGATTCAATACAAGTAAATTGCAACAGACACTTAAAGGTGAACTCTCCATGCAATCATCATCATCATATCAAACAAAAGACGTCCACTGATGGACAAAGGCCTTCTCAAGTAATGGGACTAGTTGTATGCGGCCTGGCCTCAGTAGGATCCTGCGCTTTTAATCAGATCGTCTGTCCATCTTACAAGTGGACGCGCTACGCTACGTTTGCCGGTACGTGGTCTCCATTCCAGAACCTTGCGACTCAATCGGCAATTGGTGCCAAGTTCCCTGCCTATTGTCTCTTCTACTTACTAATCCGCTAGGCAATGTCAGTAATTCTGGTTATGTTAGATTACAACTATAATAAGAACAAATAATGACTATATACGTTATGTTTTTTTGGACCCACGTTGGGCACCAAAAAAAAAATTGAAGTAGTCTGAATTTGCCTTTCATATTTGGTCTACAGGCAACTAAGGTTATTTATATAAAACTTGGCATATGCCCTATAATGTAAGTCGATCAAATCTGGTCCAAGTTCAGGGCCATCGTTAGTCTGAGAGTGGGCTAATTTGAACCCAATACTGTACTTCTTAAAGGAGGACAAAGGATTAATGCAACTATGCGAAACTCTTGCAGGATCATCAAATCATCGATTAAAAAGTACCCTACAGTTATTTTCCTATTGTAAATTTAATGCAAATGCATGCCATTTTGGTAGTTTCTGACTGATTTGACTTTCGGCAATATTTTGATATTTTTTCAGACCAGGTCAATAACAAACATACAATCGTCGTGATATTAAGCATCACGGCAGCCTATAAAAGGATATCATCACAAGGATATCATGTCTGACTCTCTTACACTTCGAACTGGTACACAGCAATGCGAACAATGCTATTTAGCGGTAGAAATAGGTGAGAGTGACGTACTAATAAAGATGCCTCTTATAAATCGTCTACTTCATGCATGATTTACAGAGAATCCATTTCAAATACATAAGCATCAATAAAACCGCAGTTAGCGAATCGCAAGGACAATTTTTAGGATTATAATATCACAGAAATCAATACCTTATACCATTATTATATAGTCAACTATTCACATTGATAAATCGTCATCAAAATCAACAAATAAGGTACTAGTAATACTTGTGAAAATAAAGAAATGTTTTTTACTTACACCAAATATCATACTTCTCAGGTTAAGTATTTGATACATTTTAACTCTTCTGTCACTTTAATATTCTTTAAGATTATTTGACGATAATATTTGCAAGAAAAAATCTATCTGTTTCAGGTTCATTCATCACGCCTGTACCCTATCGGAGTAGGCATAGATATTTAGATCTCCACTTGTTACGATCTTAGCATACCTCTCTTGCTTCCCTTACTCACATTAGTCTTTTTCTACACGCTCGTTTATCCTTGGTATTTCTGACCTAGCCCGTCTTTAATACCTCTTCTACCTGATTAAGTTATGTTCACCTTGGTCGTCCTATACCAACGCTTCCATTCTACTTTTATCCATCCTTCCAAACCATCTCAACACTCCTTTCTCTATAGTTGTCACATCATATTTACACTTATACTATAGTATTAATTTGTTTATAGTTTATTTTTAATATATATGATCTTTAATTTTGAAATAATACCATTCTTCAATTTCTCGTACACCTATAAAACAATTAACGTAGGAGGGCGGAATAATAGTTTAACTAATACAAGTCAGAGTTATTGAAAACAAGAACTCCTCTTTGTCCTCTCTCAATGCGACTCGTATTAAATTATGCGAGCACATCAAAGCGGCGTGCCCCAGGGCAGGGATCTCGGGTTTCCGAGGAAGTGACGATGTAAACAGGACAATATCAGGACTTTCTCCTTTCAAGCCTATATTGTGTATAAAGGCAGCCAATGACGGATTCTTGCCGGTACAATTCAGAGAAACTGTGATAATATGCATAATATTCCAAATCCTATCTTCCTCTCACGAACGTAATCTCCGTTCTTCTAATACTCTCTCGCTCTTAACTCCTTCTCATCACTCTAGTTTTTTCACAAACTCTTTTACAGTGACAGCTATATGACTCTGGAACGAGCTTCCGTTGAATATTAAGCAATCCCTAAACAAATTTATCCTGAAACGCTGTCTCCGTACTTTATTTACTGATGCTGCTTCTCTAACTTTATAACCCTATTTCTGATATACATTATTTTATATGCATATAAAATTGCGTTTATTTATACAAATATGTATGCCACGTTTATCTATTTTGTATATATATTGCCTGCACCACTATATACATATATTTTTTCTGTTTTGTATAATGGTTGACTGGGAGATAATGCCATCTGGCATTAAGTCCGCCATTTGTACATTTTGTAACATTTTGTACAATAAAGTTAAATAAATAAAAAGAAAAAAAATATTTGTAGAAAAGCTATTCGAATGCTTTTCAAAATTAATTGATCCATATGAATATAAAATACAATCAACGACTGCGTTAAGTTGTAAAACTTCCATTATAACCCTTTCACAATTCACCCTTTTGCCCTCTTAAGGGATGATTTAAAAAATACTTAACATGTGTTTCGTTACTTTCAATTGAAATCCCTCATACAAAATTGCATTCAAAAACGGCAAAGTTTCATACTAACTTTGCACCCCCGTTTTACCTCCTTTATCTACATTATCAATACAGCCATTGGAAGTCCACTGCTTGATATAGGCCTTCCCAAGAAAGAGGGAATCACCCATAATTTGGATTGCTGCCCATCCCTAGCCTCCGCATTTGAGCGACACTGTTTCGGATGGATATACCGCCATCTTGCGGTTTCGATACCTTTACCCCTTAGGGGGTGAATATTCAAAAATCCATTTTTAGTGATTCCCTATGTTAGTGAAGAAACCTCTGTACAAAATATTAAGTTTCTAACTCTCATAGTTAAGACTCTGCGTTGATGTCAGTTAGTCAGCTTCTGCTTTTACATAAATATGCATTTTATTTTTTATTAGACCAGGTTGATGAATAAGTATAAATGTCTCGTGATAGTAAGTGTCACTGCAGCCTATAGACACTCGTAATATCACAAGGATTATTATCAATAGCGTGTTGCACACCTTGTGACTTGTGGGTATTATGCCACATTACCCAGTAATTTAAATTCTGTTCTCACCCTTCAGACCGGAACAATGCTATTTAGCGGTAGAGATAGGTGACAAGGAAGAACCAATGTAGAGGACCTTTTGAGGAGAGAGATTTACTTCATGACAGATACAAATAGTATTTTAGTCAGATAGATAATTGCATGTTAAATTAAATTACTATAAAATATTACGAGTACAATTTAGCTGTAGCTTGTTATCTATTTTCCAGTATTTACACTAATTAACTCAGTTCCTTCCAAATGCACTGTTTCATTTCTTCACGGGAAGATGTCTGCATTTAAACACCGAGTCTTATTTGATCTGTAAAGTATTCATGTTTTTCTATTACTTGCCAGTTTTGAAATAAATATTCTTGTTGAAATTAAAGATATATTTTTTTTATTATGACATCTGTTTGATCGTTTTTAAAGGTTCGATTGAGACGGACTACTGGTGTTTATAGTATCTTTATTAATTTTTTAGCAAGTTCCTATCTCTTGCAAAAGACCCAATCTTAGATCCGTCTTGTGTCCGTAGACTAGTTTGAAGTTTAGCTTACTTGAAGCTTTATCTTAAGACGGAGTTAAGTTGTTCGGATAAAATTCCTTTTTTTTTTATTAAATAAACTAATTTAATTTATAAAAGACACCACTTTAAGCGGCCGTCTTCACTTTTGATTTTGTTAAAAATACTTTATTTGAAATGATAACGAAGACGTTGTCCCAAATGAAAACTATATAATGTTACAATTCCATTTTTTTAAGTACTATATATGATACAAAACTTTGAATTCTCCATACAGCAAATGCAAACTAAATGGGGAGCAATAAACTTCATTTACGTAAAATTAAATGTAGCATCCGAAACACATTATCTAGGATTAAGTCTCCATTATTGGAGTTAGTTGAGACGGATTTCAAGATTTTCTTATTTTAATTGTTGGTACCGAACATATTTCTCATTTTTATTTTGATGGTTCTTTAACAAACAGTCGCTCCATTTTTGTTTCATAAATTAGATTTTAAATTAAAAATTACATATCTCGTAAAAACCTTACTCGTCTTTTCTGTCTAGCAGCAGCGGTCCTATGAATTTAAAATACACATAATAAAATAAATATTTCTCTGCTAAACCGTTAATTTAAAACACAATAAAAGCTTTGTGGAAATGATATATTTCTCAGGAAAATGCTTTGTAAAGCTGCAATGCAAATAATGGCTTGCTCATCAGAAATAACGTGGAATTCTTGTCGCTATTATGTATTTAAGAAAATCAAGTCGAGAAATAGTTTGACGGTTATCCATTCAGGCGAGTTCCATTAAAGCAAGTGTAGTTTTCTTTGTAATTACTCACAGATTCGTTGCCCACATGAAAACTATTAACACACAGTCTGAAAAAAATTAGAACTCACAACTAGTTCTCAGTTTCTCACACAAATATTAAAATAAATTCACACTACATATCATACATTGACGTGACTCCGAGATAAAATGCTGATGTGGATATTAGATGGCAGGAGAATTACAAATATATTTATTCTGTGCAAATGGTCACCATATAATTATTTGGTGGAGATCGAATCCACGACTTGACGCATATTCTAAGGGATCTATTATGATATTATTTCTCTCGGATAAAAATTGGTGCCAGCACCAATTTTAATATACATAGATAAAGAACAGAATGCTTATCAAATATTCATTTGGTTTTAAGACTTGTCTATTGCCAGCAGAATAGATTAAGGTAGGCCTTATTCTCATATTTTAGAAGATCCTTATAATCTCGTAGTGTCATTAGGGTCATACATTTTATTAAATAGAATTTTTGTGAGGCTTCAAAATGCTTGTTATGCCTACTTGAATAAAGTATATTCTTAGTTTGAGTGTGAAATCTATCCCACGGAAACAGTTCTCTAGATAGAATATTAGTAAGGAGTGATTTATCAGTAACAGTTTGTTAAGAGTTTTTAGAACTGAGAGGGATATATATAATGAGAGAAACTTTATTCAAAACCATTACTCCTCGTTTGGCCTTGAGAAATGTTTATATAAATCCCTGCACAAATGAAGCCCCTGGCTATATATAACAGAAACAAAATGCAATTAGTAAAAATTCTCAGACATTTTAAAATTATATTTGTATAAACATTCTGCTGATTTACTAATTTGCACAACATTTCTTGTTTACTGTTGGCGTTTACCTTTCCCGTTCGTTAGTTAGTAGCGAGAGTAAATAGGATCTCTTTTTTATTTTTAAACTTGCTTAGTGCTGGTTCCTCGGTACTTATGTTTTATTTCTTTGATGAATAGAAATTACCTGCAAATTAAACTGTTGAGGTCTGCAGTTGGAATACTTTGAGGATTTCACCAAGCAATGGTTTGTATGTTGTCGTTTTTGGTGACCAGTTTTATGAAAGCGTCGCGGTCGTTGATAATAAATTAATAGTTTAGCATTAAAACACAAATTACTAGATTATAGTAATTTTCCGCTGTCTGTCTGTCTGTCCGGACGGAATTTGATGTTGATTTGAAAATGATTAAGGAGCTGATAATTTAAGAAGTTGGTCATGATATAGATTAGAAGAATGAAAAAATAAATATTACACACATATGTACAACTAAGGTACACAAAAAAATCCCAGTGGTATTCCGTCTCCTTAAAATAATCCACAATAACCATTTTTTATCCTCATCGTTCCTGAGTGAAGGTGGGTAAGAGCGGGTTGATAGTATTACATAATTTTGTTTTATTTATTTTGCTTTTTCTCATTCGCGTATACATTTTTCTAATTCACATGATTTTTTGAAAAAAAATGCAGGTACGCATATTTTGTATCTAAAGATATATGTGAGATTCACTAAAGTCAATCAACGACTTCGGCTGCGTATGTGCCTTTTCAAATTATATCCATTTCAAATAGATAAGTTTAGGATGTCTTCTTGCCATTTCATTTTTTAGCTGTTTCATAAAAAAGGTAACTAACAAACAGAATAATAAAAGCAAATAAAAAAGATGATCCCACACGCTTGACGATTGTTTATTTCATAAAAAATATTCAGACAAAAACATTTCATATAAAGAGAAGCCGTTAACTTGAAATCTAAAACATGAAGTATATCTCATATAAGTCATCTGCATTGTTACCTTACTCTCACTCTCTATTTCTATCACTAAAGAGCTGATTCATCATTCATATTCCACTGCTTCTCTCACCCAGCTGGACATAGGCGTTCCCAAGAAAAGGGGAACTTTGGACCTAATTGCTGCCCTGGGCAAGCTTGTTGGCGATGTGGATGCTGATGCCCATCACAGCCCAGACAGCATGCCCAGCTAATCACAAATAGAATCATGCCCAGACAACGGTTTGTTAGTGCCGGTCTGGCTTTTAATGATATCTACCATGAGGTGTTATTTAAATGGGTTGATATTGGCGACTCATGTCACCATGAGTTTATTGCAGGTTCTTTTCTGGTGGCTAGCGTAATGACCCTGCTATAAACTTTAATAAGTCCCGTCTGGTGTCAGCAGACTAGTATAAAAGTGGGCCACACTACGACCTATTTGTTTAAATTGATTTATGTTTTCATTTCATCGTCTATCTAAAAAAGTTTATACTTTTAAGATGTTCCCCATTACATCCTGAATAACTTATATTTGGACCATTAAAAACGCCAGTAAAAACTTGAATTAACTTTGAGAACGTTCGAATGCTCAAAGCATTCACCTCTAGCATTCCGTTGTTTATTCCCGCTGTCTTCCCCGTCCATTAGTAATGCTTGGCGAAATAAAAGATGCCTTTCGTTCGCAAACGGGCGCCTGCATTTTAATGAGTACAACGTTGTTAGGGTAATTTTCTTCGGAATAATGGAGATGTTAATTATTTAGAAGAAATAAGAATAGAATAGATTTTTAAGAGAGCAAAGTAATTGAATAAATGCAGCACACTAACTAAAATTAATTTTGCTAAAAACTTTGTGCTTTACCAAACGTAGTCGACTGAGAGGCAGGAACCAACAGATGGCAGTATATCAGTCAGACACGACGTTCAAATGCAAAAGGACTAAAGCGATGGGCAGAAGCATCTTCGGCACGAATTGCGCACTGCGATCATTAACACACTTAAACACAACTCAATATCATAATCAAATCAGCCATTGGAAGTCCACTACTGGCACATAGGCCTCCCCAAGGGGGAAGTTTGTCCATAATTGCCATGCTGGGTAAGCGTGTTGGCAATCGTAAAGCACAGGTTTCGCAAAAGAAATGTTGCTACCCGCCTTGTGGATTTTTAGATTATTAGAATAGTACCTTTTCTGAACCAGGTGTCGTAAGAAGCGACTGAGGTACCGGAGACGTCGCGTTAAGTACCCTCTGCGAATGCTGACACGACTTGGCTTCTCGCGAAGGCCTATGGCTATCAGTGGACTTCTAATGGCTGTAATGATGATGAAGATGATGTCAAATCGTCATATCACGGCTTTCATTATTTTTATTAACATTTATTTTAAAACCAAAAGTGCGGCAAGTTCAAATAACTTTTACATATATATATGTAAAAATTATTATTATATATATACGCGTTATTCTTACATATTGGGAGAGACTAAGGATCTCCACTTTTTATGATTTACGAGTTTACTATTGCTTCTTCTGACTGGTTCTTATTTGACGCCTCTTCTACCTGGTTAAGATTTAATCCCCTGAGCTGTCCTGTACTCTTCCTTTCACTTTCGCTCTACATATTTGTGCCCTTATTTTACTTTTATCTATTATTTCTACATGTTGTTATGAAGAAAGAATACATAAAAGTCATTAATCATTTAACATTCCTTTCTATATTATTGTCATAACATCTTTTCTCCAAATCGATCCCTTATTTCTTATTTTTAAAAATATCATATTGAAATTGGATCAGTTCTAAGCAAAAATATGTGGCTTACCATAACGTTTTGCAACTCCGTGCAACGGAACTAAACAACAATCAAACCCAACCTAACAAAGCCATAGATTGGACGCAGGATCCTTATTTATGTGCTCCCACAAAATCACATTAACATTTCGTTCACAAGATAGCTCCCGGCAATCGGTAATCTTCCATTAGGATAGTTCTCCACTGAAATCATACGTTACAACGAAAATATTTGGTAATAAACTTTTTAAATAGATAAGCGAGAGATTGCGTGAAGTTTTTTCGGCTAACTTACTTTTTGGGTGAGAACCGTAAAGTACTGGGTGATGTGACGTGACGTAAGTGTAGAGTTAGCTATGTACATATATTCTTGCAATATCACGAGCGTGTATAAGTTACGGAGTCGCTATCCAACAGGAGAACAAAAAGGTTATTTATTATTTTACATACATTCATACAAACATACATACATACATTACGTCTGTGTCCACTTGCTACGATCTTGGCATACGTCTCGCTATCCTTACTCGCATTAGTCCTTTCATACACGCTCGTTTATTCTTGGTACTTCTGACCTAGCCCTTCCCTAATACCATTTCTACCTGGTTAAGACATGTTTGCCTCGGTCATGCTGTACCAACTCTTCCATTAACTTCCGCTCTATAATATTTACAGTCATTCTACTTTCATTCATCCTTTCTATATATATGCAAACCATTTCAATATTCCTTTCTCTATTATTGTCACAACATCATCTATTACACCACATTGATCTCTTAGCACACTAAATATAATTAATATAAATCTAATGACTATTTCAAGTTTTAAATTGCGACATGATCATAGGTACCTGCTCCTACCACCGTATGCTACAGGACGGAAATAGGTAGTATTTGGCGCAGAGCTACTGTTTTTTGATTGCCATTATGTCTTCTCAGCGCGGCAATTATGAACAAAATGATCCATCTTGACGAGACCTATATTCATCACTGGATGTTTTACCTTTTATGATGATAATGGTATTTAAAAAGCTTTTATACAAGAAGTGAATTTATATTTAACACCAGGACGCAAACAATTATAAATATAATATTATATATTTTTTTAGTATTATGGTTTATTTCCAACTCCCCATTTTGTACATTATTTCTTCTTCTATTACCATAACTAAATGCAAAAAATTCCAATCTAGAAAAAAAAATTAAGAATAATAATTTTTTTTTTCGAAAAAATACTGATTTAATATAATAGGTAAATACTTAAATAGTATAATACAAAAAAAACATTTAACAAATTGTACATGCCTATTGAATTTGAGGTTTGCCCTTGATTTTCCTGGTCATCATCATGCCAGCCATTAGAAAGTCCACTGCTGAACATAGGCCTCTCCAAAAAAGAAGATTCTTTGCCCATAATCGCCGCTCTGGGCAAGCGTGTTGACAACTGCAGAGCGCAGCTTTTGCGACTGGGATGCTGTTGCCCATCTCCACCCTTTTCATTTGAGCTACACGTTTTGGATGGGTATACCGCGATCTGTTGGCTTTGATATGTTTGTTACCTCTTGCAACACCTAATGCAGTGGGAGGTACTATTCCACTCTGCCGGTACCTCACGGCAATTTCCCTGGTATTCCATAAAAAATATATTAATTAATTTTAAAATCGGTTGACAGGTCTCGGAGATCAAAGAAGATTAAAAACATTAATTTTAAAATTAAAATATTCACACAATATCTCATTGACCTGACATTGAGGTAAGTGGTTCAAAGCACTTTAAATACGGACATCAGATAACAGAGAAATCACAATCGTTTCGCTTAAACATGTGGCAGTGTTCGCATTGCTGTGTTCCGGTGAAGGGTGAGAGAGGCAGTAAATTTGCTGGGTAATGTGGCATAGTATGTTCAAGTCACAG
Organism: Heortia vitessoides; assembly: GCA_020976665.1. Taxonomy (NCBI): domain Eukaryota; kingdom Metazoa; phylum Arthropoda; class Insecta; order Lepidoptera; family Crambidae; genus Heortia; species Heortia vitessoides. The sequence goes on along the minus strand of JACJUM010005600.1, from coordinate 11,586,941 downwards.
GTTTGGTTACGCTTTCATGATATCCTTGTGCATCTTTAGGATACAGGGATAGAGTAGCTTACTATCTCACTTACGCATACTTATGCAGACAGTATGCTTATTTTTCGATCTGGTTCAATAAAAACTAGACACGGCGTAACTACTTTTTGAACGGATTTAAATTTCGGTTTTTTTACCTTAAAGCAACCATTCTCAAGTTTGAGAAGGTAAAGTTACCGCAAGGTAGCCGAAACGTTGAACTAAAAATATAATGTTAAATAAATTGCGATTTAAAGCCGTTAACAATAACCCAGACATAGAACTACACAAATATCAACATACCAGCCGTTGAAAGCTTACTACTTTCCAAAAAAGGGGGTACGTAGCCCATAATTGCCGCGCTGGGCAAGCATGTCGTCAATCGCAAAGCGCCCCGCCCTATGAATTTCATCTGCACAGTTATGAATTGATATATCGCCATCTGTCACAAGCTGACACAAATATCATAACTTTTTTTTGGTGGGTATCGAACCCACGTGTATCAGAAGGATCACTACCATCTGCGTCATCGGGCGCGGCTGTCGAATTCCGTTTTTTTTCAAATCAGTTAAAAAGCAGAAATCAATGTACAAATGTCGCGTCTTTCAATGGAGTGCGACCCTTACCCCTCGATTAAAGGCCCCATCCCATTTTATTGGTCTAAAAGGGTACACCCATTTGTAGGACGTTATTATTTCTGAGGGAGCGGATTATAACGGCATTATACAGGAACGGTTACGCTTTAAAACATTTCGAGTCTTCAGTCAATATTGGAAAAGTATTTGAGGGATGAGAGAAAATTATTGCATTTTTTATGAGATATGGCTAGACTTATCTATGGTAGACTTAATCATACCAGCCACAGAAAGTCCACTGCTAGACATAGGCCTGATATGATGGGGGGATTATATAAATGTCTTGCTGGACAGGCGTGGTGGCGAACGCAGAGCGAAGCTTCGCGAAGGGAATGCTGCTGCCCATACCCGCCTTGTTGTATTTGAGCTACACCGCTTTGGATGGATATACCGCCGTCTGTCGGTTGCTAGCTGGTACTTCAATCGCCTCTTACGATACCTGGTACATTTTTGTTATAAGTACTGTATACGCTTTCATATACAAATTTAAAAAATCTTTTATTTTCATATTATTCATATTACGATTGATACATATAACTATGCATCATCCGCTCCACTGAAGTTAGTCTTGCATTTGTAATTCTGCTGTTATCCGCTCTTTCAGCCCATCATTATTATCAGCTATTGTACGTTAAGTGCTGGGCGCAGGCCTTTCCAAGAAAGGTGCCCCTCCAGAATTGCCACGCTGGTTTTAGCTGGCGCGAAGCATGGTGTCAGTTGTTGCCCATTCTCATCTTGAGGCTTTTAGCTACACTATTTTGGATGAATGTATTGTCACCTGTCAGTTTCAGCACCTAACTCATCTCATTCTGTGTCTAAAGTAATTCATATCACATCTCAGATATTGACGTGACTCCGAAATATTTATAGTCACATAAAAAATGGTATATAGTTGTATTGAAGTCCCTGACCCCTATATTAGGTTAATCACCATCACAGAGGTCAGTGCCCTCCTTATTGAAATGAAATTGCAAGATTTATGCTAACTATATAAAAAATAAATAAATTTTATTTATTTTTACTCACCTTAAACGAGCCACCCTCAGTGATAATGGGTAAATAATTTGCATGCTTATTTCTATCGTCAAATAGCAGTGTTTGTTCCGGTTTAAAAGGCGAGAGACATAGTGAAAATAATGGGAATTGTGATATTTTATCTTCAAGTCACAAGTTCGGTAGAGCCTTAGTGATATCCTCGTGATATTACGAGCGTCCACAGATTGTAGAGACGATTACTATCACTGTATTCTGATTTTGTCAAATTGATGCAATATAAAAAAAATATACATAAAAGGCACAGCTAAAAGTTCGTGCTGTGTAACTTTAGAAGATACAAGGCATATGTTGAAACAAAACTAAAATTCCACCAAACTAGGCTTTGTAAGTAATAACCTAAAATAGTGAAGTGCCTGCCCGCGGTAGAAGCGCACCTGACTCCACTAATTTCCCCAGGGCCGAGGTATCGTCGGATGCTATTTTTATTACAGTAGTTTATTTCTAACTTTAATTCCGAAGGTGTTAGATACACTTACAGTTTTATTTTCTCTTGAAGTATTTGGCGCTTGGAAGTTTTTAATACTCGGTAATTACTTCATTCTTGGCTTAAAAATTTAATAAGATAAACAGCCAATGATAGTTTTCTTTGCTCTTACTTCAGAAATTTAATCTTTAAGTTCATCTATTTAACACCAGACACAGAACAAACACAAATAACTTCATATAAATATTTGTCCTGAGTAGGAATCAAACGCACGGCTTTTGGGCGTACAAGATAGGATCACTATTATCTGCGCCATTGGGCCCGTCACATTTGTGCGTTCATTGCCTACTATTAATAAAACTACAAATATTTGTGTGTGTACTGCTACTCTCTCACGTCATAATGGCTGAATGGGTTTATGTGCATATTAAATAAAATAATTGGGAGATATTTTATATAGAATATTTTTTTGAGAGTCAGAATCAGAAGTATATAATAGTATTTTCTCTGTACCAAGTGTAAGAGGAGATCGGGCATAGGGTCATTCAATAATGAACGGCCGCTTCTGGGGGAGTCTGAGACGTCCGGTGTCATTCTACACTAGGTTTACCCAAGAAATAATCTAATTATTTATTTTGTCTGATATTAGTAGTGCATTGATTGGTGCGCTTTAATGAATGTCCTTTGATTTCAATCAATTAATTTAGAGTTTTTGAAATTGAGGTAACATTTTAACTACATATGGTAGAGCTCATACAACAGGTCGACGGCATTGGTTTCTTACTCCCCTATTTATTCCGCCAAATACCAGTGTTTGCATTGCTGTGTTTTGGTCTGAAGGGTGAGAGAGGCAGGCAATGGCATAAAATCATGTAGTCATAAGATTAACAACGCGTTAGTGTTATCCTTGTGAGCGTTTAAAAGCTGTAGTGACGCTTACTATCACGCGCACTGTATGCTTGTTTGCCGCCGATGTAATAAAAATATATTTCATCTACGATTATTTCTAATATTAGATTTAGCTTCATTAAAAAATTTATGCCATTAGCATATAAAATACAATGATCGATTAATAACGGGGGAGATTATTTATATAAACGAGGAACGAAATATTACCCAAAACGCTTCCTTGGAGAATTGAGCCAGTCTCTATCAGAACTGATGTGCGTAATTTTGTCGCTATCAAAATGTATGTTCGCAATTTTTACATAATAATAATAATACACTTTTTATTGAACACCAATGAAAACAACACAAGAACATCACAAAAACATGGAATAGTAGGTACAAGAGGCGGCCTTATCGCTAAATGCAATTTCTTACAGGCAACCTTTGGATAGAAATAATGTTAAATTTAGTGAAAGTTTGAGGTGCGTTTTATACATACATACATAATAATAAACAAACATATATACATATAATACACATACATTCAAAAACATATAAAAGATAAAGTTACAGAACATGGAAAGTGACTGAATCAAAAAGCAAAATCAAAGTGACAGATAATACTCTTTCACCATTTTCTTAAAAATAGAAAGAGAACGAGCAGATCTCACTTCAAGGGGGAGCGCATTCCACAAACGAACAGCTTGAACTGTAAAGGATTTGCTATAAAAACTTATGAATTGCAGAGGCATCTTGAGTGATATATTCCCTGATGATCTTAGGGATTGTTCATGGCTGTCCCCAAGGAACACAAAGCGACTTTTAAGATATGTAGGAGGGAAAGGACAGAACAATAGCTTGTAAAGCAAAGAGACGACATGAGCGTTCCTGCGAAGTCAAATAGGTAGCCATTTGAGCTTAGTACGAAAGTTGGACACATGATCAAACTTGCGTAAACCGAAAATGACTCTTACACCAAAGTTTTGAAGACGCTCAAGCTTCTCAAGTTGATCCTCTGTACGGTCTAGATAACTGGCATCAGCATGATCAAGGATACATACATACTGATATCGCTTTTTAATCTGTCTGATAACGCTTGTTGTTAGGCTGGATTTTGCATCTGTCTCTATTCCTAATTGGTTCTAGTAATATCTTCTTAATAAATACTTCTTATTATGTTTGTTCAGAATACTACGGAATGTGTTATTGAGCCAATAAAAGTAAGAGACATATTTTTGTTGTTAATTTCATCGGAGTTGATTTATTTGTATTTGTTTACGTAGACGTGAGATAAATTGATCTGAATTGAAAAAACATTTATGCAGATAACCTACCGCTGCTATATCTCTGCTATCTGATGTACCTTATTCTGGTTAACTCCGATACATTTGCTACCCATGTCACTTATATATAACAACAAATACGCCCTCAGAAATTCCACTGCTGGATATTGAAATCCCCCAAAGCCTTTGTGTATACTATTTCCCAGGACTACACCTGGAGCCGGCTCACCAATCGTCAACATTTGTAGAGTGTATAAGTTGTGAGTCTATTGATATGCATTGTTATAATCCATATAGGATAAACAGCTCTTTTATAAAAACACATTATTATAATATATAAGGTATACTGTAGGACATCATCATCAGCACGTCAGCTATTTGAGGTCCACTGCTTGACATAGGTGGAGTGAAAGGTGGAATTTTGCCCATTTTTGCCGCGCTGGGCAAGCGTGTTTGCAATTTCAAGGCGCAGCTTTTGCGACGGGGATGCTTTTGCCCATCATTTGACCTACGCTGTTTCGGATGGATACACCGCCATCTGTCGGTTCTGGCACCTTATTGCAGAACATGTATCTACCATTTTTAAGTGTATAGATATATTAACTGTTAAAACTTTATACATTAATTGATTTTCTATTGTCTATTTGTATAAAAATGTTTACTATATTTTCTTTTTAGTAATCTTTGATTTGATATATTGCATGCAGTATTTGCCTGTGAACATTGTAGATTTAACAAGATTTTATTAGAATGACATTTATTTTGTAACAATTGCTGGTGAACCATTCATTAATAAAACAAAAGAAAGCCTTAATTGTGTGCAGTGACAAATACAGAGCGTAGTTTTCGATGCGATGGGATATATCGCTTATATCTATCAGTTCCAGTACCTTAGTCGCCTCTTACGATATCTGTTATAGAAGGAGGTACTAATCTATTCTGCCGGTACCCAACGGTGAGTGCAAAGTAAGTAATTGCTGTATCGGCACGGTTCCGGCACCGTGTAAACGGCGCAGTATCTGACACGTTGGTTAGTGTTTAGTCTTTGTACGGTTCAGTATAGGGCTGTCAGGAAAGTAAGAGACATAACGAAAATGAACTCAAGGAGAAAATATTTACTAAAAATAATTCAAATTGTCTCAGTTTTAAAGTCGGATTTGAATTTACAACTTTCACCTCATCATATCAGACGAAAGTCCTCAGTTAGATATAGGCCAAAAAAGGGTGATTTTTGCCCATAATTGTCGTGCCGGGTTGCCGTGGTGGTAATCATCATCATCATCAATCCAGCCGTTAAAAGTCCACTACTAGACATAGGATCCAATTATGCCCATAATTGCCGCGCTAGGCAAGCGTATTGGCAGTCGCAGAGCGAGCTTTCACGATGAGGATTCTGCTACCCATCCCCGCCCTGTGAATTTGAACTGCACTCTTCCGGATAGATCATCTGTCGGTTCTGGCGCTTTTTACGACACCTGGTGCAGTGGGAGGTACTATTCTACTCTGCCGATAGCTCACGGCAAATCTCTTTTGATTGATACAATTAAAACAAATTGTAGTGCGTGTGTTTGTAATATCTATCACAAAAGATAGTGGCCCAAAGAGGCACCCCATTTTAAAGACATGTTAATGTAAAAAAATAAATGTTGGTTATATCAGTGTTGCCATCCCTACCCATCAATGACCAATGGCGGACATCTTTTGTGCAGAGTACAACTAGTTTACTGGCGTTTTGTGTTGCGTTTAAATGCTGGCTGGTTCTATATGGGTGCGTTTCAAACTCTTTAACAGCCTTTTTATTGTTTCCCTTAATTGCGTGCAACGTTATCGCCGCGGTTCGTTAAATTTTCTTAATAAATACCAATAAATAAATAATCGTATAATAAGGGTTGGGAAAACTCCAGTGAAACGTGTTTTGAACTAACCAACGATGGCATTGAAACGTGATTTTCCACTATATATCCTATTAACCAACACAGAGTAGCACAACGAGCTATATAGACAGGAGTGCCAGTTAAAGAAAGCGTTAAAATGCTTTGAAAATATTGAATAATATTGATTAATTAATACAAATATTATTATACATCAAAGGTAAAAAAAATCTTTTAGGTTATCTAACGAACCTGATAAACGCTGTCCTGTCTTAACCATATGTGTTTATCATAAAAAAATATTGCGACTATTAAAGTTCATTATTATAGCAGCCATTAGAAGTCCACTGCTGGACATAGACCTCCCCAAGAAAAAGGAAAGTGTTACCATAATTGCCGCGCTGAGCAAACGTGTTGCACTTACAGAGCGCAGCGATCCCGATGGCCTGTGCAATTGAGCTAAACTGTTTTGGATGGATATACCGCCATCTATAGGTTTTGGTACCTTAGTCGACTTTTACGACACCCAGTAAAAGGGGAGGTAATATTCTACTCTGCTCTTTTCACTTCTATCTTTGCAGTTGGCCCAAATTACACAATAAGGAAAAAAAATAAAATCAGTTCAGTAATTTTGAAGTTCATTCCGGACAGATTGCCCGTCAAACAAAATTTTAATGTATGAAGATTGACACTAAATTTAAGTATTATATGTAACTATTTTGTATATATGTATTGTACATTAACGGACCCGATGGCGCATATGGTAGTGATCTTATCTTGTGCGCCAAAGTCGTGGGTTCTATTCCCACCCAGAGCATATATTTATATGATGCTATTTGTGTTTTTTCTGAGCCTGGGTGTTAATTATATGTATTGAAGAGTATTTTTGTAATTCCTCTGAGTCAGTGTATTAGATGTTGTGGGAATTTATTTACATTAACATATCAAACTGTTAATTTTCTTTATTATATGTCTGTACAAAGGTTGCCTGGAAAAGACCACTCAGAGCGATATATGTGTTAGGTAAATAATATTATTATTAATGTAAAGTAAATAATATTATCTCAATGTTACTTTTAATGTACCTACCCTTAAATAATGTATGAATCCTAAAAATTTTCTATTCCCCTCTCTCCCCACTTGATCCTTTCATCTCAATCACGATAAAGTGAAAAGGCAATAAATCAGAGGTAGTGACTCTCTTATCGACTAATAACCGATTGATGACCGATCACCGAGCGGCGATTAGTGCTGCGCCAATCTATCACGGTTACATTACGGGCGCCAATCGGTTATTTATTACTTTTGTATATGTACACATACTAAAGTACTTATCGATAATATTTTATTTTAAAACCAATATTGACAAAGACTCGAATATTTATTACCATAAATGTGAATAAAATTGATGAAGAAGAAATGGTTTTGCTATTTCTACCGCCAAATAGCAGTGTTTGTATTTATGTGTTACGTTTCGAACAGGAAGAGAGGTAGTGAAATTACTGGGCAATGTAATATAATATTGCATTCTAGTCGGCTTTTGGCAAAGATCTTTAAAGTAATTGTTCCAGAAAAAATTAATAACCAGATCAGTCATCTTTTGCATGGTAGCCAGCACAGATTACGTCGAGCTCGTTTCATCACTACTAACTTAGTAGCGCATTTGAAATATAACATTATATTTCTTTCATCTTACTTTGATTTTCAAAAGGCGTTCGATCTGGTCGAAAACGATTTGCTCGTGCAGAAATTGGCCGTTATTGGTTTCGTTTCAGTTCTACATATACTTTTCTTCTAAATATACCTAACCTAACGATTATTCCTAATGTGTCTATCTGACAGGTAATGATTACAGTTACTACTTTACGAGATCGGAAGTAAGTCAAGGTAATATCTTGGGACCAACAGTTTTCTTGCTATTTATTATTAAACTACTCAAAATTATCTCTTTATCCGAATGTTTTCTATTTGCCGATAATCTGAAGCTATGTCTAGACATTAAGAATCAATCAGACGCAGACAAACTGCAAAAAAAGACATTGATGTTGCGTCTAAATGGGGCCAAGACAATCTTTTGTCTAGAAAAATCGCAAATGCAAAGTTATGACTTCTACGCTTAAATTTAGACTTGTAAATTATAAATGTAATTTGCTTGACGTTTCTTTGGAGAAAGTATATCACATCAAAGATTTAGACGTAATATTAGACTTCGAGTTTCAGGAGTATTCATTAAGCATAATTAAAAAAGCACATATTATAGAAGGTCTTACATGTAAAGTGCGAGTATTTTTATTAGAACACAATTTTATTAGAACTTCACAATTCGACAACGTGACAGTTATAAAGGTTATATAGCAAACTAGAATATGGAGCCGTTATTTGGAGCTCTTTTGAGGAGAAATAGAATATTATACTAGAAAAAGCACAAGAAATAATTCCTCGATGACTTTATACATTACCCGTACCCCTTGGTCTCTGTTCATTTCGAGAATGGTCGGGCTCCAAACTCTGAGATGTAGAAGACCTGATTGTGACACAATTTCAGAAATGTGTGTTATTAGTTTTGTACACTTCTAAATGCCATATGAATAGGTGGACCTATTTTTGATTAATTGATTTTATTTTTATTTATTTTTTGTCTTGACTAGCACTTTAAATTGTGACTTTCAACCTTGACATCACTAATCTGCGTCATTTGTTTTATTATGTTCCAATTATTATTAATAATACCATTTATTTGTATTTTTTTCACCAAAACCCTGTCATTGTTTTTAATTTAATCAAATTTCTAAGCACATTGTACTAATTTCTGCAAGCTTTAAAGATGCCTTTTAAATAACTAAATAAATATCTTTAAGTCCCAATGTTGGCAAAGCGATAGTGATATCCTAGATATCCTGTAAAGGCTGCAGTAACTTTCACTTACTATCACAGCGACTTACTATCACGCGGAACGTATGCTTGTTTGTCGACTTGGTCATATAAAAACATGACATGAAATAAGTCATAAAAAGAAATGTACAAAGATATTGTTCCAATGTTTGTGCATTTATGATAAACTCAATAACAAACAAATGGATTTTATATATACGGCCGCACTTTTCACCTCAATGCACTTATTTTGTACTTAATATTTGAATCGCCATTACTCAAAGAACTGAAGTTAATTCACTAAGACTAACCAACAAATTGCGCTGGAAAATAAGAAAATAAATAGCGCATTCGGATCGATAGCGGAGCCGCTCGCCAGCGCAATTGATCTCTATCCCGGCGCAATTACGGGCGCATCATACATCACAATTAGACGGAACCGTACACGGGGTATACTTTTCAAGATTTATTTGGTTCAGTCGGTTTATTTGACACTGATTAGTGGACTGACAAACATAAATGTAATTATATTTAAGTATTGATAATTCTTCTCAAAATTCATATTGAAAATCATGAAATCTGTCAGATGGCAAAATTTGTGTGAAAGAAACATCTGGAAATTTCATTTAAATCAATTTAAATGTAACATCAAATCGGATACTCAGGCGACGTCGGGCAAAAGCAACTTGTAAATTTGTAATATAAACGACCAAGGAGACTGCAATTTTATTCCAACACATTTCCATAACAAATGCAAAAGCACAGACGGAGTGTCCGTCTGTTACGCTTTATAGGAAACCAGTGAACAGTTCTTTGAAGGCAGGAATCATTTCCTTTGGATAGTTTCTACAAAATACTTTCAAGATAGTTAATAAAGGGTGTTGGTTGAGAAAAGGGATATATACTTTGGGTTTTTAGGGATAGAGTAGCACAATATAGTAGTAAAATCATAGGTTCCTCTCATAGTCCCACCTGAAACATAGAGTATTGAAGGTCGTCTGCGTTGGTACCTCACTCTCACCTATTTTTAGTGTTCGCATTACTGTGTTCCGGTTTGAAGGTTGAGAAAAGCAGTGAATTTACTGGGTAATGTGTCATAATATCCTTAAGTCACAGGGTTTGCAACGCGTTAGTGATATCTATGTGTTATTACGAGAGTCTATAGTCGGCAGTGCAATGCTACCATACAGACTTTATGCTTTTTTGCCAAACTGGTTAAAAAAAAATCTGGAATTGAAATCTAGTGACTGCAAGGACAGCAAATAATATTATAAATTCCCACATCTCTTACATAGACCTGACTCCGTGGTAAGTCGCTTAGAACACTTGTGTTACACTCAAAAACTGCAGGATGTATTTTCGATTAGTATGTTGCATTATTTCTGAGTGATATAAGCTACGTATTTTGCTAAACATATTAAGGAATCCATAATAAAGCCAAAAATGTAATCCAATGTATGAATGAAATTACACACAATGACTTTCGGTTGGATTTTGGGTACAAGATTTTCAAGACTGATCATTTTGATATTTGATTTAGATTTTCAAGATTGATCGCTAGTGTTTGATAAACAAACGACTGAATGTACAGCTGAAGACAATCTGCTGCGAATCTCGGCACGAGCGCGCCGGCACCTCAATAGTTGCACGGTATTGAGTAACAAACTGCCGTCGGTATGTCTAAATTAAGATTTATATTGCCCTCGTAATTGCACCAGGACAGCTTGTTCGACACGCGTAAATCTTGTGTCGGAGTTTCCCGATACTGTGTGTTAAGATATTCTATTTACTCGTAGTGCCCCGCGGTTTTACACGTAGTTCCCATTGTCATGAAAATATGGAGATAAAAATAACCTATTGTTATATGCTGATAATACAGCATTTTGCCAAAGAAACAGTTTTTAAAATCAATCCAGTTGAATTTGAGTTTATTTGCAATAAATATATTTTTTATATATCATGTCTGCCGTGAGGTACCGGCAGCATATAATAGTACCTCCCATTCCAGGCCAGACTGACTTCAATGTGATTTACAATGATAGATTGCTGAAGTTATAAGGAGAAACTTAAATTACTTTTGCTATTTTATATTCTGACTAGAACGTAATTGACGTTGATCAAAACCGAGGGGTTAGTCTAATATTTAATATATTTTATAATTGGCCATTAGGTACCGGTAGAGTAGAATAATACCAGGTAACAGGCACAAAAGGCTTTTTAGGTACTGGAACTGATAGATCGGTATATCTATCCGAAAAAGTACAGCTCAAAAGCACAGGGCGGGTATTGGCAGCAGTATCCCCGTCGCGAAAGCTGCGCTCTGCAATTACAAACACCCTTGCCTCCTTTCTTGGAGAGGCCTATGTCCAGGAGTGGACTTCCAATAGCTGGTATCATGATGGTGATGAGAATAATGTTAACGCGGTCTCTTATTTATTTTTAAAATAGTAGCGGAAAGTGAAAGTAACAATCGGAAGAACTAATAAAAATGTTAAATAAGATTTTTTACGTCAGTTTCGTTGTTTCGAGCTGGAAAAGAAAAAAAAAGTGGAAATTACAAACAGATAAATTCATTTTTCGGTAGAAATAAGTATGTTATGGAGTACCGGAGGAATAGTATCTTCCACTATATTAGGTGTCGTAAAAGGCGACAGGAGTTCCGGAACCGACAGATGACGACATACTCACGCAAAACAGCATAGTTCAAATGCAACAATCTGAATATGGGTGGCAGCACCACTTATGCGATTGACACCACGCCTGCCAGGTACACCAATTATGGGAAAGCTTCCTCCTTTATAGCGAGGTCTATGCCCAGCAGTGGACATCCTAACTACTTTAATAAGATACTCATGCAGACGTAATTTGTAAGGTGTATTAGTATTTTTAAATGTATTTCTCTGAGTTACGAATTCACTTGGCAAAATCTAATTACTTTTTAACGGCATAAAAGCGCGCTTTATTTTACTTTAAACATTTTTATGGTCGACACTTTGGCCACCTCCTGGCAGTCGTTTTCATCACTTCACTGGTTTTAACTTGGTTTTATGGCGTGTTTTGTTTAACTTATTTGAAGTACTCTGAATCCTAAGTTAAACAATTTAAATACATTATTCATAAGTTCAAGTAAAATGGCCGTGGGGTAGGAGTAGAGAAAAATAGTACCTTCTTTTGTCGAAAGCGGCAATTGAGGTACTGGAAACAACAGATGGCGGTACATCCACCCGAAGTAGTATCGTGCAAATGTCGATGGGCAGCAGAGGACCCGCCGGAAAGCTCCGCCTTGCGTTTATAATCACGCATGTTTAGGGCGGCAATTATTGGCAAAATTTTTTCTAGATAAATTCGAAATCAGACGGGCCCGATGGCTCAGATGGTAAAAATTCTATCTTGTGCGCTAAAGGTCGTGGGTTCAATTTCCACTAATAATTTTTTCTCAAAATTGAAGAGGTATTGGGCAGGATAAATACCTTTAACAGACAGCCGATGGAGACATAAGATAGAATGGAGACCACGTACCAGCAAGCGCAGCGTATGATCTCTACCCACAAGGTGACATCACAATATTACTAGCGGCCTGCGTCCAACTGGTTTGGGCTGGTCATAGACCGCATTCCACCAGTCTAATTAGAAATCACTGTACCAGGTGTCGTTCAAAGTGACTGAGGTAACAAAACCGACAGACGTCGGTATATTTTTTCAAAACATCGTCGCTCAAATACTACAGGACGGGGATGGGCAGCTGTATTCTGTGAAGCTACGCTCGGCGATTTTCACCACACCAGCTTATTACGGTAATTCTGAGGAAATTTTTTCCGTTTCTTGGAGAGGCTTGTGACTAACAGTAGATGTTCTTCGAATGTTGTGATGATGGTGGGGACGTGGGAGACTTTTATCATCATCACATATCAGCCATTAGATGTCCATTACTGGACATAAGCATTAATCTGCTATAATACGGATAAAATTAATTTTTATATTATATTCAAAGGTAAGAGTTATATTCACGCTGAAACTGCTATAGTTTGTGACTTGACAATTTAAAAGATAAAATAGAACTTTTTAATTTCAGGTACCGATAAACCGGTTGATTCAATACCTATGACAAAACGTAATTAGAAATTGATCCCGATTCATTAGCGCCGATAGCCTCGCTGCACTTCCAATAAAAGTCTATTTAAACCCTTTTCACAGATTTGAATTGCATTCAAAACTCAGTTGTAATCTAATACAATAAGGACTATTTTTAAATTTTAAACCAGCGAGTTAAGTTAGCTTTTAACCATGCTTATCTAATAAAAGAACCCAATGGCAAAAATAAACATTATTTCAATGGAGTAAACTCTATTTTTGCAGGTGATTAAAAATTTGCTCTTCTCTCTGCGCGGGTCTGTGTAAACGGACTCTTCACAGAAAATAAAAGAACTAACGAAATGTGAATCGTCAGATCTAGATTTTTGTCTACATATATTTTACTTACAAAGTTCTGAAAAAATGCCTTGAATTTTCAGGTTTTACTCTCATGTTTTTTCTTTGAGTTGAAATGACAGTGGGCAGGATACTCATCTAAAACCAACGACCGATGGAGCCTTAAATTGGAATGGAGAGCAGGCACTGGGAATAATAGTATAGGATATCTAGCAACAAAGTGAACAGATGGTTGCATAATATTGGTCCTATTGAAAATCACTTGCATTTCATTCATCAGCAGGAAGTACCAGCTGAGTAGAATAGTCCTCCTATACCATGTGTCGTATGTGGTGACAGGTATTGGAACCGACAGATGGCGTTATATCCAGCTTACTTCCAGTTAAAAAAGCGCAACGCTATATTGGTTGTATTTTTGTTATTTATTCACTACAAACTGTCTCCTTCGTGGGACATTCAGCAGTATATTGGTTGGTGCTGACGCTGCCTCGCTTGGTATGTGACCAGTGTCACATCCTCATTGTACACACAGTTACACTACTGTGATTGGATTAGTTCTTGAGGTATTTTGCGTTTCAATTTACGCATTTTGTTGTGGTTCTCCATTAATGGCCGTGCCAGTATGTTTAGATGATGTTCAATCCATTTTTTGTAGCATTTAGTATGGCGTTCAATTTCCTGCCTTACAGTGGGTATAGCCAGGTCACGCAGCAAAATGACGTAATTGATAGTAGAAATTTACTGTTAGAACACGTGACTCGAGTAGCTCAAGTGCAGCAGCGTTTGCAGCGCGGCATTTACAGGCAAAATTCCCCCTTTTATAGGAAGATCTAGGTCCAGCAGTTGGCGTTATACAGCTGCTATGATGATTACTCCACCAAAATCTAATAAAAATCAAATTATCTTCTGCAGCAATATCAGTATATTATGTTTTAAATACTCAAGCTGTTTGAAGCCACGTCTCCCTCCACCCTCGTTATACATTTACAATATTATATGGAGGCATCAGTTCACAGTCGATAAGTCGCAGTCGTGAAGTAAAAACAAACAGCTTTCATCCGCGTTCCGTTACACGCGCTGTTGACTCGCCGAGTTTCTCATTACCAACCAATGTGAACACGCGCACTTGTGTCGAACGGAATGTCTTCTTTGCTTAAACCTACGACTGTATTATATTTGGATTAGGTTGTTTTTAATTTATTTGTTTTCCCTTAAATGTATTTATTTATTAGTATGATGCGGTTTGGACATGTAGAAAGGATGGATGAAAGAAGAAAGACTGCAGTATTGAAGGGCATAAACAAGGATATACGAAAAGACTAATGGAAGTAAAGGAAGCAAGAGATCGTAGCAAGTAGAGATGCAAAGACGTTGCCAACACAGAAATGACACATATTATAATGGTATGTATAGCAAGGTCGCGATAGATCGTCCTACGAAAACTGCTTTTTGTTCGTAGAAATAGGTGAGAGTGAAGATTTTTTTTGATTTCTGTCAAGATTTTTGGGTACCGCGAACTCAGAGACTAGCCCAATTGCGTGGCAGTTCATGCTAGAGTTGCTTTATGTGGCACTTCACGCCGTGTACAGTGACTATAAGTCTAACAGTTTCGATTGATGAATACAATTGATGAGCACGAGGATCGAGGAGTCTTCAGCAGATTGGTGAGGTTGGTGTCTACCTTAAAGTATTTCAGTGTCAGCACCCGATACCTGAAAGTGCCACAAGTCGCTACATGAGTACCTGTTGACTCAGTAGCTTTAGAGGAACTTGGGGAGATGTTCGCAAGTACGTCGGGATTTGAGCGTGCCTTACAGCTCCGGCACCTCCTAAGAAAGGGAGAGAAAAGGCTTGTTCGGTGTCTCGGATGAAGGTCTAATCACGAAAAACGATGTCGACAAAATGTGGTGATGGACTTTACAGCTCCGTAACCTCTCTGATAAAGAAGAAGTGGACTTCTCTCCACGTTGTGCTAGTCGTCAATAGTAATGGGCCCTGGTCTATCGGTGAGACCTGCAGAATCTGGAGCTTGCACTGATATTGGTCCCTGAAAGCACTGAAGGCACCGTAGGGACGGTGGCTGTCTCCATATATGAGTATAATCGTAAGGTTGACCGATGGATGACCGCCATAAACAAAACAAGTAGTTCTTCTCCATTGGGGAATAAAGATCGAGTTTCAGTAAAAAGAAGATTTTGTAAATATTAATTTAAGGTTTATGTTATTCGAAGAAAATGTAACTTACTAATTTGAGGTAAATCGTAATGAATAAAAATAAATATTGTTTCTTATTATAATATTAGGTTGAATATATTATTATGTGGTGGCAGTTTTATTGTTAAGTTCATATTAGGAAGCAGGATAGAGTAATCCAGAAAAAATACTTCACTACCCTATGAAATGAACACAATTGTCCTAACAGTTCGCGCTTCATCATTGTGCATTGACGAGTAATGACCCCAACTCAATGTCGGACATTATCATCAAATAAACATTATACAGGCAGTAAGTATGTTCAGTTAATTCCGTTAAAAGGGACCCTCCAAGGTGAAGGATAATGAATTGTAATATAAAAACAAATAGGCTTTCACCTACGTTCCGTTTCACGGTGTGTTAGCTCGAGTGCTCATTACTGGTCCACTCGGCGAAACGGAACGCACACTTGCGATTTTAATGTATTTTATAGCATAAAATTTCTGCCTTTTTGGATTTCATACACTTCAACATTATTATTATTTTTGTCACAGTTTTTTTTTATTTAGAACAAGCAGATTCTATCCTGCAGGTCAACACTTTGCTGGAATCTCGTTAGCCACTTATATATACATAAGGAATATAGAATCATATTAATAGAGAATCTGCTCACAATTGCCGCGCTGTGCGAGCATGATAGCAATCGCAGAGCGTAGCTTCGCAACGAGAATGCTGCTGCCTATCTCCGTCCAGTTGCATTTGAGCTACACGGCTTTGGATGGATATACCGCCACTGACCAAAGTCAGTGATAAGTCGCTTAAAGCACTTGTGTTACGAATGCCAGACAACAGAGGAATCACAAATATACTACTTAAATACATATATTTAATACAAAGAACAAACACAAATATCATCATATAAGTATTTGATCTGATGCAAAGAAAGGATTACTACCATCTGCTCCATCACTCCCGTCAATAAAGAAATCAAATATTACGCAAAATATTTACAAAATGTGAATGTTTCTGATGGAAACAAGAAAGTTGATGAATATAATATCTTTTGCCAAGTCGTCCATGTGCGCTCCGGCGCCTTCATCAAGTGATATAAGGTGAGTCGCGAAGTGAATTTCCAATGGTTTGTTTGATATTCCTACCTTAAATTAAGTTGATTCCAGACTTTCCAGACTCAGTCCCTCATTACAATCTTACATGATTTCTTTAGCGCGCACGAAAAATTCTTGCGTTAAAATGCTGTACGTGTGTTATTTAATAAAACTTCCTTTAGATATTAGAAATGAACTATTAAAATGTATGAAGGTATATAACCGTTGCCGTAAGTTACCGGCAGAGTAGAATAGTTCCTCCCGTTTCAAATACACAGGGCGAGGATGGGCAGCAGTGTCCCTATCGCGAAAACTGCCTGCTGAAAAAAACATTTTCAAACGCATCAAAAAATCATCCAAATTGCAGTAATTCTAAAGTCATATATCATCAACATTATCATCATACCAGCCATCAGAAGTACACTGGCCTAGGTCTAGACCTAGTAGGCCTCCCCAAGAAAGGAGAAATTTAACTTATAATTGCCATGCTGGGCAAGCGTATTGGCAATCACAGAGCGCAGCTTTCAGGACGGGGATGTTACTGGCCATCCCCACCCTATACATTTGAGCTATACTGTTGAGGATGGACGAACCACCACCTATCCGTTCTGGTTGTTTGTGGTGTTCAAGAGGCGATTAAGGTTAGTCGTCTCTTACGACAACTAGTATAGAGGGAGGTACTATTTCACTCTGCTGGTGCCTCATGTCTAGATACATTCAATAAATAGATAAACTTTAGACAACCATTATATATTAGATACTTTAAAAATATTTTGCGTAAATCGATGGGCTATGGAGTCCAAAGCGTTAAAAAAAAAAGACTGCAAAAATATGTCGTATCTTAGTCGCCATTTACTTCGGTAGACAAATAAAATATTAAAATTGAATAATTGTATAGATAAGAGAATATTCTATAACTATACAGACTTGAAAAGTTTTGATCTTAAGTATTTATTCTAAAATATATTTCGTCTTCTGTTAATTTGATTTCTATTCTATCTGATTCAGACAAATTGAATTGAAACTTTAAATAATTTTATTTCTATCTGTAGGTTTGTATTTTTTAGTTGATTGAATGAGAATCGAAAGAAAGGTACATTTAAAATTTAATGGTATAATTTTTCAATTATATGAAGTAAAAAAATCTATTAAAGAGGTGGTGATTCCGTAAGAAGGCTTAATCGTGCTGTTACAACATAGGGTATCTAAGGTGTTTGGTGCAGTATAATGCTCAGATCTCTTCTCAAAGCTTAAAGCAAAAGCAAAATAAGAAGGACACAAACATATTATTATCACAGTACCTTATGTGGAAAAAGCGTCCTATTAAGGTCTTGCATCAGACGGACCCGTGATAAGATAAAGCAATTAGGAAACCTTTTGTCAATACAACACGCTTTAATTGATAAATACCTGAAAAAACTAATGAGGTGGGAACAGAAAACAGCCCAACGAAAATGGAAGCGTAGTGAAAACAAGTTTAAGTGGGTTCATCAAGTTCTCGAATGGTGACCAGGCGCAGCCATGCGCACTGTCATTTTACCCTCAATGCGCTGAAGGTTGCATAGATATACCTATTACAAATCTCTCGTAAGACAGACGTGGTGATGATGAATTCACCAAGATCACCTTTGAAGCACTACTGCTAAAATAATTACTACCCGTTATTCAGAAAACCGTTGCCGTGGATAAGGTAGAATAGTACCTCCCCTACCCCTATACTAGGTGTCGGAAGAGGTGACTGAGGTACTTAGACCGACAAATGCCATGTATATCTATCCAAATCAGTGTAGTTCAAATACAAAGATAGCAGCAGTATTCCCTTTTTGAAGCTACGCTCTGCGATTGTTAGCACACGTGGCAATTATGGGTAAATTTCCCCTTTCTTGGGGAGGGCTGTGTCCAGCAGTGGACTGATGATGATACAAAAAACTCTGGTACTTTAGAGATTGTCCAGATAATAGCAGCGCTGGCCCTGGGCGCCAACGCGTTGCCCGACAAAGTTTAAACTTTTATTGAGCAACTTATTCGTTTCGTCCGTGCGAAATTGTGTAACTTGTATCATGTTTTGCACTGGATGATAGTGACTGAGGATATTAAAGTGATTTAAGACATACAATATTATACATTAATTATCAAAATGCATTCAATCTATATATTTAAAACGTTAAGCTGACTGACTGACTGTCTGACATAGGTAGGGCCTAAAAGGAATAAGGATTAGAAATTTCATGAAAGACATGAATTTTTTTTTTAAATCTTCCCTTAAGGGGTTAAAATGGGGGCGCAAAGTTTGTATGATAGTTCTACAACGCGGATAAAATCGCGGGGCGCTGCTAGTTTGTTCACAATATTGAATGTTCCTGAGTGCAAAACTAGAGTTTGTTCGAAGAAAATCATTTTATGACATTTTTTTCTTAACTTGGATTAAATTATTGAGATTTTGGTAGGGATCCCTATTATTTTATAGCAAAAAATATAATCATTGTTATTAAAAAATAATGTAGCATTCTAATAGTTAAATAAAATTATAAAAATCGTATTGCTACTTTTTGAGTGTATCCGTTTCAAATGTACAAAAAATCGACGTTTCCTCTTCATAATACTAGTTAAGAAGAAGATAATTTTTTTAATAATTGTCGCGTATGGCTGGCGTCGTTTTCAGGCCGGAATGCTGCTTCCTTTCCCCCCTTTGGCATTTGAGCTGTTTTTACACCTGCCGCCTCTTACGACACCTGGTAGGTGTATAGTACTTTCATATTCTACTCTGCCGGTACTCAGCCATCCATTACAATTTTAGAACTTAAATAAAAAAAAACAATAATCTGCATTATAAAGCCTTGAACAAGTTATTATAGTATTTGCAAAAAAATAATTTTAATATTCAAAGAAAACTGATAAATTACAATGGCACTCCGGAGCACTCCATCCGGCTGAGTTTAAACTTTTATGGGGCAACTTGGACCTGCCCTGAGTGCGATATTGCTAAACTTATCGTGTTTTGGAGACGGATAGTGGGATATTGAAGGTAAAGCCTACTAAGAAGAAGGTAAACCTTTGACAGATACTTGACATAACGATGCGTAAATTGACTTTTGTTAGTTTTATTTTTCAGCTTCACCGTCGGAACGGGCATTAGCCTTGCGATTGGTGAATTTAATTTGCGTATGTAGGTATATATGTGTGTATATATACATACTTTTATGTAAATATATGTATGTACAGTCGTGTGCGTGTGGATGTGTGTGTGTGTATATATACGTTGAAGATGATAAATAAAACCGTGAAGAATAAAACTAATAAAAGTCGATTTACGCATCGTAATGTCAAGAATCTTTTAAAGGCTTACCTTTTTATTAGTAGACTTTACTTTTAATATACATTATATTTCTATTTGTAAATTTCAATTTTATCTGAAATAAATATTATTATTTTTATTATCATTAGATTATGATCTAATGTAAAAATCTTTACTTATATTTCGTGTCACAGTTATTATCCTAAAATGTCCATCCTACTCTTGAGATGGACAATTTATATCTTCATTTACAGTCACCATTTTTTTATCATAAACATATATTATAACAGTTAATTATATATGATATGATATTACCATTTTTAAACGCTATACATAAAACACACTAGTACCAAGATAATAATTATACCAGCCATTGGAAATCTACTGTTGGAAATAGGCCTCCCCAAGGGGCAATTTTACCCATAATTGCCGCATTGGGCAAGCGTGTGGGCAATTGCAGAGCGTAACTTCGCGATGGGGATGCTGTTGCCCATCTACGGCCTTCGCATTTGAGCTACAGTATTACGGATGGAATACCGCCATCTGTCGGTTTTAGTACCTCGGTCGTCTCTTACGACGTCTGGAGGAGGTACTATTCTACTCTACCGGTACCATAATACTTCAAAATCAAAAACACAATTAGCACTTTCATGTTTGGAGATTCGAATATTCGAAATTATAAATTAAATTTTAAAAGTATCGAAGCTGTAATTATATATGATACAAATTCGGATATTACATATGTCACTGTTGAAGATATCGAATTAAAATCTTATACGAGACATGAAACGATTGAAAACCATTTATAATCATTTAAATAAAATTGTAAAAATAACCAAAAGTGGTTTAATATGAAGAGTGAACGCACGAATATAAGAAAATATTATATTTTTTATGTATGATTAAACGAACTTGCAAGTAAAGTTTGATCGATTTTAACTCCCACAACATCTTACACATTGATCTGACACGGTGGTAGGTCGCTTAAAGTAAGAGTTACATTTAGAAAGTCGCAAAAGCTTACATTTAAAAAGTGATCTGTGTGTGCATATGTGTAAGTGTATAGCTGTAGGTTCAAACTAGAATTCTCAAAACCTCTTGAGTTTCCAGGTAATTCCACTTTAGCAAGGTATTAATTACAAGTATTTTAGTTTCTCTTACATTGCAAGACCTGAAACTACAAACACTATTGATTTTATTGAAGACATCAAAAGTTAGTTAGTTAGTAAGTCACAAGACTAAAGAAAAAATACTTATACTAGTTATGTATAAAAAATAATTATATGATAATATTAGTGATTGTTCTGTGTCTGGGTGTTAAAAATATATATTTAGTATTATGTATGTATGATTATGATTATATATAATAGATTGTTTCCTCTGTTGTCTGATGTCCGTAATACAGGTGCTCAAAACAATTAATCTCGTAGTAAGTACCCGGGATGTTGCGTGAATTAATAA
The DNA here is from genome assembly GCA_020976665.1 of Heortia vitessoides. Classification (NCBI taxonomy): domain Eukaryota; kingdom Metazoa; phylum Arthropoda; class Insecta; order Lepidoptera; family Crambidae; genus Heortia; species Heortia vitessoides. The sequence goes on along the minus strand of JACJUM010005600.1, from coordinate 11,565,412 downwards.
TTATAAACTTATATTATCTACGGAAGTTTTTTTAAAAGGTAGCTTTAGTAAAAAATTCAGCTTTAAAGTCGTGAAACTACATTTTGCTACTGCTACCTGTCCAGTGTTGTAACGATGACCGAAAATCCCTAAAAAGACTAAACTAATTTTTAACAAATATTGTAATTAAAATAATATCAATTGTAACATCCATTTGTAGCCACTATTGAATGTTACAATTGATATACTATAAAATCTAGTTGTGCATCATAGGTTAGGTATAGGTTAGGAAGGTAATTTATTTCGTGTTGTTTCATATTACTGTTTCTATACATTAATGAAAATGTAATACATGCAAACTATTTGTTGACACAGGCTTTCCCAAGACAGGGGGAATTATGGCCATAATTGCCGCTCTGGACCAACGTATTGGTAATCGCAGATATCAGGTATTCTCGACGGGGATGCTGCCGGCCATCCCTGCCCTGTGTATTTGAGCTACACTGTATCAGATGGATATACCACCATCTGTCTGTTCTTGTACCTTAGTCGTCTCTTATTATACCTGGTACAGAGGAAGGTACTATTCTACTCTGCCGGTACAGCAGTATAGTACACTATTGTTTTAATTCAAAACAATTTAAATCTTGTATTACCAGCAACTCTTCAAGTTTGCTCCAGGCCCTTATCTAAATACCCCGAGTTCAGGATAATTACTCACCCATATCCGATACACTGTACGGTACGAAACTTCATCCTGATAAAAGTTGGAACAAATTAAACGTTTCAGATACTCCACATTAAGATGGAAACTTTTCAAATGCACCATAAGCGAGGCTGGAGGGGGGGTTAGGGAAAGTGGTGGAGGGGGGTGTACAGTCAAGTTGCGTCATTTTCTATCATAAAAGCTGGGGTATATGCGAAGATACGATAACCAGGTCACGGTAAGTCGCGTTTAGCGGCGACTGGCAACTTTTATTGTATAAGTTGTGCGTCGTGCACTGGGATGAGTCCCATGGGCACAAGGCTTGTACAAATCAAAACGAGCAGACTTGCTTTATTGACGGGTCCGATGGCACAGATGGTACTGATCTAATCTTATGCGCCAAGGGTCACGTGGCTGATCCCCATCCAAGCAAACTTTTATACGATGATATTTGTGTTTGTTTTAATAAGTGACTCATAAAAGAAGTGCTTTAAACAACGTAGCTCGGAGTCAGGTCAATGCTTAAGATATTGTATGCATTTTTCATTTTTGGTTTTTTCTATTACGTTACCCTGAACCACTGTAGTAAACCTGATTTCACGACCTTTTGAGACTTTGAAATAAATAAATAAATAAAATCACTCATTATCTATGTTGATTTGATTCTGAGATAAGTCGCATCATTGTATTACAGACTCAAAAGAACAGATTAATTACAATTATAATATTTATATACATATTTCAACACCAAGCCACAGAACTAACACAAATAATAGCAAGTAAATATTTGTCCTGGGTTTTTGTTGCCAATTAATATATTTCCTCCATCTGTCGGTTTTGGTACCTGGTACAAGGGGAGGTACTATTATATTCTGCCGGTACAGCAGCATATTCACTCGTAGTTAACTGATCGGAGAAATTTTATTTTTTTACATGAGGTAGACCAAGGTTGTCTGCATTGGTATCCACCTCCCTCTTACTTATTTCTACCGCCCAAATGATTCGTATTCGTATTTCTGTGCCCTGGTTTGTAAGGTGACAGAGGCAGCGAATTTACTCGGTAATGTGGCATAATAAAATTGATGACTAATTATATTCTTGTCATATTACGAGTCTATAGGCTGCTGTGACGCGGACTGTACGCACTTGTTATTCGAACTAGTCTAATAAAAAAATGTAATAATATTAATATCACAATAATTTTAAATTGTAGCACAAAAGGAAAACGGTCTTATGACGAGGCATTCCCCTCGCATGTTTAAAGCAATAACGTAGCAGAATGTACTCCTTTGTGCTACTCTACGTACGAACATAATTGCGAAGTGGAACTACATTCTCTTTGCGTGTGATATACTTTATTGTATTATATTTGCAGAATACGCCAAATGTATGTACATTCTCATAAAGGAAGTTTTCAGATAATGCAAAGATACACTAAACTTTAGGCTAATGGCTTAATAATAATAATGAATTCCCACAACATCTCATTCATTGACCATACATGAGTGTTACTAACTTTAGTCAACAGAGAAATCACGAATATACTGCTTGAATAACACCCAGACGTGGAACAAATACGAATATCGGAATATAAATATTTGTCCTGAGTGGAGATCAAACCCACGACTCTTGGCACCCAAAATATGACCACTACCACCTACGTCATTTTGCCCGTCAAAGCCCCGGGTTTATTGGAAAGGAAAAAAAATTGAATTTATTATCATATCAGCTATAAGACGTCCACTGCTGGACATAGGCCTCTCCAAGTAATCTCCAATAGGACCGGTTGTATGGGGCCTGTGTCCAGCGCGATTGTCAGCGGTTTCTGAGATTTTAGTCAGATCGTCTGTTCATCTTGCGGGTGGACGAGTTTTGATTTTTATATTCATATTTAATTGATATTCTTTGTTTAAAAGATGTTTCGATCGAAGTCCACGGAGGTAGGAGGACCTATAGCCGGGAACTTCAGGGACCTCGAGAACTTCTGACCACCACCCGAACGCCGCTCAATCGTTCTTGCGCCACTACTAAAGAAACCTCAGTGTTAAGTGACAAATAGGTGACAGTGAGGTTTCAATGCAAACGACCTTTTGTATGAATTCCCCCTTGTACTTCATTGTACACCAATTGTATAATTTAATATGAAAATCAAAGAAACAAAATATTAATTATGAAGTACAATGCCTATTGATTAACTTATTGCAATCTCTTCCAGGCAATCTTCGCCAAGTCAGTAAATGCCAGTCATTGCCAGTATGCAATACACAGTTTAAGATGTACCGAACATACGTAGAATGAACTATATAAAATAAACATATATGCAATACATAGTTATTGTGACGCCAGCGCCATTTAGAGTCGTTAGACAGAGTCTATGACGTAGCCGTCGGTCTAGCACAATTCAGTTTTGATCGGACCACCGAACAGGGAACATGCATAGAAATTGTCAACATATCGTTGATATTCTGCTCAGTTCGATTATAATTATTGACTTTCACACAAAGTGTCATTATTAACAAAAAGTAAGTGGACTTAATTATAGTGGTTTGAATTTATTTTATTTCTACCAATAAAATTATGAAATTGAAACGCTAATTGTCGAGACCTACAGAAGGCAGATGAACATCGAGTAGATCGTTCCCTCCCTGTTAGACATATAATAATGACAATCGATATAGGAAGTGAGAGTGACAATAGTAAATAATATTAGAATTATTATATTATTGGAAGTATACTGCTGGACATAGGCCTTCCCAAGAAAGCCCATAATTGCCGCGCTGCGCAAGCCTGTTGGCAAATGCTGAGCGTAGCTTTCGCGACGGGTATGCTGCTGCCCATCTCCACCTTCTGCATTTGAGCTACACTGTTTCGAATGGATATACCGCCATCTGTCGGGTCTGTTACCTTTGTCACCTCTTACAACACCTGTTACAGAGGGAGGTACTACTCAGCCGGTACCTATCTTTTTAATTTTACCATAGGCTATTTCAGGTCACCTGATCATTTACCTCCCTCCAGGTCACCTTGGTTTAATTTTTCCTATATACAAAAGGTTGATTGATAATATTGTTTTACAATGTAGGTTTAGTATAGAGTTGAATGATTTGACTTTAAAGATGGTTATATTAATAATAATACTATTTATTGTACACCAATGAAGATAAAACAAGAACATCACAAATACATGGAATAGTAGGTACAAGAGGCGGCCTTATCGCTAAATGCAATTTTTCACAGGCAACCTTTAGATAGGAATAATGTTAAAGCTGGTGGAATTTTGAGGTGCGTTTTGTACATATATACATAATAATAAACATACATATATACATAAAATACACAAACATTCTACAAATGATGTTTTTTTTATTGACCCACGTCGACAAACAAGCATACAGTCCGCGTGATAGAAAGTGTCACTGCAGCTTTCAAACGCTCGTAATATCGCAAGGATAACACTAACGCGCTGCCAACCTTTAGACTTGAGGATATTACGTCACATCATGTATATTATTATGATCCGGAATAACTCCATACTACAATTAAACTAACAACAACAAAAAAACTAAAGATACCGCAGCATTCTTATATATATCTCCAATAATACATATTATTTAAATGTCTTGTCCAATTAAAGACGTTTTGTAAGTGTTCTTATTTTTATAAACAGTTCACATCTAAGCAAAATTACTTCACAAAGGAAGCGACGTTCAGAGAACAATTTTTAACGTTTATTGCTCAAGTTGAGAATCTTGCACCGCGGTACTTCGTTAAATGTATTACAACGACATTTTCTAAAATTGTTAATGACATGAAACCTGTGTAATAAAAAGCGAACTGTTCTGAAAGTAATCTGAAAATAACAATAAGTAGTGGTGGCCTGTGGTTTCACCTGCGTAGTAACCTATTACTCTCTGACTATGAAGTCAGTTCCATCGTCACCGGGGAAAGAGTCCAGGACATTTGGGTTACGGGATCTGAAAGAGATTGACGGCGATCACTCAAGGGTGCCTCTAAGGCACGGATCTTGACTTGAGAAGTCATCGTTAAGGAGGTTCAAAAAGGGTAGATGCGCCCGGCCAGCGCAGGGCGGCCGGTATGTGCTTCCTGGGAAGAATTAATATAAAAAGATATTTATTAGACAAATTATTACTTATTTACTAGCACTTTACAAACGATCTGTTGTATGAAGTCCACCTTGTACTTCATTGTACACCAATTGTAAAATACAATATGAAAATAAAAAAAAAAAACAACACATTAAGTATAATGCCTTTTGGCCACCTTACAAGACGGTCTAGCTTTATAGCAATATCTTCTAGGCTATAAATGACTGGTTATATAATACATAGTTCGTGTGATACGTAGAATAAACTATGTAAAATATATTTTTCTACAAATATATGTCGGAGCGATAACAGCGCCAACATACGCGCTATCACGCACTCACCTGCGCCCTACAAGTGAGGTGCACTAATCTACGCCTATGCTAGTGTTTTGTGTGCGAACTACTGTTATGGCGTATTGGAATTACAAGCCGTGATGGTACCGTGTGGTACCGGCAGAGTACCTCCTCCTATACTGGGTGTCGTAAAAGGCGATTTAGATACCAGAACCGAGAGATAGCGGTATATCCATCGGAAGCAGTGCAGCTCAAATGCAATAGGCGGGTTTGGGCAGCAGCTTCCCCTTCGCGAAAACTGCGCTCTGCGATTGACAACACGCTTGCCCAGTGCGGCAATCTTAGGCAAAATTCCCCAAAAAAATTTAGTGGACTTCTAATGGCTGGTATGATGATGGTGCCAGGGGGTCTAAGAGGACATGTCTCGGGCTAGACACACGGACACTTTTCTCAACGAAGTAGTCTGTGGCTTGAACTATTAATGGGTTCGAGTGTTTAAGCGCCTTGTCGGAGTAACGACGAGAGACGTCACCAATTAACTCACGAATCGAAAGGAGCCCTAGGTCGTCGTGCAAATCCGATCCACGAAAGTACCACGGCCCACCAGTTGCGCCTTTTAGGAAAGAAAGCCTGAAAGACGACGCATACGTAAGTCATTACCGGGGGAATATAGGCTTTCTAAATAGTCCTTTTGTGACGGAGAGATATTTTTCTCGCGCACGTAAAAAACACTTTCACTACAAAAACAACACACGTACCACTTTATTAGATGGAGAAAAGCGTCTTCAATTCTGAGAGTGTGAAGTTACTGCTACTCGCGAACAACACCCACATATACACAATAAGACAAACAAAGTCATATTTCTTACATCACTCAGCTCAAATAATCTAGATATTGCTGATGGGATCAGCAAAACATTCTCTCAAAGCATTAGCATTTCAAATACGGCTAAACGCTACGCAATGGCCAACAATGGGTAAAAAATCCCCCATTACATGTTAAGGCATATATCAGACTATGGCCTTTCTAGTCTTAGAAAATATACCCGTAATAAGTACAATTTTTTTAAAACAAAACTGACACTCTTCAGCTACCTTAACTTTTACTGCACAAGTTGAGCATCTTCTAGCGCAGGGTAAATGTATTGCGGCGTGGACCGCTGAGACTAAATGTGACGTAAATTCTCGTTGGAAGGCAATAGAGTTTAGGTAACAGTGTAATGTCTATCCACTTACTGTTAGCCGGTGTATATTTTTATATCGACTCGCATTTTATACTGAATTATATCAGCTGCTCCTTCATACTTCCTTTGAGTATATTTAGTTTTCTTTGACAAACATCGCACAATATTTTATACATTGATCTTGACACTAAGGCAAGTAGCTAAAAAGCACTTGTGTTTTCAAATACTAATTCATCATACACACCAACATTTACTATAATACTGTGAATAAATTAAAATCTATTACACCAGAGGAAAAAATGGCTGGCCGTTAATTAATTGAGCGTCTCTATGCCTGAGCACTTCTGTGTCATCTTGTCCGGCTTCCGCGTCCAACGAGGAGTCCCTTTATAGGTACCGTTAAAGAGTCTCTATCGATATCGATCATGTAGCTTTCAGATAAATATATATATTTATATAACGCAAACTATTTTGCATACTCTACACGTCATATAAGTATATTTTCTGTGTATATCCCAATTTGGGACAAGTTGGTCTGAAGTAGTCTGCGGCTGTAGGCAATTTGAGTAGCAGACGCTATATATAGACTTCCAAACATCTTATGTAAAAAGAAAGCCTTTATTTGAGCAAGCAATATAACATTGTTGCTAATTAACGAGTCTCATGGAGCAGATGGTAGAGTTTTTTTTTTCTGATCTCGATCTAGAATAAATACTTATATGATAAATACTCGCATGACATTTTTATGTATCAAAGTATTTTAAATTGAATTCCTCTGTTGTCTGATATCTGTAACATAAATGCTTTATTTAAAAATATACTGGTTAATCATTGGACGAATGCCAGCTCAAAAGATGACCATATCTTTCTATTATATGCTGTTTGCTAGCAGTTTGAACTGTCAGTCGTTATTGATTTTTTTTCTGTTTTACCTTATGCCGTGTATGGCAATTATTATATCAGTTGTCTTAAATGTTATATAAGCTGATAATAATAGATAGGCTGATTTTTATGAGCAGTTTAGGAACCGATTCTAGATAATAATAGACTGGATTCTGATCATCATTATAACAATCGTAGAATATTCCCAAAGAAAGGGGAATTTTGCCACTAATGGCCGCGCTAGGCAGGCGTGATGGCAGCCGCAGAGCGTAACTTCGGGACGGGAATGCTGCTGCCCATTTCAGCCATCAGTCGGTTCCGGTACCTCAGTCACTTATTATTACATTTGGTACAGAAGGAGGTACTATTTAATTCTGCCGGTACCCCACGGCAATGGCGTTGATGAAGACGTCATATATACTCCGTGTTTTGGTCGGTACAAATCTACTTGATTATATTGAGTGCGTTCCAAAATAGGAAGAGCACCAGACTTAAAGAAACTCAGAAGAGCTAAAATTAATATATTAAATAATAATTTAACATAAATAATCAAAATATTTGTCAACATTTGTTTCTCTTCGAGAGCCATAGCTAATAAAAAAAATACAATCATTCGTGCCATGAATTCTTCCTGATAAATGTCCTACAAATGTATCACCTGTATAACAAAATGTAGTATTCAAAAAATTATTCTATTATCAAATCTAAACCTCGCCATGAATTAGCCGCGGCAAGAATAGTTGAGATCCTTGTAAAGACCGCAGGGTAACTCATATCTCTACTACAGATATGCGAATTAAAAACAATTAAATAACATAAGAATAGTCTCAATAAAACGTGTCCAATTAATTCGCACCGTTCATACAGGCTAAACTCATTTCGCTGCGCAATAAGCTGCGACACCAACAATGGCAGACGTGGCACAAACGCTACAGAAATGCCATTATAAGGCAATTTGGCGAGTCGCGAGGTGGCTGTTAGCGCCCGCAGTATGCGCCTTGTTCAGGATTAAGCTGTTGTGTTGAGGAATGTGTTCCAGGGTTATTTATGGGATTATATGTGGGACTGCGGGAAAATTGTTATTCTTGGGACGACGTGTTGGACAGTCTTTCAGTACAGATAACGGCGGCATATTTTTCAAATAATGCAATGCGGTATGGCGTTTTAATAACACAAAACGTACATTCAGTTTTCTATACTTTTCATTATTTCAAGCTGAAAAGGTTTAAACAATTGAGCATTTAAATTAACTTAGGAATAGCAACTAATATGGCATAACATATGTAACAAAATTATTATTTTAAATGAAAGACTTTCACGTACCTAGACATAATTTCATTAAAATAATAAATATATATAATAATAAATCATACGTCATCCAGTCATATATTTATCTCAGAATCATGAGTAAAGTAGCTGAATACAGAGTTCGTTACAAAAGATTACAAATGTAATAATTAAAATACAAGCGTGTTGGCAATCGCAGAGCGCAACTATCACGACGGGGATGCTGCCGCCTATTCCCGCTCTGTGTATTTGAGCTGCAACGTTTCGAATGAATATACGGCCATCTGTCGGTTCTAGTACCTTAGTCGCCTCTTGCAACACCTGGAACAGTGGGAGGTACTATTCTATTCTGCTGGTACCTCACATGGCGGTACAACACACACAATATTGGCGCATAAGATAGAAGAACTACAGAATCAGCCAAACAAAAAAGAGCCACACAAAAAGAGGCACACTCTTTCATGAAAGTTATTAATTATCCATGTAATTTATTAAATTTTAATAATATACATGGGCTTAAAATCAAAAATTATTAAAATAACTGAAGTCATTAAAGAATAGAGAGCGAAACAAACAAAAAAGACATAAGAAACAGAAAATACCGTTCAGGACTTAAAGTAAAAAAACTAACAATATATATCATAAAAATAACTGAGACAATATAAACGACAGCAACACGTTACATTTGAACAATACGAACGCCGTCACGCATTCTAGGCATAACGCCATAAACAAACGAGCAACACATTCCCGCGACACAACAGCTTAATTCTAAAGTCTCACGCATGATACATCACGCGGCGACTCGCAAGTCGCCTCGTTACAGAATTCGCGGGATTCGCCCCTTGTTGTTGGCAATACTCGGCTTATTTGATAATAGCAAACATATTTGTGGCATGTGTTGTGGTGTGTGCAGCAAATGTGACTCCGTTTCAGACCCAGTGTTATCATGGAATAATGTACAGCATTTGATTGCTTTGAACATATATCTCAGATGTTACTTAATTTGACATCTGAAGTTATAAAGCCGCCAAATGTATGTGTTTATGCCAAATAACAGTATTTACTGTTATATTAACACTAGAACGCCCATGGTTGTATATAGGCTGCCTAAAAAAGGGGACTTTTTCCAATAAATGCTGAACTGGGCAGGGGTAATGGCAATCGAGAGTAGTTTATTATTATTATTATTGTAATCTGGCGGTATGGTACTCTCATTGGTACTTATGCTAAAGCTTGACTATAATGATATTTATTATGAGCAGTGAGGTACCGGCAGAGTAGAATAGTACCTCCCTCTGTACCAGGTGTCGTAAGAAGTGACTAAGGTACCAGAACCGGTACCGGTACCCAAGCAGAGGGCGGTATATCTATCCAAGACAGTGTAGCTCAAATAGCATAGGGTAGGGAAGAGTAGCAGCATCCCCATTGCGAAAGCTGCAATCTGTGATTGCCAACACTTGATCTTAGGGAGGACTATATCTAGCAGTGGACTTCCAATGGCTGCAATGTTGATAAATGATATTGTAGCGACAACACGAATTCAAGAGTGGATCTCTCAAGGCTATGATAATGATGAGAGGTACAACAGAGGTAGATTTACTAAACAATGAGAAAGAGTTATAAATTCATTGAGAAATGTAAAAAAAAAATGGTACTATTTTGATTATAAGGGTGAATGTAGCAAAACAGATTTAAATTATTAGTAAAGTAATTTCGAAGACTTGAAACGTGAGCGTTTGGGATCAAGGTCAAAATTTGTACCTAATAGGTCAGTGAAATCTTATTTCGCGCTTTTTCTTAGGTGAGATTTTATGAGTATTTCTTAAGAAAATAAAATAACTAAATTTGTAGTTGACATTGAATCATTTAATGTTTATTAAATAACACATACATAAGTTACCCGTAGTATGAAGCAGTATAAAAAAATTTTTGTAGTATACATATTTAGAAGAAATTTAGTTAAGGATAGTATTTTTTAAATTAACATAAAAATATGTAAATATCGTGTGGTTACTTCAGATTGGAATAGTCCTAACTTCAGTACTTTCAAATATAACGAGTACCGATAAAAGTAACTGAGGTACCGGCACCTAAAAAAGGCGGTATATCCAACTAAAATAGCGTAACCCAGTACAAAATTTGAGATAAGCAGCTGCATCGCCAAAACGAGACTACGCTCTGTGATTGGCCAGCAGTTCAGTAAATACGAGAAAAAAAATCTTTTAGGAAATTCATCTGTGCTCAGTGGTGAATTTTGTTCTATTGATGCAATGATGACTATTCCTACACATCAGGGTTAAAACTAGATTATGCTTCTATTCCAGATAAAAATTCTAGCATTCTCTAATGCTACTAGAATTCCAAAGATACACATAATAAATTAAGCGACATAATCTTATAAAGCATCATTATGGTGAGCAAAATTGGAATTGCTGCAAGCATTATGAATGAAAAATTGGATAAGGAACGATAGCAATTTCTTTGTCTGTTAAATTAACGTTTAAACTAATTTACACTCGAAGTTGCAACAAACACCATTCTGTTCTTCATGGCTTTTTTAAAGGAGGCAGACTGTTTCTAACTAGTTTCGGATAGAAACAGTCCATTTTTTTCTTAAATAAACAAATGTCTACAACAGTTCTAGCAACAACGGTAGAACAAACACCGGGCATCCAAAATTGGTAGGTGCATCAAATTTTTTAGCGGTCGCTGGCAGTTCGTTATACATTTTTTCGGCGTTAGTTCAACATGCATTTGCATGTCTTATGTGTGCTGTGTCTGCAAATATATTTTTTGTATATATTTAATGAAGTCAGCAATTAGAATCACTGCACAAAAAATATAGCAGAAGCGAATGAAAGAGTTGGTATAGGACGACCTAGGCGCCTACCTAGCACGCCGGCGAGTCCCACCCCGGGATGCGTATAAGCATATGGTGCCTTGAAGAACAGGCTAGACCTAGTTTAGGTATTTAAGTATCAAAGTGTATTTTAGTCTCAGTTTCCTTTTTATTGTTGAATAAAGTTATTATTATTTCCCATCGTAAAAAAGGACGACCTAGGCGAAAATATCTCAACCAAGTAGAAGAGGTATTAAAGAATGGCCAGGTCAGAAGTTCCAAGAATAAACAAGCGCGTGTAAAAAGACTAATCCGAGTAAGGGAAGTGAGAGAGGTATGCCAAGGTCGTAACAAGTGAAGATCGATAGTCTCTGCCCACCCCGATGGGACGTGGATGTGTATGTAGGTAAGTCAGCAAACAAGCATACGGTCCACTTGACGGTAAACGTGACTTCAGACAGCATACGACACTCGTGTCTTCACAAAAATATCAATAGCATGTCGCCAACCCTATGAGCTGAAATAACCGTGTCGAATTACTCAGAAATTTAACTGCTTCTATCACCTTACAAAGGGAAACGCTGGAAATATTTGCTTTCTTTATCTGTATGGGGATGGAAACCACAAGGTTCTTTAAGAAGTATCACTATTATCTGCCTATTTACCTATAGTTGCGCTAAAAAAGCCGATCTTCTCTTTAAGGATGATTATTTCAATAAAGGTATAAGTTGATACGCTTTTAACATAAAAAAGGAATTGAATGTGAGCACACAGGTCAGAAAAAGCATTTCATGATTTCCGAGGCATAAATAACAGCCTTTTTAGCCTTCCCCGAGTAATACTCGAACAATGGGTTTGAGATACATTGTATCTCTCCAGAACTTGACGTTTACAACGAAACAAAATAACGCGAAGGGTATAAGAATGAAATATGTTCGAAACGCTTTATTTATAGCCTAGAAAAGGAATCCCCATTTGTGATTCTGTTAAGGTGTTGCTAAATTGTTTTTTTTTTGTTACAGGTTAGTACCAAGTACCGAATAGTCCGGTGTTGACTCAGTGTACCTCAAGGTAGTGTTTTAGGACCTTTACTATTCTTATTTATTAATCAGGAAAACCATACTGAACAATCATGTTAATAAGATAATAAATAACAACTAAATCAATAAAATACCGTGATTAAACTATCAGTAAGCAAAAGTAATCACTCACGAGTGAACAAATAAGCAGATATTTGTCGATTCGAAATTTTCAATAAAATATAATATAACATACAAGTGAAAGGTTTAACATACAAGTGTTTACAATTATTTATAAAAAAATGGAGCGTATCTTCGCGACACGAATGCTGCTATCTATTCTCGTCCTTCTGCATTTCAGTGCTTCGGATGGATACCGCGATGTGTCGTTAACGGTACCTCAGTCGCCTCTTACGAAACCTACAACATATTCTCAATGGCAGACACTCAATGGTAGTGTGAACAAGCAGAAAATCTGACGTTAGTGATATTCTTGTGATATTACGAGCGTCTTTAGGTTGCGGTGACGCTTACTATCACGTGGATTGTATGCCTGTTTGTCAACCTGGTATTATAAAAAAAGATGTATTTTTTATCAGAAACATACTTTTAAATCACAAAATTATTTACACAATGGTATTGACTGAATTAAAACTAATAGTTTTTATGATAGGAATCAAATCTTTTTTACTGGAGGTAGACATTGTATAAAGGTCATCTACATTTTTGCCTCATCATCATCATACCAGCCGTAAAATGTGCACACATGATGAACAAAGGCCTCTCCAAAAGGGGGCATTTGCCCATAATTTCTGCGCTGGACAGGTGTGGTGGCAATCGTAGAGCGTAGCTTCACGACGAGGATATAGCTGCCCATTCCCGCCGTGTGTATTTCGGCTACGCTGTTTCGCATGTATTTACCGCCATTGTCACACGATATACTCAAAGTCAAATATATAATTATTTAAGTAGGCCTATCATAGGCACTTTAAAATTGTCAAAAAAATAAAATTGATTTAATTATCACAATTTTACACAAATGACCAATGATCCAGACAACCAGTTATATAAAAGTTATTTAAATAAATAGATTATTGAATGTTCTACTTTAATACTAGTCTGTCAGCACCAGACGAGTGTTATAACTAAGTTTTTAACAGGATCTTAAGGCGAGCCACCCGAAAAGAAACTGCAAGAAAAACTGATGACATACCGGTAAATTGACCAAGTCTGTACATATCCTCACAAAATCCGCGTTTATGATATTAGTAACAAAACCAGACGGTTAAACTACACAATAATATCAACACAAAAACATAACACAGTGCAATATTAACGGAACGTGAACATAACAAGACAAACAAATGACTTAGCAATAACTTAAATCTTGCAGACACAATTGAATTACCAAATTTTACAACAATAAGCCGCGTTCGATACACACCCGTAACACTCACGCAATAGGGTCTATTATCGTTGTATAGGTGAACTTAATTTCCTGGCGCTATACGGGTTGCAATATCATACATTAAACAACTCAAATGCAAATGCTCGCAGCATACAAATTATATAGTCCTCGACAGCTAACTGTCTGGAGAGCCTAGTGTAACCGTACATTATGGCGCAAGACAGCCAGGGTTTAAGTGCACTGCATTACAATTTCTGATGAAGCTATTGGTGCGGATGTTCAGGTTTTACTCATTGACACTGATGACGTATAAACCTTGCTTCTTGTGAAGGAGCAAAAGAAAACTAGCGAGAAGTATTTAGGCATAAGGTAACTCAGTAATGATCGACCATGACTACTCTTCCAGTGGAGCTCGAATAGCCATCTGTATAAATTAAAATTATGTAAATAGCAAAAAACTTATTTGTTTACTTACTCGATAAACACAGTTTCTCCGGATATTTGCCGGCATTTTAACTAAAAAATAATTGTGCCACATTAACTCTTAGTTCCCCTTCCCCTTAGTTAGGTACTGGCAGAGTAGAACAGTACCTTCCCCTGTACCAGGTGTAGTAAGATGCGACTAAGGTACCAGAACTGACAGATGGCGGTATATCCATCCAAAACATTACAACTTAAATGCACACGGATGCACGGGGACGGGCAGCAGCATCCCCGTCCTGAAAACTGCACTCTGCAATTGCCAACATGCTTGCCCAGTGCGGCAAATATGGGCAACATTGCCCCTATCTTGGAGAGGCCTATGTCCAGCAGTGGACTATTATCGACTGGTATTAGAACTTGTAGTTACACCGCTTCCGTCACTGTTCAAACCATAACATAATTATGCAAGCAGGGCTGTTTGGCGGTAGAATTATGTGGCAATTATGGGTAAAATCCCTCTTCTATGCCTAGCAGTGGATTTGCAAAGCCTGGTATGATGATGATGATGATGACGTGCTACTGGTGCGTGCAGGGTATCTGCGCAATTCCTAATTAATACCACCTTCCAAAAAATAAACAGCTCGCTATACACCGATAGTTATCGTATTTTAACGAACGTTTCCCCGGCGTACAGCTGAATTAATCCAGTGGAACGCTGAACACCGCGGTATTCTCATATTAATATCGCTTAATTAGACGTGCCAGTTTGAACGATGAGTGTTGTGTTGGTCGCGGGGCGGTTTCGCTTGTGAACAATAGTTAATTGCGACATAAGGTGTTATGGGATCATTTGTGTTTGCTATGCGGTCACGGGTGATGGATGGGTGCGCGGTTACCAATAAACAAGCCTATTACAGTCCTAATCCTGAACAATATTGACGGGCCCGATGGCGCAGATAATAGTGGTCCTAACTTGTGCGCCAAGGGCCGTGGGTTCGATCCGCATCAGGAGCAAATATCTATATAATGATATTGCTGTTAGGTCTGAGTTTGGGTGTTAAATGTATTGTATATGTATTTGGGTAGTATATTTGTGATTACTCTAATGTCTAGCGTCCGTAATACAAGTGCTTCAAGCGACTTATCACAGAGACACGTCAATGTATGAGATGTTGTGGGAATTTATTATTATCATTATTACTTGGACATAATATGTATCGCTGTCAAGTATCTTTTGGATCTAGGCGTCCCCAATAATGCGGGATATTACCTATTATTGAAGTACAGGGCAAGCTTTGCTTAGTTTTGCGATGGCAATCAGGGCCCTACTTTAAGCTACCACCGTCTGTCGGTTCCGGTACGTCAGGTACATTTTAGTACACATGGTACAAGGAGAGGTACTATGCTACTCCACCCAAATCTTTGCGATCTTTGCTTTCGATTGCCAACACACTTATCTAGCGCGGGAATTCACGCTTGTTCAAAGAGGCCTATGACCAACAGTGGACTTCTAATGGCTGATGTGATGAAGATGATGATGATAAATGATAATCAACGCGAAGACGTTACTTTTTGTGTGATATACATTCATCATACCAGCCATTGAAAAACTATTGCTGAATAATAGGTCACTCCAAGAAAGGAGGTATTTTGCCTAATATTGCCGCGTTGGGCAAGCGAGTTGACCATCTCAGAGCGCAAAAACGCGATCTGTCGGTTCTGGTACCTTAGTCACCTTCTTCGATACCTCTGACGGTACCACACGGTATGTTTTGTTAGATAATACTAGGTAATAATAGCTATATATATATATAAGTGACAGTAAAACGTGGTATATATTCTCCCATTATATCTCGTTTCTTAGAATTTGAGATGTCACGTAGTCGCAGTAAATCACACGAGTGACGAATGAGTGATTATTGAAAAATATAAGACCAGTAAAATATTACGAATCCTGAAAAATAACTTGAGTTTAAGGAAATTTATCATCACCTCGTGAGAAATGAAACTGCTGCACTGAAAATTTGTATTCTTGAAAAGAAATTATAAAGTGGTTTATTCAGAGTTTTACATATCATTTCATATTTGTCTCTAATTAAAAACCGCAAGGTACCGGCAGAGTAGAATAGTACCTCCTTTTATATCAGATGCCGTAAAAGGTATTAGAACAGACAGGTACTAGAACAGAAAGGCAGCAGCATCCTCGTCGCAAAAGCTGGTATTTATGGGCATCGTTTTTCTTTTTTTTGGAAGGCCTATGTTTAGCAGTGGACTTCTAATGGCTGTAACGATAATGATGAAAAAATTAAATATTTTAGTTTAACTCTTATAACATCCGTTCCAAGTGATAACCCCGAATACAGTTAAGCTAATTCAGATATCAGCCAAACCAAACCAACAGGCAAGTAGCACGTATGAGTTTTATTTAACCATACATCTACTTAAAAAAAAATTGTTTTGATGCAATCAAATATTTTTATATCAATCATAATTAAATATTCATTTCATTATCATATCAGCCATAAGAAGTACACTCATATAGGCTTCCCCAAGTAATATCCAATAAGACTGGTGGTATGCGGCCTGTTTCCAGCGCGATCCCGCGGTTTTAGTCAGATCGTCTGTCCTTCTTGCGGGTGGACGCCCTACGCTGCGCTTGTCGGTGCGTGGTCTCCATTCCAGAACCTTACGACTCCATTGGCCGTCAGTTCTGCGTATCTAGTGCCCTGTCCAATGCCACTTTAATTTACTAATCCTCCGGGCAATATCAGTAACTTTGGTTCAGTTACGAATCTCCTCATTCCTGATTCGATCGCGCTAAATTCATATTTATTTGGTTGAAAACAAAAGGATTTTAGCATTTGACACATGACTTTTCAGAAGAAGAGCCTCTAAGAGAAAGAAGAATGATAAAGATTTGTCTTAATTTGCACGGAAAAGTGTCAGAGGCGACACGTCGCGTGAACGTCATAGATCACGCACGTGACAAAACGTTATAAAGTACGTTAGAAAGAAAATGCTGTGAAACGTTCGCGTGGCATTAATAGCGGGGAAGAGCCATAAAGCCCATTAATGAGGATATGATGGTCATCTCGGATGCTCTTGAAGTGTGATGGTTTGCAAGATTCTTTATCATCATCATAATGAGATGGACCCGAAGGCACCGATGGTAGTGATCGAATCTTGAGCGCCAAAAGTCATGGGTTCGATCCCCACCTAGAACAAATATTTATATGATGAATATTTGTATTTGTTCTTTCTCTAAGTGTCATTTATATGTATCTAAATATTAGATTTGTAATTCCTCTTTTATCTGATATTCTTAACAAAAGTGCCTTATGCGATGTATCTCGCAGTGGGATATCTTGTGAATTTATTTATTTCTATTATTTTATATATTTACCAGTTTTATTGAATACTAACGCAAAAACATACAAATGATTACCGCAGCTAACATACAAGTATGTTAAATCTTCTAAGGTAAACTATTATTATCATAATGAAACCTATATATGACCATCATCGTTACCATCTTCTGCCAGACGTGGCTTCCTCAAGTTAGGGAATCATCATACCAGTGATTGAAAGTCCACTGCTGGACATAGGCCTCCCCAAGAAGAGAAGTTGCCCATAATTGCCATGCGCTGGGCAAGCGTGTTGTAAATCGCAGAGCGCAACTTTCACGACAAGGATACTGCTGCCTATCTCCACCCTGAACATTTGAGCTGCAATGTTTTGGATGGATATACCGCCATCTGAAGGTTCTGGTATCTTAGTCGCCTTTGCGACACCTGGTACAGGGGTAGGTACTATTGTACTTCACCCGGTACCTCATAGGTATTATTATTGTTATTGTTAGGGAATATTGTCCATAAAAGTCGTGCTGGGCAGGTTGGTGGTAATCGCAAAACGTGACGGGAATTCAGCTGTTCCTACCCACCCTGATGCATTTGAGCTCCGCTGTTTTGAGCGGGCGTAACATCTGTCGGTTCCAGTACCTCAGTCGCTTCTTACGACAGGTACAGGCGAAGGTACTATTTCTTTGTATAAAATAAAAATATATTTTGTATTAGGAGAGTTTTAGGAAGAATATCGAAATTATCACTGTAATTGTATACTAGATTGTAGAGCCTGGAAACCGTTGAGTTAGTGCCTGGAACTGATTTACAGAGTGTGGCACGAAGGGGCGTAATTCTTATCCGGGAAATTCTGGGAACACGAAGTGCTTTTAAAGCAAAGGCATTCTGGGTAGTCGATCTTATGGGGTATGTAAAAAAAATCAATCTATGATTAAAATAATGGAGATATTGCAATTGTTCGCTTGAATCTTAAGATGTTTTATAAATACCAATAAGTCAGATAGATTTTTTCCTGTCTTAACTATCCTTACATGTTTTATCATACCAGCCATTGGAAATCCACTGCTGGACATAGGTCTCCTCAAGAAAGGAGAAATTTTGCCCATAATTGCTGCACTGGGCAAGCGTATTGGCGATCGCAGAGTGCAGTGCATCCCCACCCTATGCATTTGAGCTACACTGGATAATAGATATACCGCAATCTGTCAGTTCTGGTACTTTAGTCGCCTCTTACGACGACTGGTACATAGTGAGGTACTATTCTACTATGCCGGTACCTCACCGCAGAGTAGATTACTACGTATAAAGGCATTTTGGGTACTTTACTTATTTATTTATTTATGTATCATAGTTCACGAAATTTGGTTATTCTATCAGAAGTAAATACATGTTATATATAAATAAATATGTAATACTTTGAAAGTTGCGTAATCACGCGTGACAAGTTGGCTTATTTGAAGTAATTACACGCCGGCTCAAGTTAGATTAGTCAAACTAAGGCTATATAGCCTGAAACAAAGCGATGTATACAATAGATTATAAACTAAAATGACAGAAAAGACAAAATCTATATACATGGAAAATATATTTTATCTTGTTTAAATTTTCCTGCGCACTCGGACGTCTGATGTCATTGAATTTCATCTGTGGTAAAATAATTAAAACCTAAAAATGTCACAGAGAATTTACATGTTTAAATAAAATACAACTAAAATAGCTGTGATTTGGAACTGACATTGTAACATAATATCACTAAATGTCGTTTCGTTTCTTACAGTATGTAAGGCCTTAACCATAACACTTGTTTCATTGTTTGTTAGGTAGCGTACATTTAAATTAACGAAATAAATCTTTTTTTATAGAGAAACTCAAATATGTTTGATTGACTGTGTCGTCGAAATTACACATTGGATAATATAATCTTATATACATAACAAAATAAGGTACTGGAAACGACAGATGCTATAAAATAGTACCTTTATACCTTGTTGTAAATTACCAATATAAGATATTTTAGGGTAAATGTTGGGATATTTATCACGAAAAACTACTGCATGGTATTGCTAGTAATATATCATCATCATCATATCAGCTATAAGACGTTTACTGCTGGACATAGACCTCCCCAAATTTTCTCTAATAGGACCGGTTGTATGCGGCCTGAGTCCAGCGGTCCTGCGGTTTTAGTCAGATCGTTTGTCTATCTTGCGGGTGGACGCCTTACGCTGCGCTTGCCAGTACGTGGTCTCCATTCCAGAACCTTACGACTTCATCGGTTCTGCGTTTAATGATATATATGTTTTCGAGGGATAGATCTGGCTTTTCCTCTCTGATAGTGTGGAAAATAAGTCTTCCTAGTATAATACGAGAACTCAAAAATCTAGTGGATAGGGTCGAGAAAAGAAAGCAAGAATATATAGCAAGGATATATAAAAAGACAAGAATATACGAGTATAGTGTACGTATGTACATTGCAAGTTGCGAGATATCCCTACTAATATTATAAATGCGAAAGTAACTGTCTCTGTCTGTCTGTTACGCTTTCCCGCTTAATTTTGATGAAATTTGGCAATCTTCAGACCCTGACAAAGAATATAGGCTATTTTTTAATTTGAGGTTGTAAGAGGTGGAAATGGGGTATGAAAAGTTGTACGGAAGTATCGCTATTTATAGAGCTAGAAACTTGAAACTTATTTATTAAATAAACATGACATTCAAAGTTTATATAAGTTAAGGTAAAGAGGTATGGTACCTAAAAAAA
>JACJUM010005600.1:11488911-11542990 GCA_020976665.1 Heortia vitessoides | reverse complement strand
TGACGTGTGATACGTTAACTAAAACTGACCATGTAAATGTCGTGGATTTCTTTTTTATCTCTTCTTAAGGTTTTTGTGTAGCAGAACACAAAGAATTTTTTTTCTATACATAATAAATAATTTTTATTTTATTTTTGTTTTTAAGTACTTATAAATCAGTTGGACAGAATTGAAAGCGAACTTACTTTCAACATATTTGTGTATACTATAAATCTTGATAATACCATTTTGATATCTAAACTAG
Organism: Heortia vitessoides; assembly: GCA_020976665.1. NCBI lineage: Eukaryota > Metazoa > Arthropoda > Insecta > Lepidoptera > Crambidae > Heortia > Heortia vitessoides. Next base: position 11,542,746 of record JACJUM010005600.1, on the reverse strand, counting down.
AAACATAAAGAGAAAAGAAATGACTGATTGTTTATTTGTTACAGTTTAACTGAAAAACTACGAAACCAAAATTAAAAATATTTCCACCATAAGAAAACTACTTATTTGCTTTAGCCAGCTAATAATAAAAAAAAATATTAATATTAAAAAATTTTTTTTGCCTATTAATAATAAAAAAAAATTATAAGCCCAAAAATTAATGAACATATTTTAGACAGACGTGAAGTGAGTGAAACTGCGGAGCTCTACTAATATTCCATAAATTCATTAAAAATAAATGACAAATGAACATAATATATCTAAGAGAAACTTTTTTTTGTTGGTACCTACGTAGTCATTATAATATTAATAAAAACAAATATTATTGTCCCACAATTCCACTCGATAAACTAGCCAAGCCATAATAAAACCAATTTGATTCCCGTCTGCGAACAGAATATCCAATCAGACCTCATAAACGAAGGAAAACAAATCGCACAAAGGACCAGATCCAATAAACATGCAAATGCTATATCCGCATGTACAGTCAGCAGCGCAGGGACAGGCGCGCCTCATTAACCAGCGACAGATGACAGATGTGTCTTGTTATGCGAACTCTACTTACTGTTGTAGTTTCTTTTCCAAAACATCTCGTACCTGACTGACAAGTCGCTTAAAACACTTGTGTTACGTTACTACTTAAATACCTACATATATTTAACACCCAGACACAGAACAAACATAAATATCTTCATATAAATTTCCTGGGTGAAAATCAAATTCACGGCCTTTGACGCACAAGATAAGATCACTACCTTCTACGCCAACGGGCCCGTCAATATATTCCCAGGTAATTTCCAGTGCAACACGTTACCAATTACCATACTTTGAAATATTTCGATATTTTAAGCTATAGACTAAGTAACATTTCGCATTGTACCAAAATATGTCTGACAGATTCCCAATGTAACTCATTTATTCTGACTATAGACCCTCTTGTACTTTTATCATTTGCCACATAAGTGTAGTGATCACAAGCAGAAATCACATTCAAATTATTTAGCTTAAAAACAATTTAATCAAATGCAATATCAGTATAAACTTAAAAAATCAATAATAAGTCATTACGTGCATTGGGGAAAGTCATTACCACTCCAGCCATTAAAATTCCACTGCTAGACATAGGTCTCCCTAGGAAGGGGGGAAATTTGCCCATAACTGCCGCGCTGGGCAAGCGTGTTGGCAATCAAAGAACGCAGCATTTGTGACGAGAACTGCCCATCCCCGTCGTGTTCATTTGAGCAACATTGTTTCAGATGGATATACCGCCATCTGTCGGTTCGGGCAACTTAGTCGCCTTTTACGACACCTTGTACAGGGAGAGGTACTATTTTACTCTGCCGCGACCTCACGGGTTAACGGGAAAAGTACATCCAACTAAGTAAAAAGAAAGTAAAGGCTTTTGAGCAAAACCTCTAAAAAAAATCTTCTGTCAGTTACTGAAGAGAAGTTTCATTCTATTGTCATATAACATAACATATAATGATCAATCAATTATGTTCCTACTTGGTGTATTCTACCTATGTATACACAACAGATAGCACGACTGGAGTACAGTAAGCAGCAGTCTTGGTTGATTGGACGACAGATGATATTCGCCGGGGCTTAAACAGCTTTTTCTATCCGTACACAGATATAATGACACTAGTCTCATTTAACAAAGATAATTAAGCTCAGACCCTATCTAATTACACTATCATTCTATTAACTATAGGAAGACATTGGTCCATTCAAAAGGTTATTTATTGTTTTATTGAACCAGCCGTATTGTGATTCAGGTACGCTATTTCGGATGGATAAACATCTATGAGTTGTAGTCTCTCAAAAATTTAATAACATAGCACTCAGTCTAAATACAAACATGTTTCAAATGGTCAGCACCAAGAACAGCATAGAATAGTACATCCCTCTGAACCAGGTGTCGTAAGAGGTGACTAAAGTACCAGAACGGACAGATGGCGGTATATCCATCCGCAATAGTGTAGCTCAAATGCACAGAGTGAAATGGGCAGCAGCATCCCTGTCTCGAAAGTTACTCTCTGTTATTGCTAACACGCTTACCCAGCGTGGCAATTACGGGCAAATTACCTTTCTTGAGGAGGTCTATATCTGGGTGTTAAAAAAAAACATAACAGTCACAGGAAACTCGAGTAGGATTCGGACTTATACCGTCTTTTGGTCAGAATTTTACTAAAAATCAATTTAACTACTGTTATAATACGTAGCCATCGTTTTTTTAAATTTAAATATACTGTTTTCAAAAAGGTTCATTACATACACTTTCAAATCTCTACTAATATTATATTAGAAAAATGAGTATTTATCCACTCAAACACGCTTCTTATATTCAGTTCGCTTTGTATGAGAAATTCCCGCGTGTGAAGCCGCGGGCTAAAACTAGCCGTGAATAAAATAAAAGTATTCAAATATATCAAAGAAGGAAGTTTCACATTTATAATACAGACGAACCTGTTGACTTAAGGGATTACAAGTTACATTCCATGTAGGTCATTTAATTTCACTTGTATTAAACACATTGAAAATATATCATGATCATAATGACAGCAATCCATTACATACATTGCTGGACATAGGCTACTACAAAAAAGGGAGAAATTGCCCATAATTGCCGTGCTGGGCAAGCATGGTCGCTGACGCTAGCTTCACGACGAGAATGCTGCTGCCATTTCCGCTTTGTATCTTTTAAGCTACACTGTTTCGGACTGATATACCGGCATCCATCAGTTCCGGTACCTTAATCTCCTCTTTCCCTCAGCTGGTACAGGGGGGAGGTACTATTCTACTGTGCCGGTACCTCACGACTAAAAGTATAGTAGCATAAATTCGTAAGTGCATTTGTCTGTCCAGTTTCAACTAATACGCTTCCGTAAGATAACCGGTACATCGATTTTGATAGAATTTTACTTCAGCGACTCTATTCGCGCTGGCAGTGATCATGGTTATTGCTAGATAATAATTATTTAAATGACTTGGCTGCTTTCAAAACAAAATAACGTGTACAAAACGTATGAACCGCGAAGCCTTTTCTCCCCACTCGATTAAAGCGCAGCAAATGACACACGTAAATGCAGGTTAAAATCTAATGCGGGCCGCATAATTATTGTGATGCAGGCACGCGGGTAATTGGGCCCGCTGCCTGCATAATTGCGGGCCGCAAAGCCGCGGTTTTGTGCGCTGAAATATTCTGCATGCTCGGAACCTTTTTAATCTAGGAGCGACTTGCGACTAATAAATCGCTTGTCCATAGATAGATTATACCCACTATGTTATAAATACAAATGTGTATGTTGGTAAGGCTCCCATGGCATAATTTAAGAAATAAACAAGATTTAATTTGACATAGATAGTAAAAAAATGTGCTATAATAGATCTACGTGGTGTAAAAGATGATGTTGTGACAATAATAAAGAAAGGAATGTTGAAATGATTTGGACATGTAGAAAAAATGGATGAAAGTAGAATAAATACACAAATATATAAAGCAGAAGTGAATGGAATCTTAACCAGGTCAGAAATACCAAGAATAAATTAGCGTGTATCAAATGACTAAATATTAAAATATAATAATTAAATACAAGAGGTACAATTCTAACCTGTCTGTACTCCACGGCAAGTATAAGGTCTACTTCTAGTAAATTAGAACCAACTATCAGATGATTTTTTTTAAAGAGATAGTGTTTTGTCATTTTGGCGTCTATAATGATTCATGTATTTAAAGGCTAGTCTTAAATAATTCACGTTATATAGTCATTTTGAAATTTTCTTCATATTCAGCATTTCAGAAAACTGTACACGATCGAATTGTGTACACGATCGTGTATTTGAGTAAACATGAACAACTAGTATTATTTACATTGTGGAATCATATTGGCAACAAACAACAACCATATCAAACTGTTAATTTTTTTTAATAAAATAGTATACGACTATATTAAAATGCAATTAATCTATTTCTAACGCTCGAAGTCTCTCAGTCGTCAGTCAGAAATGAGGAGATCCGTAAAATAACCAAAGTTACCGATATAGTCCGGCGGATTAGCTAGTTGAAGTGGCAGTGGACAACGCACGAACCGATGAATGATGGAGTCGTAAGGTTCTGGAATGGAGACCACGTACCGGCAAGCGCAGCGTAGGTCGTCCACCCACAAGTAGGACAGACGATCTGATTAAGACCACAGAATTGCGCTGGCGGCAGGCCAGTTATCATCGGTCATATTGAATGTCACTTGGAGAGGCCTATGTCCAGCTGTAAACGTTTTGCAGCTGATATGATGGTGATGATGAATCTATTTGGGTCTGACTATGGACGAAAAGTTCATGGACATTTTCATAATTGAATAATATGATTCTGTCATTAAATAATATCAAATTATCATAATATGTTTGTGACGAACACAATTCCGTCTAGAGATTGGAATATAATTAACTAAATTATTATTTCACCAACACAATGTTGAAATGTCAGGCGCGCGTTACAGTTAAGTTGTCAGATTTGATCATATCTACGTATCACAAAGCCACAGTAATTAAATAAAGCTATTGTGAGCAATTGAGACTGAATTAGATTTAACTCAGGCTAATTAAGACTCTACTCTCAAATATATACGTGCAAAGAAAACTTCCTTGACTTACGATCATTTTTTTAAGTTTGTCTCTGTCGTTATATTGACAGGGGCACTAGATGTCTTCTAAAAGTAATATTTTAATATAGTTTGTAGTTTTTTACCATCATATCAGCCATAGGACGTCTACAACTTGATGAAAGCCTCCCCAGGATCGGTCGATCCCTCGATCCCTCGCCGCGATCTTGAATAGAGTCCCTATGGAGTCCCCATACTGACTTCAAAAAACAAATAGGTACTTAAATCAATCTATATACAAATGTTGCCGTATGGTACCGGCATTGTAGATTAGTACCTCCCCTGTACTACATGTCGTGTGGAGCATCTGAGGTCCTGGAACTAGACAGAGGTATAATCTCACAAAATAGAGTAGTTAAAAAGCAACCGGACGGGGATGGGCAGCTGCATTCCCATCGCGAGTTAGTCTTTGCGATTGCCACCATGACTGCACAGTGCGGCAATAATGGGTAAAAATCTAACTTTATTGGGAAGTTCTATGTCATGCAGTTTAAGTTCGGCTAATGATGATGATGATGCAGCAGATGCTAACCTCGATAGGAATAAGTAAGAGTTCATATCTTTCTGCCTCGGGTCATTTAAAATTGTGAATTGTGTTAAATTTTATTAGTAAAAGAAGACAAGTAATCATTAGTCACAAAGTTAAAATAAAAAAAGAATTCTTATACCTCGTTAAAAATGTTCGTTAATGAAATGTAGTATAAAACAAGGATTTGGATCGGTTCCAGGAAGCTAACGGAACGATCGTCTTCCCTAGCGTCAGAATAGCTACGGGTTCCCGAGCCAACAGGATTAAGTCTAATTGTGTCCCTGACAAGATCAAATCGGGCATAGAACAGCCAATTATGTACCAAGATAAATTTTATCTTATATTTTCCACTTACGCCGTTGTAAGTCCACTGCTGGTTATAGTCCCTCCAAAAAGCGGGAATTCTCTCATAGTTGTCATGCTGGACAAGAGTGCTAGCAGACGCAGAGCAGTAGTTTTTGCGATAAAGATGTTGCTGCCCATGTCCACCTTGCCCACCCTGTGCATTTGAGCTACACTGTTTTGAATGGATATATCGCAATCTGTCGGTTCCAGTTCCTCAGTCGCCTCTTACGACATCTGGTTCAGGTGAGGTACTATTCTACCTTGCCGTTATCCTACGGCAAGCTCCTCCACTTAATCTTCTATATGTATAAAAGGTACCTAACAAAAGCTACCTGACCGACTGACTGTTATATTAACGTAGTGCCTGAATTATAAGGGTTTGAAACAGGGGTTCCTTTTATAATGTAATTTTGAACGTAACGTGACGTGAAACTTTTCAGTTTTCAAAGTTATTCGAATAAAATTCAGAATAAAAGTTCTTTATTAAAAGTTATGAAATATATGTAATATATATTTTAAACTCATTCCTTAAAGGGGCTGTAAAATAAGTATAAAAGTTCTACACTTTAACGTGGGTGAAAAGTTTTTTATTAAATATTATTTTGTAGTTTGTGTTGCCTTTGTAAATATTGATTTAAATCATTTTTCTGAGTACGTACTTTACTCAGCTGGACATATGCCTCTCTAAGAAAAGGGGAATTATGCTCAAAATAGCCGCGCTATGCAAGCGTGGTGGCACTCACGGTGCCTAAGTTTCGCGACGGGAATGCTGAAACCCATTCCCGTTGTGCTGCATTTAAGCTACATACGCTATACTACTAGGAGATATTATTGTACTCTGCCGGTACCCCACGGCTATCACGTCAAGTACTTCACTCGTAACATTTTCGACAGCATAATATCAGTGTTTACAATCTAAGTTGAAAAATAATTAAAAGAGATGCAGTGAAATGGTTAACTTAAATGACGTAATATCTTCCGTTCTGAAGCTCAATGCAAGGTTGGAAACCATTTTTTTAACTAGGTCAGCATGTAAGCTTATAGTCTTTAAACTAGTAACCGTCACCGCAGCCTATATATGCTCGCAATATCACAAGGATATCACTAGCGCGTTGCCAGCATTGAGGCTTGAAGATATTATGTCACACTACCCAGTAATTTCACTGCCTCTAACACAACTGCTTTTTGGAACACTACTGTTACAGCTGCTCAATACAGTCTAAAACTGTCATTATTATCATCATTATTATAGCTAATGCACTGCAGGATATAGGCCCTTCTAAGAAAGGGAGAATTTTGCCCACATCTACCACGCTGGGGCAGCGTGTTGGCAATCGCAGAGGGCTGCTTTCGCGATGGGGAAGCTGCTGCGCATTTACACCTTGTGCATTAGAACTACACTGATATACCGCCATCTATCAGTTCTGGAATCTTAGTCGCCGCTTACGAAACCTGGTAGAGAGGTACTATTCTACTCTACCGGCAAATTATATCACCTCAACAAAGTGGACCAATGCGCCACCGTACGTAATTGTCAAGAAATAACAACCGGCTGACGCGGCCAAACGTGACAATTTCGCGCAGGGAGATGGCGGACGCTGGCAGCCGGGAAATGGGCGCAGAATTTGTTGGCGGGCCGGTGAAATTCGAAATACTTACCTTGTGACGTAGCAACGTGCCCTTGTCCCCACTTGTAGGCATTACAGTGAATTCGCGAGGAAGTATGTTATTCACCTCCTTTCACGGTAAAAGTTACCGAATGGATTTTTGTAACAATTTTACGGTACATTGATAAGTAGAAGTTTCGATGTACCCAGGACAAATATTTATTTGATGATAATTTGTGTTAAATATAATTGTTTAATGGAATTTGTGAATTATTATTATTATAATGTCATGACAATGTCAGCGATAAGGTGTCTGCTGCTGGAAATGAGCCTTAACAAAAAAGGAAGAATTTTATTAAAATTGCCTTCTTAGGCAGCGTGAAGACAATCGCAGTGCTTGATCTGTTTTATAATGATGCTGCTCACCCCCAATTTTTTTTATTTGCGTAAAACGCCATCTGTCGGCGTGGATAACTTAATTCAACACCCTCTTTACCTAACTGATACTAGCCTAATTTATTTTATGGCAGTATCGACTTTTAAAATTATAAATTATTCAATCCTTAAATCAATTAGAACAGTTTTGCGTTGGCTATTAAAGCGTCAATCTAAATAAAAATAATAAAACAAATGTAGGCCACTGTGGCTGTATCAATTATAGTTAAAAGATAAATTGAACTCAAAGCTTTATACTGCCAAAAAATAATTAACTCACGCTGATAATAATAGCCTCAAATAATTTTCAGGTAATAAAGGAAAAGACTCGCTCGTGTGATAATGAAATGTAAACTGGTCACATTTCAGGATATACAGTGTAAATTTAAGAGCCCAAAACGGAATAGTTTGAAGGCACATCGCGGGATACAGAGCGCATTCCAAACACGCTTTATTACTAGAGACAAGAGGCAACAACTGTGGAATAAGCCGGCGATGTTGCGCAGCACATTTTTAACAAACCCTCCCAGCAGAATGTGGCTTTTTTAACTTTGCAAAGTAACGCCTCAGTTTTTTAACACGTTTGCTTTTTAGTCTTGTTCCTTTTAATGCTCAAAACAATTAATTTTTTCTCTAGATCAAAGTATAGCTAGTATATTTATTTGTTATATTCCACGGTGCAGTTCTACCAATCCACCTTATGGTTTGATCTTATACAAAGGTCTTTTGCATTGGTACCTTACTCTCATCCATTTCTACCGCCAAATGGCAGTATTCGCAGGCTGTGTTCCGGTTTATAGGGTAAGAGCGGCAGGGAAATTACGGGGTAATGTGACATTACATCTTCAAATTACAAAGTTGGCAACGTGCTATTCATGTATTTATGTATAAATACTGCAGTGACGCGTAGTATCACGCGTATGCTTGTACATCGATGCGGTCGAATAAAAAAAAACAACTTAGCGTAGCAACCATTGAAATGCCTCTGTTAGATTTAAGCCCACCCAATAAAGGGGGAATTTCACATATTGCCGCGCTAGGCAAGCACGTTGGCTATTGTAGAGCGCAGTTTTCGCGACGGGGATGCTGCTGCCCATCCCCACTCTGTGCATTTGAGCTGCACTATTTCGGATGGATATGCCATCATCTGTCGGTTCTAGTACTTTAGGCGCCTCTTACGACACCGGTACAATGGGAGGTACTATTCTATTCTGCCGGTACCTCACGGTGATATGTATTTACATATTACCGTATTATATTATAAATGATTCAAACAAAGACCAAAAGCTTGAGTTCATAAAAAACGATATCGTACACCGTACTATATATACATAGTCTTATTCTTATATTATAGCATCCATTATGTCTGTGGGCTCTTGGAAAAGGCCGCGTTATGTGCACAGACAACTGTAGGTGGCTTCACTGCGCCGGTGTCTAGTTTGCTATAATTTTTAAAAAAGCTAGAAAGCTAGGGCTGATTCTTGAGATATTTCATATTTTATTATTTCACATCACATCTTATACCTGAGTCCAAGGTAAGTAATTTAAAGTACTTGTGCTACTAATATCAAACAACAGAAGAATATAATATTTAAATATATATTTAACATCCAGACATAGAACAAATAACCAAAAAATATTTAGATTTATTAAGGCTAGGATAGGACAAAACTAACAGAATTGTCTATATATTAAAAGGGGAAGCTGAGTGACTGATATATCAACGCAGGGTCTAAATAATAAAGGTTAGAAACTTAAAATTTTGCTCAGGGGTTCCGTTAATAACGTGAAAGAATACATAGAATAGATTTTTTAACTCAACCCCTAAAAGGATAAAACGGGGTTACAAAATTAGTATGAAACTTCACTGTTTTTCAAGTTATTTGAATGAAAAACAGTACTTTATAGTTCTTCAACTTGACGTGGGAGAAACCGCGGGGCGCTAGCCGTGTAACGTATAGCGAAGCTAACGCAAGGAATTTTCTTAGGATGCGTACTAGATCTAATCCTGTTCCATATAAATCCAGCGACAAATACCGGATGTATATATGAATGCAGAATGGCCTGCATTACCCTACTTATAATACCATCACCCAACAATTATTCGATAACACGAGTGTTTAAATAGCACTAGGCAAAATTGACAACCCTAACTAAAGCACGTAGTGTCTCCAGAGAGCCGACACTGCGGTCGACACCGCCGGACACTCGCCACAAGTAGCGAATCTTGCTTTTATTCCGATCTTGAATTAAAATTGCAAGACTTCCATATTTTAAGTTCTTTTATAATGCATCGATAGGTGCATATGAGTTCAATTTGGCACGGATACTTTAAGTAATAGGAATGTGAAAAAATGTGTTTGTGCGTACTACTTTCGTGGTGGATTGGTGCATTGATCGATGTTTATGTAGCTTGCGACAGGGTTATTGGAATTCATAGATAGCCAAGTTTACATCTGCAGTAGCGTCTTTGTTGCGAATCTAATCTTCTTGAGGAAAATCTCTTGTAAGAGAGAGGAGTGAGGGGTTAGGGGAGTGGATTGTACTGTCAGAATAGAAAAGTACCTCTCTATGCATCAGGCGTTACATGAGGAGGGTGAGGTATCGGACCGACATATGGCGGTAAATCCATCCGAAATAAAGTGTGTGAACCGAGCAGGGAAAGATGGCAGCGTCGAAAACCAAGCTCTTCTAACACCTCTTCAACATTTTATGAGAATGACTTTAATTTAGTCAGCAAAAGCCATTTAAGGTCTGCCAATAGCTTTATTAGCCTTAGGCTTATATTATATTAATTTTTCCCAATTTACACATTCCTTCTACATTCAAAACAACTGTACTAAAGTAGATTTTTTTTCACTCTGCTGTGGAGGAATACAAGATTTTATGATTTGATAAATAACATCACATAAATTTCCAGATAACAACTGACACTGCAGTTTATGAAAATATAAAATTCAAAGCACAATCTTTAAAACAGATTCATTTGAACCATCCAAAGGACTTTCAGACGTTCCCAGATAACCAAAAACATGCCACACACCATTCTCTGCAGCAAAAATTTGCAGGAAATAAAGAGCGAAATGCAGTCGCCGATAAACAGATACAGTACTCCACCCGGATGGAGGTTGGTGGGGACAGGGGACACCCCCGAACCCCCACTCCACTTTACTGTGAAAACTGTGAAATTCAGGCGACCTGCGACCTGAATAGATTCCTAATGCAGCGTTTACTTTTCTAACAAGTTGCGGTGGAGGTTCGATAAATCAAATGAAAGTTTTTTTTTACTATTTCTCTATTGTAATGTAGAATTTTATAATCCACAAGTATCTGAAAATTTATCCAGCAGGTATTTTGTATTATCAAATCTTAGTATCTACTTTAAGCCAGCAGAATACTATCTTCCTTTGTAAGTTTATTGATATCCACCCAAAACAGCGTAACTCAAATGCACAGTACGGAAAAGGGCAGGAGCAATCCCCTCATGAGGCTACGCTTTGCCAGAACCCCCTTTTTTAGAAGACCAGGTCGTTAAACAAGCATACAGCCCGCTTGATAGTAACCATCGCTGCAGCTCATAGACGTTTAATATTACAAGGTTATTACTACTCGGTAATTTCACTGCCTCATTCCTCAAACCTGAATACAGCTATTTGGCTGAAAAAATGGTTGAAAGTCAAGTACCGGTGCAGACAACCTTTGTATAAGGACTACTTCATGTAAAACCTCTGCCCCATCGGGCATAATGCCTCCTTTCTTAGGAAGGCTTCCACCATTGGATATTACGTTGATATCTGCAAGTTAAATCATATAAAAATGTATCAATTTGGTAGCTATTTAAAACGAAAATAGCGTGAATACAAATATTTGTACATATAACAAAGCTTCATTCTCCCACCTTTTACGACTTCTAAATGACTACTTACCCAACACCACGCGCCTAAAACCTTACAAACAAACAAATCCTCAGTACCTTTAGCCACTTTAGCGGCATCCTCATTATTTTATTCATAAACCTCACACAGAGTAAGGTAGACCCTTGTAAGTGAAATCCTGATCCTTAAACGAGTAGCAAATGTGTTTTTTCTATGTTACAGTATTAGATTAGATGAGGATACAGATTTTCGACGGAAAACAAGCAAGCATTAAGTTATGTCAATATTGTTGTTGATTACCAAGTAATTTCACTGTTTTCAAATTTCTTGAGAGTGCCAGTTAGATCGTTATCATAATTATATCAACTCTAGGACGTCCACTGCTGGACATGGTCCTCAATTAATTTTAAATAAGACTGGCGGTATACGTCTAGTAGCACAATCCTATGGATTTATTCAGATATTTATTGTAAACTGTAGAAATAGGTTTACGAGAAGATTCCAGAGGGAGAAGGAAGAAGACTAAATAAGCCAAGGGTACCAGCAGAGCAAAATGATGTTTGCAGTAGGTATCTCATAATTTATTTTGCTCCAAGTAAAAGGTACCGCAACCAATAGATGGAAACAGCGTCGGGATGGGACAGCTGTATGCATACCCGTTGTGAAGCTACGCTCTGCGTTTATCACGACGCCTTCTCAGCGCTCTTGGGTAGACCGAATATGCAGCAGAGGATATTAGAGGATGTGTTTGTTAAAAATATTTTGAATCAGGGGAATATCACAAGATTTCCAATTATGACGAAATTATATTACACAGTCGATAATGTTTTAATGCTCTTAGTCTAGGGTTGCCTAAATATTTTTTTTGGATGATGCAATAGATTGAACCTAATTTAAATATTAATGTTTTTTTTTACATTGTCACTAACAAAGAAATTTTTCTCCGTGATGGTAAGCTGTAACCCAGCGACGTGTAGCATTGGGTTCGGTAGCTGCTTTATTAACGTTTTCTTTGGTAACGGTAGTGTTCTTAGATCAGTGATTATATCAAAAATATATATTTATATATAATACTTATAATAACATTAGATGGTTACGAATATCAGACAATAGAGGAATCACAACTATATTGCTTAAATACACTTTAATAACACCTAGACACAGAACAAATACAAATATTATCATATATGTCAATGGGGATCGAACCTACGATCTTGCGCACAAGAAGAGGAACACTACATAATGCACCTTTGGGCTCGTAAAATTTTATATCAAAAGTCTTACTAATTTAAGATGATTTCTGGTATATAACTTCTATCGAAGCCAAACGTATACTTAAACTCCCGCATCTATTGATTCGGAGAAAAAGTCTAACACCATTAGCCTGAGTGTCCACAAAAGAAATCGGAACGCATTAGTGAACAATTTAGGTCACACCTTACAAGAGCCTTGAATTTTTCAGATCACTCCGAACCTGAAATAGGTTTTCAAGAATCAACGCAGGCTTCTTAAAAGGTGTTGAATTATTTATACTTACATATACAGTAAAATACAGCCTTGAGCTACCTTTAGAGTTAATAATGGAGTCGGTAGTATGACCTGTACACAAAATAAGGCTTTTTTATTGAAAACATTTCATGCATCCACACGGATTCTTTATATGACTAACTATTTTTTAAATCAGACTGAGATTTCTGTTTGACGGGCCCGATGGTGTAGATGGTAGTTATACTGTCTTGTGTGCCAAAGGTCGTGGGTTCGATCCCCACCCAGGACAAATATATATAAATATATATGATAATATTTATGTTGCTTCTGTGTCTGGGTGTCCAATATATTAGTATATTTGTGATTCCTCTGTTGTCTGATGTTCGTAACATAAGTGCTTGAAGCGACTTATCACAGAACCAGATCAATGTATGAGAATATATATGTATGAACGAATGCGCTTTTGCAAAACGACAATGTGCTTTTGCAGTTTGAAGCGTTGAGACTTGTACATAAATGGAAGTTTTCATACACCTGTATACACATGAGGTAGACCTCATACAAAAGGTCGTCTAAACCTTACTCTCACCTATTTCTACCGCCAAACAGAAGTGTTCGCATGGATGTGTTTCGGTCTGAAGGTTGAGAGAGGCAGTGAATTTACAGGGTAATGTGGCATAATGTCCTCAAATCACAAGGTTGGCAACGCATTAGTGATATCCTTGTGACATTACGGGTGTCTATAGGCTTCAGTGACGCTTACTGTATGCTTGTCTAGTAAAAACTTCAACATAAAATGACAGAACAAGGCCTCCAAAGAGATTTCTAATATACCGGTTCATACCAGATCTTTGCGACTTATCAGTTCTGCGTATTATATGGCATATATGGCCTATCCATATATATGTATCACTAAAAATACTTGGCTAGTAGATTTTTGTCATCATATCTGCTACAGACATACAAGTAGGCCTTCTAAAATGATTTTCAGTAAGATCGCTTTGATTTAGCCTGCGCCCAGCGCGATCTTAAGGCTTTAGTCAGATCATCTGTTCATTTTATGGGTGACGGGGATGCTACTGCCCATCCCTATGCATTTGAGCTACACTCGGATAAATATACCGCCATCTGTCGGTTCTGGTACCTTAGTCGTCTCTTACGGTACCTGCCACCTTACTAAAATACTGTATTTATAGTAGCGGCAGAAATGGCAACACAATATGACGTCATGTCATTTTCTGTGTCACCGCACACGCTTTTTGATGTTTACGCTCAAAATTTGCACGCCTTTTTCAGTGTTACGTTTCCTCGTTGTGGGATTTATGCCAGTCAGTAAAACTGGTAACATTAGCCCGGGGTTCGCCGTAAATGGGTAACTATGTTGTTATTCACAGAAGAAAGAAACTATTTCAATGGATGGTGATACTAGGGCTGAAACGGTGTTTTTTTAACTTGACCACATTTTTTTTGTTATAAAAATGTCATCAGTTTCATTGAGAATAATTATCATCATACCAGTCGTAGGGTAACCAGTGTCCATAGAACTTTCCGAAGAGTTTTGACTGGACAGGTTGTATGCTGCAGGCATCCTGAAAGATCACGCAATTTAATAAAAATGGCCCACTAGTATGTGGTTGTTTTACAATCGCGAACTTAACGAACTTAGTTTCGTAATAGTATCCTTAAGAAATCATGTTACAAATAATATGTTTTGATAGATATTTTAATGTAGGTTACATTTTTTTTACATTTTTATTATTATTTTTAACACACAACACCTCATATATTGACCTGATTCCGTGATAAGCACTGAGTTACGGACATCAAACAACAGAGGAATCACAAATATACTACTTAAATACATATAACGAGACACAGAACAAACATAAATATCGTGATATATATATATTCCCTGGGTGGGGATACAGGACCTTTGGCGCTGAAGGCAGGATCATTACTATCTGCGGTACGGGGCCCGTCATTTTATTACGTTTAACGTGATAATACCTTAGAAGGTAAATGTGTACCTACGCGCAGACATGTTTTCACAATCATCCTGCATACTATGTATTGCGATGTTAAAAAATTACGGTGAATAAAATCAATACGTATATACCGTCATCATCTGTTGTCATCTTGCGGTAACTAAATCGCCACATCTGTGTATAGAAGTCTATAGTCTATAGAATAATTTAATATTTATTTTTCATTTATTCAGCACACAACGTTGTAACATTAATATTTTAGACGCAAATTTATAGAACAGAACACAGAAACAAAAAAATAAATAAAAATCTCATTTAATTACGTATAGGCACTAATTCTACAATAGTTCTATTACTTTTGATTTGCAATTTGATAAAAACATGTAATAAACATCCAAATAATACTGTAGGTAAATATAATGAAATTTAAATTTTCTGCAAATTTAATTCCCCTTAACTATATTTGTTCGTCGAAATGACACCGGGGCGCGGTCATACTGCCGCCACGAATTATCTTCTGCCCATATTAAATTGTCGAAATCCAAACTAAAATTGGCAACCCTGCCCGGCTAATTAACCGAAGCCCTTTGTCCGACAATCGTAACTAATTAAATACGCGAAAACACCTGAAATAATACCGGTTAATCGTGCAAGGTTCTAAAGCGACGCTGTTCTCTTTTATTGGGCAACCTTGTCGCTGTAAACGAGTTTTAGGGTTGCCTCCAAGTGAGTATTTTCAGTGTTGCCCGATTAAGGGTTTAATTAAGAGGCAATTAATACGGACGTCCGAGTGTGTGCTGCCTTTTACAGGTAACATTGGTCTAAATTGCCGCTATTTTGAGGGGTGAAGCAAATATTGTTGTTTAGTGTGTATTGCCAAAAGTGGACTATTAGAGTGTACGATTTAACTTGGCGTTCTAACTTTATTTAAGCTAAGGTAGTAACTGAAATCAGTCTTCTTTATAGCGGTTGATTAAAACTTAAGGACATCACTGGTCTTTGAAGGCTAGGCTATAGTATTCATGATATGAATAAACACACATGCAAAACAACAGTAAGCTCATGACATTGGACTACAACAAGACAGAGTAATTGCTAACAATATTATGCTAGACTGGACTATATTTATTGTTACTATTATTGTTTATGTATACTGTATATACACAGTATAGCTTCATAATCTGTGTATTTATGTAATATGTGCGTAAATAATGTGTTGTTTTAACAAACCTTGTATTATATTAGACCATACACACACATCCACACCTACATGCACACTACAGAGCATAGGTGCCTGTAAGAACAGGCTAGACCTAGTTTAGGTACCTAAGTATTAAAGTGTATTTTAGTTTAAGTTTCCTTTTGTCGTTGAATGAAGTTATTATTATGTTTGGATTTCAATTTCTCGAAACATTATTATTATTATTATTCCATCCATCACCAATTGGGATTTTTTTTAATAAATATTATTTAAATAACCAACCTATAAATATTCTCATCGTCATAATAATTATAAACCTTACCTATATAACCACCATAGTAGCTGTAGAAACGTCCACTGCTGGACATGGTATGGACTTAAATGCTCTGCAATTGCCAACATGCTTGCCTAGCCCGGCAATTATGGGCAAATTTGGGGAGGCCTATGTCCAGCAGTGGATGTTTTATAGCTGCTGTGATGATGATGATGATGATTGCACTTCACTTATTATACATCAATTTCTTATTTTTTTTTATATTATATTTCATAACTTGATGTTCAATAAATAGTAAATACAGTAAAAATTGGTATTTGAATTATCTGATAGAAACTTCATAATGCTCAAACAAAAGCTAAAGTACTGAGGAACAATTTAAAGTGTGTTTGTGGAACGATAAAGAAGTCTAATTAACAAGTTAATTAAGAAGAGCATCCGAGAGCGTGACTTCGCTGTTTTCAACCAACCCCGCTAATAGCCTGCTCTTCCCGCCACAAACAGTTGCGTATGCCTCAAGACATAACAATTATTTCAGATTATTTGTGACCTGAATTTTGTTTTTTTTATATGCCGGAGGTACTACTGGCAGAATAATACCTTCCCTTTAAATAGTCTCGTAAAATACGACTGAGGCACAGGAACCGAGAGTTTGCGAGACATCTATCGGCAATGGCATGGCTTAGGTGAAAATGACGCAGTACGAACTAGCACCTTTGATGCAAAGACAACGCTTGCTACCCTATAACATAACTACTCTCTCGCCCTCTCACTTGCACTTCACAAACACGAGGACTTCACCCGTAAAATACTTCTTCTTTCGTAAAACAATACAGTGTATTTGCCGACCAACATGTGCAGTCCCTATCTTATCGAGCGGTAACCAGCGCCCTAGTGAGTGATTCACTTCCATTCTCTTTTGAAAAACTTAATTTTTCCCCCAACGACAGCCACCAAAGCCGAGGTTGAGCCTTTAGAGGCACCCTCGGATGATCGCCGTCGATCCCGCTCAGATCCTACGACCTTTGAGGGGTTGACCGCAGCTAAACGCGCGGATGATGCTGCGGGGCACGCTAATTGACGTCTGAGTCCAGCATAAGGTTTGTCCGAAAAAAAATACGCTTGCTTTATACTAAATTATGGCAAAATATATCTTAAGGTGAATTAATGCAAGTGAGAATAATACAAGTATCTCAATGAAACATGTCCAATAGACTATAATAAACTATACAGCCTTATAACGAAGTTACTTTTTTTACTCTACGTCTTGGTTACTTTTTGGCAACTATTTTCATGGTTGATAAAGGTGTGCAGGAATTCAAACCCATTTATGTTTCAATCGGTACGTTTTTTATGCATTTGTTTATTTCTGCTTAGCCTAAAATAAGTATAATAATTGATCATCATAGTCATAATTACAGCTTTTGGAAGTCTACAGCTAGACATAGGCCTCCTTAAAAATGAGAAATTTTGCCGCGTAGGGCAAGCGTGTTGGTAATCGCAGTGTGCAGCTTTCATGACGGGTATGTTGCTACCCATCCCCACCTTGTGCATTTGAGCTACACCATTTACCGGTTCTGGTACCTTAGTCGCCTCTTACGACCTCAGGTACAAAAATAAAAGAGGTATAATGTATAAAAATATTTTTCACATGATTACTCTAATCTAGTTTATATTTTGTTTAGGTTTAAACACAAAGCAACTTAAAACTGAATCAATTTTCAATTCAGAACACGCGATAGTTTAAAACGTGAGTAGAATTGCGCAGTCTCAATAAAAGATGTATTTAAGATATGAAATCCTATCGCTACAAGGTGAGCGGATATTTTCGATTAAAAACACATAGAGAGGATGATAACCTCAGTGTGAATTGTGGAGAAGAATATAACGAGATAGTCTAGATAGACGTCATCGATTCTGATAGAGAATTAAATGGAAACAATCGAGTATTGGATCATTGTTTATCGGGGGTGGAAACTGTAGATTCAGACACTGCAGAAAACTATTTAAAATATAGACGAGAACAATTTAACAACAATGCACAGTCACTTTATAAGTATGAAATGATGTGCAAGCGTGCACATTTTTAAATGCACTACCTTTCGTCCTTTTTCTTATTGTTAGCTAGGCTATGCTAGTACATCTTTTTTTTTATAAAAACTGGTTTATTTTCACTGTACTAGATTTTTATACATTTAAACTTATATCACGCCTGTGCCCATCGGCGTAGGTGGCCTTGGTACTATTTAGATATAACTCTCTCGCTTCTATTAGGCTCATTTTTTTGGTCCTTATATTCCTCTTCTAATAATTGATTTTATTTTGTTTGGTTAGGTTGTCATTTACTTCCGTTCATCCTTTCTTTATGTTCCGATATGATTTTGTTCCATCTATCATCTCATCATCATCATATCAGCCATAAGACGTCTACTGATGGTTATAGGCCTCTCCGTAATCTCCAATAGGACCAGTTGTATGCAGCCTGTGTCCAGCGCGATCCTACGGTTTTAACCAGATCGTCTGTCCATCTTGCGTGTGGACGCCCTATGCTGCGCTTGCCGGTACGTGGTCTCCATTCTAGAACCTTACGACTCCATTGGCTTCAACTTACTAATCCACCGGGCAATATCGGTAACTTTGGTTCTATTACGTATTATTTCTGATTCGATCGCGCAAAGAAACTCCGAGCATTGCCCTCTCCATAGCTCGTTGAGCTACTTTCAGTTGGCCAAGAGGGTCAATGGTAAGAGACCACGTTTTGCTGCCACAGGTCATCGCTGGTAACACACATTGGTCGAAAACTTTCGACTTGAGGCACTAAGGTATGTCGGACAAGAAGATAGTTCACAGATTTCCATGTATATTATAAGAAAAATTTAAAAATAAGGTATACCTAACCTTTTTATTCTGTCTACTACTTTCTAGTTTTTTTTATAAAAAAGTTCACCGTGCCTATTTTCACCGATCTCGTACTTTCTTGCAGTACCTTACTTACTTGCAGTACCGTATTTAAGTATTATATTTGTGATTTCTCTGTTTTCTGACACCCGTAACGTGCTTTTATAACGACTTACCACGGATGTCATGTCAATTTGGACGTCAAAATTTTTAGACAATAGAGGAATCACAAATATAACATTTAACATCAGATAAAGAACAAACACGAATTCATCTTATAATTATTTATCTTGGGTTGGGTCGAACTCTTGACCTTTGGTGCACAAGATAGGAACACTAACGAATACGTCATCGCCTGTCAAATAAAATATTTCGGTTTAAGTTATAAATATAATTCATGCAAGACTGCTCCTTTGAAAACACTTTATTGAAGAGCTGATAATTTTTCCCAAACATAAAAAGCGTGTCTCAGAACTTGTGATGGCCATTAGGAAATAATAGTTCGCTTCTCCGGGGATAACATTTTTCAAACTAAAGTTGCGCTTAGCTGCATTCGAACAAACGCAATAAGCCGGGTAAAACGCCCGCGCTGCCTACAAAGAAACTTATTTTCCGGGACAGAAAGGCCGGGCGCCGCGTGGGACTTGACGGCAAACTCGCATCGAGCAGGTTCCGAACACATTTTCTTATCTCAAAGACCGCTCGACAATTGCAATAGCATTTCTATGATTTGCAGACAAATTTGAAATTTTGGTTCCTTCGCTGAAGTACGGGTGTGAGAATTGGATATAACAGGAAGCATGGAAGTTGGAACAACGAGGTTGAATATTTGCTGAGTGAAAATAATTGACAGGATTTGTTGTCACCATTTATATGGAAAGAGAAATTTTATTTTTGCAGTGGGGCAGCAGCAGAGTACAATAGTAGATTTCCCGGTACTAGCCTAGTGTAGAAAAAGCTAACGGAGGTAGAACCAGCAGAATGACACCACCCCTTCCCAGCGCAACAATTGTGGACAATAATTCCCCCCTTTCTTGGGAACGGCTACGGATAGCAGTAAACGTTCTATAGATAATGATGATGATATTCAGAGCATTATCATACGTAGCAAAATAGGGGAAACCCCTACTTGGTGTCTTAAAAGTCAAATGTCAGAAGGCGGTATATTCATCCGAAATAGTGTAGCTCAAACGTAATAAAAAGAGAATGAGCTGCAGCATTCTCGTTGCGAAGCTATTAGGCTATGAGATTGCCAACACGCTTGTCCTGCACGGCAATTATGGGCAAATATCCTCTTTTCTTAGGAATGCCTATATCCAGCATTGATATGTCTAATTCCTCCTGTGGGCATGCACCGGATAACCAGTTTTAATTTATTTCATTTTTATAGATTAGCAATAAAATTTATTGGGTAGAAGCGTGAAGAGGTAGCAAAGAAACTTACCTTCGCATTGATAGTATAGGTTGGGATCTGCCAACATCCATACACAATCTAGCGTTTATAATCTAAGAAAGATTAAGTCAAACAAACACCCATACATTGACACAACTTTCGCGTGTGTAATTTATTTATTTCATTTATTTATTTACAAAATTATACGGGTTATCCCAATTACACAATTATGAAGTTGTAACAAAAATTAAAATATTCTACATTAAGCTTAATTAATATTAATGATTTAAAGTTGTCGATGTATACGTCAAAGTCCGAGTGAGACATAAGGAGTGCGTAATATTAGTAGGTCATTTGAAATACAATACTACTAGACTTACACTCTATGGATTTGAAACAACCACAGAAGCCAGATCGATGGTCGCTGGAAACTCGGGATTGGAAACCTTTGGCCCCAGTCGAGACAAAGCTCAAGAATTCAATCCTTGACTTAATTATATCCTCCTACGTCACTATTCGGGTGCGATTTCATATCGTAGGGTGCTCGTTCGGTGTTCGGAGATCGTTAGGTACTGCGGTTTAACCCGCGTATTGCTCATACCATCGTAATACAGGAATTAAATATTATCATAATCATCATATCAGACAAAGAAAGTCCATCCAAGCCCATGACCGCGCTGGGTAGGCGCAGTTGCAGTTGCAGAACAGAAAGACACAATATTTATATGTTTACTTTTTCCATTTATTTACTCGTTAAAACTCTTTGTGGTGCAATGTATTAAAAGTTTCTATGCATCGTAAACTGACTTTGTGTATGAACATTAATATATATACTTATATTAAGCATTTACGAAACATATATCATCCAAAATATACATCAGCCATGTCGTACACGGTTCACACAGCGATTTCTAAATTTTACAGGACCATTTATTTATAATAAAATTAACCAAGAAATAGATATTCATGACATGAATAAATACACTTGCAAAACAATAGTAAGGGAATGGCTTTTGACATTGGACTACAACAAGACAGAGGAATTGCTAACAATATTATGCTAGACTGGACTACATTTATTGTTACTATTATTGTTTGTGTATACTGTATGTACTGGCTTAGCATTATATTCTGTGTATTTATGTGTGCGTAAATAATGTGTTGAATTAACAAGCTTTGCATTACACTAGACCATATAGACACAAATCCACACCTACATGCACACTAGAGCATAGGTGCCTATAAGAACAGGCTAGACCTAGTTTAGGTACCTAAGTATCAAAATGTATTTTAGTTTAAGTTACCTTTTGTTGTTGAATAAAGTTATTATTGTTATTATTATTATTATATATAATATATGTTTACTGTGTGCTTGTGTTATGTCACGTAAGATCGAAACAAAATATAATAATCACATGTCTATTTACATTCAGTGAATCCCTTTAACACGACAGTTCTGGATATATGTTTATTTTATCAATATTTATACTACCCTATTATATTTATACTTAAGCAAATGTCTAAGAATCAAGTCATGTATTACAAGTGAGGCTACAAATAGCTAGCAATCATAATGTTTCTGTTTATTCCCAAAACTGCCGGGGACTTAAAACCAAACTACACACACTGTACATGAATATACTAGCACACTCGTGCGACATAATTATACTAACCAAAAACATGGTTACATACAGGCATCACAGCTAGTGAGTACATTGACGAGAGAAATGTAATATATCGCGGAGGCGTACTGATCGCGGTGCGGCGAGCGCTTGGCGCTGACGTGGGCTGCGCAATCGCACCGCTCGCTCCTATGCCTGCCTCCATAGATCAGGTTTTATTGAGTAACAATTGGGTAAATTGCGTTACGGTATCAGCGCCGTTTACATTTCACTAAAACAAAATCAACAGATTAATTACGACTGTTTTAATGCCCTTCGAAATGGACTGATAAATACTTGTATTAATTTAGAAAATGTATTTATCGTTGGTGATTTTAATTTGCCTAATCTAAGTTGGACATTTGGCAAGCTGTATAAGCAGCAATTGAGCGGTATTGACATGAATCGGATACATGGGTGCATTCAGTACTTTATGTCAGAATCATATTTCTATCAAATAAATACTTTGAAGAATGATAATGACACAATACTGGATTTATTCTTCACCAACATGTTGAGCTGTGTGTTGTCACCGGTATTTATTCTTTGGTATGTGCGGTTAAACACCATCCACCTTTCTGGGTATCACACATGCAACGTGAGCCCTCTTAAAAATATTCTTTTAAATAAGCTAACTTTGACAAAATAAAACAGGAATTATCCGAAATAAATTGAATGAACTTTTAATGAACAAGGCGATTGAAGAGGCTGTTTTGTGTTATTACGAAAAACTATACTTAATAATAAAGAAAATATACCTCTACAGATAATTAAATATCATTCATATCATATCATATTCATATACAGTGAACCATACTAGGTTCACCCGAAAATAAATAAAATTATTCAAGAAAAAAAACCAGGCATGGATTAAAATGAAGAAATTTCGAAATGAAACAAATTATAATGTGTTCTCATCATATAGAAGAGAATTCAAAATTGCATCAAAGAGCTGCTACAAAAAATATATAGATTCCTTAGAAAATGGTTTGAAGACTAATATTAAATATTTCTGGAGTTATATACCTCGTCAGAAACGATTAGCAGATA
Organism: Heortia vitessoides; assembly: GCA_020976665.1. NCBI lineage: Eukaryota > Metazoa > Arthropoda > Insecta > Lepidoptera > Crambidae > Heortia > Heortia vitessoides. The sequence continues at coordinate 11,519,305 of JACJUM010005600.1, read as the reverse complement.
TACCTAATAATCTCTATTATAAAACACACATGAAGTCTATAATCTTGAAGAGGCATGTTGGGCATCAGGCGATTTCTGTCTCTCGGTATATCAACCATCCTCCACACCTGATAAACTCGATTTCAATGACTTAAATTTGGAATCGGATAATACGACTAATCACATAATTAGTAATATTAATTTATCTAGATCTGAAATTTCTAACTCTTTGAAGTCTCTTGATGTCTCTAAGAGCGCTGGGATTGACAATATACCTCCCATCTTCTTTAGGAAAACTGCAAATATTATTGACCAGCCGCTTTATTTTTTTTCTGAGGGTGTTTTCCCAAGGTTATGGAAAAGTGCACGAATCGTTCCCGTGTATAAAGGGGGATCAAGAAGTGAAGTAGATAATTATCGTCCTATTTCTGTATTGCCTGTTCTTTCCAAGACATTTGAAAAACTTATCCGAAATGCCATATATCCCACTTTACATAATAATATTATATACCAGCAACACGGCTTTGTTGAATAAACGTTCAATTATAATATTCTGATTTACACAAGTGATTTATTTGATGGGCTCAATGCAAATATACAAATTGACAGTATTCACACAGATTTTTGTAAGGCATTTGATCGAGTAGACCATCTTAAATTATTAGAAAACTTGCTTTTATTGGTATTAGGGGAAATATTCGGAGATGGTTTAAATCCTACATTTCAAATAGAACACAAAAAGTGGTAATTGGGGGTTGTGAGTCACAAGTTTCAAACGTAAGCTCTGGAGTTCCCTAGGGATTTATATTGGGTCTATTACTATTTGTCATCTTCATTAACAACATTAGCAAATGCATTTTAAAGTGTAAATACCTTCTTTACGCTGATGACTTAAAAATATACTTGCGAATAAGGAACTACCAAGATCACATTCTAATACAAGAAGATCTGGACAGATTCAGTTTATATTGTTACGAAAGCTATTTGGACCCTAGCCTCAACAAATGCAAAAGCATTAGCTTCACAAAGAAAGAAAACAAAAAGCAATTTTACTTATTCACTCTGTGGAACGGATATAGATAAAGTGCAATCAATTAAAGAACTGGGCATCACAAAACTGATTTTTTTAAATTGGTTGAGTACATTTCGAGTCACAAGGTTCCAAACAAAAAATCTAATATTTCCTCTTTGAAATATTTATATAGATAAAATTCACATGTGATAGACCTCATACAAAAAACGTTTGTAATGGTACTTTACTCACACCTTAATTTTTCGCAAAACAGCAGTGTCCATATTGCTATGTTCCAGTTTGAAGGGTGAAAAAGGCAGTGACATTACTGGGTAATGTGTCATAATATCTTCTAGTCACAAGGTTGGCAACGCGCTAGTAATATATTTATTTGGCTTAAACATGAATGGTAACATAAATAAAGTGACCAGTGCCTCCAGTGAAAGTGACCAGATTAATGAAGCCTCTGCCAGGAGACACCGCTCTTTCTTAAAAAGAAAGTCGCAAATTATATATAATTCAAATTGTGATATAAATCTGTGTATGGTGTGTGAATGGGGGGGAGGGGTTAATACTACCTAACTTATATATAGTTTCCTAACCGTTAAGAGACCACTGCTTTGGTAACTAGGGCACTCAGTTGGAAATCGCATGTTTTTTAAATGACTTTAATTAGACTACGCTGGGCCCGTTTAAAATCAGTAATGTAATACTTACTACTTACTGTCACACCCAGATACATAACAAACACACATATTCATCATACAAATGTTTGTCCTGGGTGAAGATTGAACTTGGGCGTACTTATTTATGATAGGCAGGTATTGATACGCATGGAATATAACTCACGTCTAAAGGCAACCTTTAAACTTGATTGCGTATAAAATATAATAATACAAGGGTTACGAATATAAATGCCAATTAAACATGCCGCGCTTGCCAATTTACTCCAGACACATTTAATTTAACTACAATATTATGTTAATAAACGGTAGTCTAATAACGGTCTAATATATTGTTGCTGCCGAACATTTTCGAACAAATCTCATGAAATAAGGATATCACACGCGTTGCCTACCTTGTAATTCGAAAATATTATGCCACATTTATTACACTGTATTTGTCATCTTCCAAATCGAAACATAGTAACGCAAACGACTTTTATGTGAGGTCACCATGTCAGCATTGGAAGTCCACTATTGGTCATAGGCCTCTTCAAGAAAGAGAGAATTTTAATCGCATAGCTTAGCTTCGTGGTGGGTATGATGCTGCTAATTCCCGCTGTTGCGTTGGAAGCATAAGTTCCGCTTGATGGTAAGCGTGACAGCAACCTATACACGTTCGTGTCAACACATGGATATTACTAGCGTGTCGCCCACCTTGTGAACTGAGGATACAATGCCACATTTATCCAGTAATTTCACTATCTCTCTCATCCTTCAAACTGGAACAAAGCAATGCTAACACTTTGTAAGAGGTCTGCCTCATGTGATACCACACTGCTTCATATGGATATACCGCCATCTGTCAGTTTCGGTACCTCAGATGCTTCTTACGACACCTGATACATTTCCTATATACTATTCTAATCTGCCGGTACTACACAATATATGATTTATCACCACTGAAATGTATTAAAAGGTTATATCTTGTTGTGTTCAGACCAAAACACTTGATGATCAGGCTAAATTATTTCCGTAAAGATATTTCATTGGTAAGGAGAGGATTAAGTATTTAAAAGAAGACAAACAATTTGGACTACTTATTTATTTCGTTCCCGGACTACTGCTGAAATAGATGAGAATGAAGTGCTTATGTAGACAACCTTTGTGGTTTCCACGCTTCAGAGAAAGCGATCCTGTATTGGATGATCTCAATAGCTATTGAGCTTGACTGTTAATGCTTGATTGCGACGACAAATATCTTCAGATCGATCTTAGCTCTCACAAGATGGAAGTGAACATTTTCGATATAGAATTTGACTAGGAAGCTTCGCAATTCAAATGTTCGATTGATTGGAACTCTGTGTGACCGCCGAAGCATTTATTAATTTAATAATGACTGGTCCGATGGTACTTTCCATCGTACTCCTGTTTTCTGCTCCAACGGTTATGAGTTCGATCCGCACCCACATATATATATATATATATATATATATATATATATATAAATTTTTTCTTTTATAACATAGGAAATCACTAAAGGCTTTTAAAAATTCACCCCCTAAAAGAGTTAAAAGAGGGTGTTTGTCACCCCCGTTTGTTTCTTACGACACTTAGAATAGGGGGAGGTACTATTTTACTTTGCGGGTACCTCACAGCACTAATAGGTATCCTAAAAAATATAAACCAACATATTGTTATTTATTTTTGTTATGTAGATATCTTTAAGATAATATTTACAATGAAAATTTAGCTTGTCCTTTGGGAGTCATCTCTTGTTAAAGAGAAGATGCTGGTTCAGATCCCGCTTGAAGCCTGAGTCATGTGGATTTGTTTCCTGTAAATGTTTCCTTTAATTTTTTCTTGAAATTCAGCATTTTTTAATACATTAAGCTCTTATAATTATGTAGATCTCGTTTGAGGAGTACGTTAACTCTGTTGTTAATTAAAAAGCTAGATAAAATATTTTGAATGAATGCTTTATCATAATGTTCGTGCTGAATGAAATATCTATATTGAGTCAGTTATTTTTGTCTAGATTTCACTGATTTAGTTTTCACTGAAAACTGTTAGCATCTAAAATTTATATTTAAGTATTACCAGATGTACGAATAATATCAACTTGTGTTGACTAAAACTAGAATTCCAATATACATGGTGTTGTTAAAAATTATTCTTTTCATCTCCGAATAGAATGCCCAACGCGCGGATGATTTTCTCTGAAGCCTGAATGGTTTCGGAATTTTATATTTTGGACAGTTTTTATTTGTTATACATATTGGGCCAGCCGATTGAATGACAACGTTGCTACAACAATTTGTCTAGTCGTGTATAAAAGAGATAGCTTTGAATTTTGACTCTCATGTTCATCTACAGATATCTATACCATAAAGAGGAAAGATATCATTGCTTGTTTGTTTGTGTTGTTACAAATTCACTCAAAAACTACTAGTGTTATTTCGCCTTACCGTATACTATTAGATACATACATATATACATACATCACGCCTGTGTCCTATCGGGGTCTGACGGTGTCATCTGATCTCCATTTGTTATGATCGTGGCATACATCTCTCACTTTCCTTACTCGCATTAGTCATTTTGTATACGCTCGTTTATTAATAGTACTTCTGACCTGGCCCTTCTTTAATACCTCTTCTATCTAATTAAGATATGTTCGCCTCGGTCGTCCTATACCAATTCTTCCATTCACTTCCGCTCTATATATTTATGCAGTCATTCTACTCGTACTTTCATCCATCCTTTCTACATGTCCAAACCATCTAATCATTCCTTTCTCTATTGTTGTCAGAACATCATCTTTTCCACCACATTGACCTCTTATCACACTATTCTTTAATCTGCCTTTTAAACACACACCAAACATATATATAGCAAACATAGGCTCTGTTGTATTATCAAAAAATTAAAAGACCGCTATCTAAAATAGTACAGGATTTTTGTACGTTTATAACGAATAAAGTCAGAAGTTACTGAAGTCATTTTAAAAACTCTATCGTGAATTATAAATTACATTATCAGCAAGTGTAAATAGTAGCTCATATTGTCACGGAAAGGGAATTCACGTGAACGTAACCACGGAGCACTGCTAGAAGCATATACGAGTACATGTGTGAGATCAAAATTGTTGCCAAAATTTCACCTGCTCTAACTTTACATCATTATATTTTAACTTCCTTAGATATGAAATCTTTGAATAATTTATAAGCCCATATTTATTTATTTATTTGACTTTTTACACATACGAGTATGTACAAATCGATGTACATACATATAACGGACTTAATGCCAAGTGGCATTATCTACAAGTCAACCATCGGACAAAGCAGAAAAAGGACTAACGCGGAGCAAAATAAAAAAATTATACAGAAGTAAATACTGTAACATATAAATATATAAATAAAACTAATATACACAAACATTATGTGAGTAAATCTGTTATGGGTGAGTAAGTAAAGAGCTGAAAAAATAAATAGGGACATGAGAACTAAAAAGATTGCGTAAGGCTCTTGAATACACTATAATAATTCTAATATTTATGTATGAAGGTTATCAATATTATGGCAGACAATGATGAAGCCTTAAGGTTCTAGTCGCGCAGAATAGTAACTCTTATGTATCAAGAAGGGGTACAGAAAATTACAGATGGTAATCCACCAGAAACACAGTAGTTCAAATGCAACAGGGCAGGGATGGGCAGCAGCGTTCCTATTACCATGGCAGACTTATGTCAAATTTGCCTGGTGAAACATTTGAGCTTTAATAGACTTGTATTATTTTGCTTATCTGTCTTATATCTTATATTTACTTTTTGGTAATTCCATCAATTTGGGTTACAAATAATTTTCTTAAATTTATTGACTGCCAGAAGATTATCCGTTTTTTAGATCGTCTATCGACCTTGCCGTGAGGTACTGGCTAAGTAGAATAGTACTTCTCTCTGTTCCCGGTGTCGTAAGAAGCGAGGCGAGAAACTAGAACCGACAGATGGTGGTATATTTATCCGAATCAGTGTAGCTCAAATGCATAAGGTAGGTATGGGCACTCTGCAATTGCCAACACACTTGTCCGACACGGCAATTATAAGCGAAAGTCCAGCAGTGGATTTCTAATAATTGTAACGATCCACTATGTATGCTGACGACCAATGCTACTTATTGGTACATCTCCTCCGTAGAACATTAGGTCATCAAAGTAGCTGGAAGGGAGTACACTACATCTAAAGGATATCTTCATTATTTATACTTCAAGTCTAAAAATTGACGTTTTCTGTTTATATGGGGAACCCGATAGCGCATTAGGTAGAACTCTGATCGACCGGGTTCGATTCTCAACCAAGACAAATATTTATATGATGAATATTCGTTATCGTTGTATGTCTAGTTATTATAAATTTAAGTATATATTATGATTCCCTGTTTTAATGCTATACAAATCTTTTGACGATTTATATTGAAGTCAGATCAATGTATAAGTTGTTTAATAATAAATCTTTATTATTTAAGCCGATATATATATTTATGTATATGTTATCAACATTTACACGCTTATTTCTCATAATAAGACTACCCTTTTAACGGCTTTAAAATACGGTTTATTTAATATTTTACATTTTTTATAATATATAAAATGTCATAAAACTGAAACATGTTTATAATACACGTATTTCTTTTTATTTTAACAGCCAATGATTTTGAATGTAATATGAAAACTGTTAGAATTAAAGATGAAAATAGTTGAATTACTTTTATTTAGTTAATAATTACACAGAATGCACACGTTCACATTAGCTGTCTCAGAGTAAAGAGAATAGTAAAGGAGGGTGTCATAAATAACAGGGTGTCATAGATAACATAGATTAGAAAACCAAAACAGTATGGAAGGCGGTAAATTTCTATATTCATTAAAAACATATATACCAAGAAACATTAAAAATAAATTTTAATAATAACATTTATTTAATATAAAAATATAATTATTATCTGACAATAATAATAGCAATAAAATTGAACAATTGAAACCAGGTCATAATTCCGCGCCCACCTTAAATTAACAGAATTCAATAGAAAAGGCAGAACTCAAGGCAAAAGGATTCGTTGCTTACATCCGCCAATTTGGCAAATTTTAATAAATAATTGGGCGGCGAAATCAAATGGGACCCGCCTTTGTTCGGAATGTTAATTAAATACCTTAAGAAATTAATTTTGGGCCCCATCAATTTTATTTAGATTCGCTTTGTTTTATTCTTCATTTGTCCATTTATAAAGATCGGTTTTTGAGTGATAATTTCGAATTGTTGATTCCGATGTGATAATTAATTTTGATTCCTTGAAACTCGAAACGACCTTGTTTATACGTCTAAGCCTTTACAGAGCGAGCAAAATTTTAAAGTGATGAAAACAAAATCGTATATACAATGGCTTAGCATGGGTCCATTATACTATAGTACATTATTTTAATCTGTTTTATGTTCTTGACTCTATGGATGCCGTGAGATACCGGCAAAGTAGAAAAGTACCTCCCCCTGTAAAAGGTGTCGTAAGTGGCAATTTAGGTTCTGAAACCGACAGATGGCGGTATATCTATCCGACATAGAGCAGGTCAAATGCACAGGACGAGGATGGGCAGCAGCATCCCCGTCGCGAGAGCCGCGCTCTGCGATTGCCAACACGCTTGCCCAGGGCGGCAATTATGGGCAAAATCCGCCATTCTTGGGGTGGTCTATTTTCAGCAGTGGACTTCCAATGGCTAGAATGATGATTATACGTACTTGATCAGCCAGCGAAAGCAATATAAGCGCAATAAATGTGTTTACATTAGCTTTTCTACTATATTAGTTAAGATTAGATTCTCAAAACGTCTCATACATTGACCTGACTGACCGAGATATTGCACTATGAGCACTTGTGTTACAGACGATAGACAACAGAATCAAAAATATTATACTTAAATAACAAATATAACACCCAGACACAGAACAAATACTAATATCAATACTTATTTGGCCTGGGTGGGTATAGAACGACCGTTGGCGCACCAGATATCTTCACTACCATCTGCTCCATCGGGCCCTGCCCGTTATTTTAAAGATCTGAGCATACTTGGGGATAGGCAGGCAGTGAGAAGTGCCTTTGTTTTATACTTTATACAATATTTATAATAAAAAACAATATTTTATTTTATGCCACCTTGGTCCCTTTTCTGCTTTGCCCGATGATTGACTAATAAATAATTCTACTTGGCATTAAGCCATTTGTACATCAATTTTTATACGTGTAAAAAGTGAATTAAATAAACCAATAAAATAATTAAGTATGTACTCTTCTGTATTACAAAGTTATGATATTAGAGGTATTGCTGGTTGTGGAGGACTTGTGAGCGATGGCGCTAAGTTTTTAGAATAAAAGTAATACTAAAAAAAAATTTAATAGCAGGGCAAAAGGAAATATACAAGTTTGCGTCCCGCCTGAAACCTGAGATATGTACAATTAAATCTATCTAATCTAAAATTATCATCATCATCATACCAGACATTAGAAGTCCACAACTGGACGCAGGCCTCTCCAAGAAAGGAGATTTTCTACCCACAATTGTCGAGCTAGGCAAGAGTGTTGGTAATAGCAGAGCGCAGTTTTTGCGACGGGGATGCTATTGCCCATCTCCACCCTATGCATTTGAGCTATCTGGTACCTTAGTTACCTCTTACGACACCTGGTGGGAGCAGTATTATACTCTGCCACTTTTTGGTAATTTTAAGAAATATTAACTCTAATAGACTTAAATTAAATTCAGCATATGTCAATATATAAAACCAATACCATTATTTATTTTCACAGTGCAGAATTAGTAATTGATATTAAATTAAGTTGAAAGCCAAAAGATCTATGAATATTATTATAAATATAAAATTTATATAAGAACTTGTTTCACTTTACAGAACACCAGAAGCCTTTGACAAGAATGATACTTATATATTAACAGGCGAAGCGAAAAGTTTTTACCCCTTTTAAAAGCAATTTCTTGAAACGCCAAACGTAAAATTTGACAAAATTGAAGTTTAAAAAAAGAAGAACTTAATAAAACTATTTAATATATTACTTAATATATTTTATCTGTATTCCTTTTCTACAAAATAAACTAAACATATATAATAGTGCATTATGATAGAGAAACATTACCATATTATCGACAGTTTAAATATATTCAACTAACACATAATATTGGTGCTCTATATACGATTAATTACCCCACAGTCGACTACACTGGCATATACATTATAAATACCACCTGGAATTCCCTGCAGTTTGAAGACCAACAAAGCCTCGCTAACTTACCCTATGTAAATAATTAACTAGACGCAAAGTTCATGGGATCAGCTAACTTGAAATAAGGTGACCAACGAGAAATTTGCTGTAGGCGGGGTTTCCATTCAATGTTACACCTATCTAATTAAATTAACTTTCAAATCGTCAAAAATAATAAATAGAACAATTTTAATTCAAAAATACGAAGTACTAAATTGTATTATATTCATAATAATGATGACCCTGATGACCCGAAGGGGTCATAAGAGTCATCTAATATATAAATATAGGCCTACCTTATTTTAGTCTGCCGGCACCAGACAAGTCTAAAAACTAAGTTTGATGCAGGTTCATTACACGAGCCACCAAATAGGAACCTGCAAGAAAACGTTCCATCAATACTAAATAGTTAATGGAACCTCTATTGGCGTCGGCCCTAAAGCCTTTGTCTTAAAACTAGGTTAAAGCAATTCAATCCCAATATTAATTATGACAATATAATATGCTTTAGAAATAAGCTTTCACATTAATTTACTTATCGGTAAGCCTAATTAATATGCCTATATTGTTAACAATAGACTCATTTTCGAAACCTACATTTTCCTGAACTGTACTGATGTCTATATGAGTGCTGTCAAGGATAGGCCTGATCTTTTTGAGGACCACCACTTTGCATATACACTTCTTGCTGATTTTTCGAAACTTCTACTGCAAGCAAAGTAGCCACAAGCCACAAAAGATCGTGGTTCGTTCTCCATCAGGACAAACGTAAATACATATAAATGAATATATATAAATATAATAAAATAAAACAAATTAAATAAAACATGTCATGTAAACATATCTTAGATTACCGTCTAATTGATATTATATTTAGTTTTGAATATTAGTATGTACGACCGTAATCTGTAAGTGTACCTATACTAAATAAATAATTAAATCTATCTAAAAATAGTTTTTAACTATCAAATGGAGAGTTGATTTAATTTAATCGCTGACTATGCTGAAAATTTTGCTATGGGGCTGACAACTGATTGAATTTCAGTCAGTTTCAAAACGATAGTCCTGAGTGTTAACTTACACAGAAGAAAGGTGGCTCGATAAATTTATTAAAAATTATTATTAGTATTGAAAAGATAATCCTGTTTACCGGTACTGGTCGAGGACAATAATACCTCCCACTGTACCAGGTATCGCAAGAGGCCGGTAAGGCACCGGACTGTATATCTATTTCAAACAGTGAAATTTAAAGACTACTAATATATATAAAAATATATACATATATATAAAATAAAATAAACTTACAAAGAAGAAAGGTGGCTCGGTGAATTTATTAACGGTCGTAAAAGTTTCGCCACACGACTCGTACTTAAGCTCCGGGAACTTAAATACTCTCCCTAAACATACATTTAATTAGGCACCTTTGACGGGCCCGATGGCGCAAATGGTAGTGATCCTATCTTATGTGCCAAAGTTGTGGGTTCAATCCCAACCTAGGATAAATATTTACATATTGATATTTGCATTAGTTTTGTGTCTGGGTATTAAATATATGTATTTAAGTATATATTTCGGAGTTTCTTTGTGCCGATGGAGTCGTAAGGTTCTGGAATGGAGACCACGTACCGGCAAGCGCAGCGTAGAGCGTCTACCCGCAAGATGGGCAGACGATCTGACTAAAACCGCAGGATTACGCTGGACACAGGTTGCATACAACCATTCCTACTAGAGATTACTCGGGGAGGCCTATGTCCAGCAGTGGACGAACCGGTGATGATAATGATGATTATATTTGTGATTTCTCTATTATCTCATATCTGTATCGTCCGTGCACACAATTACTCTGAACCAATTTAATAATTCAGTTAAAAACGTATTATTAGTATCTAATGTTGTAATAACCATATTTTATATTTGTGATCTCTCTGTTGTGTTTAAGCAACCGATCTCGGTGTCAGGATGATGAGAAATGTGTGAATTTCTTATTTTTAGATCGGTATGTATTAATATAGAATAAGCTGTGGGGAGACAAGCGTGGTACCTTGCTGGCCTGGTCACTCGGCTGTGAGACCGGGGAGACTCGAGCGTATAATTCAAATGTGACACAGTTGCAACATTATACATTACCTTGTAGCAATTTATCAATTGGTTGTATTGTCACTACTATATTTGAGCTAGGTTGTATGTTTAGATGCTCTTATTTATTACTAGCGGTACCTCGCGGTTTCGCTCGAGTTTAATTAAAGAACTTTTATACTAATTTTGCCCTACCCCTCTTTTTCCACCTTAAAAATATATTTTAAACGTATTTCATGACTTTCAATAAACAACCTTAATACTGAATTTAAATTGAATATCTTTAGAACCATTTATTAGTATTAAGTTTCATATTTAATTTGCACCCCCGTTTTACTCGCTTAGGGGGTACATTTTTAAATATTTTTTCTTTGCTCCCCTTTCCCTTTTTGTGCTCCCCTACATTATGAAAGGAACCCGTGTGCAAAATTTAAACCTTTATAGTATAGGCCATTAGACACTCGTAATATCACAAGGATATCACTAGCGCGGTTCCAACCTTATGACGTGAGATATTATGTCACATTACCCAATAATTATACAGCAACAATTACTGGGCATTGTGACATAATATCCTGAAATCACAAGGTTGCACTTTTGATATCCCTATGACATTAGGAACGTCTATAGCTTGCGGTGACATTTACTATATGCTTGTTTGTTGACCCATTAAAATAAAAAAGTCACTTTGAAGGTCATCGTCATTCACGGTCAAATTTAAAAAGACCAATTTAAAGTTTACCATACGAGTATCAAAACTGTTGAATCTCTGCATAAACGTATCAATAGAGTTATTTAAATAAAATATATTTTAAAATTGGATTACACTCCGGATTAAGTTTTTAAGTCAAAACTGGATTTATTATATCACCTATTGGAAGTCCAGTGTTGAACATAAGGGTCCCCAAATAGGGGGATTTTTCCCATAATTGCTGCGCTGTGCAGACATGATGGCAATCGCAGAGCATAACTTCGCGACGAGGATGCTGCTGCCCACCCTGTAGTCTTTAAATTTCACGGTTTGAAATGGATATACAGCCACGGGTCCGATGCCTTAATCGCCTCTTGCGATACCTGGTACAGTGGGAGGTACTATTGTCCTCGACCAGTACCGGTAAACATGATTATCCTTTCAATACTATTAATCTTTATACAAAAATGTATGTATGTTACGTTGTTTGTCCGAGATAAACTTCTAAATTACTGATACAATTCCAATAAATGTTTGCTAAATGCACATACTCAATTTATAGTCACAGTATTTTTATATTCATTATTTTATGATATACAGATATATAACATATACAGTTAAGAAAGAACTAGATTAAATATGAAAGTAAAAAGGCCCTTTCGGCTTTCACGGTTCTAAATTTGATGAATTTTGGCGTATAGCAGGAATCCTAAGCAAGGTTATGGTATTCCTAATACCGATAATATTCACAAGGAAGTGGTACTTAGTAAAGCCCATACGAACTCTATATCAGTTACCTTTAAACATTTTAGATTTTCTATTTTAGCAAACATAATTAGCTAGTTAGTTTTGTAACACTTGTTGTTATTACAATTGTTCGTGAAAAAAACATTCCTGATTTTCCAAAAGATCAAAGACTTGTGGCTACCGTTCTCAAGATGTAAGAAAATAGAAACATCAGGCAAAAAATGTACAAACGTTAAATTTACCGCGTTTGAAGCCGTTAAAAAAATAATTCTATTATGGGTCTTGAACACGAAAACGTCAGTAAATAAATTCCCATAACATCTCATACATTGACAACTCCATAATAAGTAGCTTAAAACTTTTGTGTTACGGACGCCAGATAACAGAGAAATTACAAATATACTTCTAAAATACATATATTTAACACCCAGACACAGAAAAAAATAAATATCATCATAGAAATATTTGCTCTGGGTGAGAATCGAACTCACGGCCCTTTGCGCACAAGATAGGATCACCACCACCTGTGCTAGCGGGCCAGTCAAATTCGAAAGTAAAAATAGCAAAAGATACGTTGATTAAGTATTCTTTAACAACAATGATGTAGTTTCTGGTGGATTTTAAGATTCGCCTGGTACCGGCAGACTAGTATAAGGCAGGCGTAATTTAAATGTTAGATCTCTCTTATGATAACGTCGGGTCATCAGGGTCATCAGTATTATAAATAGAATAGAATTAAGTACTTCTTATATCTGTATTAAAATTTTTCTATTTATAATTTTTGACGATTTATTTTCGTTTGTTTTGTGGAGTAAAATAATCCCTTTTTATTGTTTCTTGATAATTAATATAATGCTCTTGGGACTCTCATATGTATTTAAGGGACTCTCTTGGTCTATTATAGAGGTTGATAGGGGATACCTGCGACCTCTTGGAGAGATGTCCAGAACCTGTCCTCGAAAATTTCTCTACCCTAGCAGCGATTTCAGGCTTCAAAGGGCTTGATATGAAGTAGTTATTTAACCACCAGTAAACCCCACTCAATTGGCAGGCCATTGGGCTGCCACGCCCTATATTGCCTTCAACTTCCACCGCAACTGATGAACTATATATTATACTATATATATTCATCAGGATTATTTATTTTATTTTTAATTATCTACTACTTTTATCTTGAAAAGATCTTGCGGAACACGATATTAAGACAACAACGCAGACGAAAACGCAGGAATAGAGCAAGTCAACTAAAATCAAACAAACTTTTCCAGCAACTGAAATAATAATATATTTAACCTTTAAATTAAAATGGAATAGCCACCAGGGTGAGTTTAAGATTCAAAGTTAGACACCCTAAAATATATTCAGACAAAATTGCGCCCAAAATACGAATAGTAAATAATCAATCAGTATCATAACTTTGCACAGAACACAAATAGATTTTCAAGAACAATTTGTTAATACATGATTATGAACCTTCTCGCGTCAAAAATAAAAGCGATACTTTTTTATTTGAGTTTACTCGTTGTATTTTTATGAATATTTTGGAAAAATCGGTTGTCTGTAAAGTCGGTTTACTGACGATAGTTGAACGAGATAACGTCTTAAGAAAATACTGATGGAATGGTTGCATTTTTCAAAAGAACCTTTTGATTTTATTTATGAAAATGTATTATTGTATAGCAACTGTCCGCTCGGGCGTATCGCTAACTCGAGTACGAGAGAGACAGATGTCGAACGCTGCTTAACGCGGGGCCGATTGTGCCTCTTTGTCGCTCGTCACGCGCTCTCGCTTCAAGCCTTAAACGAAACACCTCAGAGTGAGGTAACGACATGACAGACAACGACATGACTCGCATGAGTCATGTTTTTTCGTGCGTGCAGCCGATTCCATCGAATTATAAGACGTTGTCACGTCAAAAAAACAGTGTCATATGAATGTGATATTGCTATCTAGGAGCAGCGTAAGGCAAACCCACAGATAAATACTAAATGCAGGCTAATTGGCAATATTGTAGTAAGACCAATGTCCAGGAGTGGACGACTTATGGTTTGTATAATTATTTTATAATGTATTATGCAACATCTGGCTTTATAATAAGATATAGTATTTAAAATAAATAAAACAAAACATGTATATGATCATCTAGGTTACCGTCTAGTTGATATTATATTTAATTTTGAATATATGAATGTATGTCTGACAGTAATTTGTAAATGTATCTGTACTAAATAAATAATTAAAATGATAATAGATACATTTATTTATTTTTCCTTAATCATTGCCCATTTTATGCGAATTAATGACGCCTTTCAGCACTACAGGATACATTCGCCAGTATTCTTGTTTGTATACTGTAGCTTATCATTTACTATAGCATGAATAGCGTTGTAACTTTTGCTACCAAATCTTATTTCATTCTTTTCATTTTAACTTTTTTACGAATACAGTTCATAACTAATATTTCTAGTTAATAACTGGCCAGTTTGACTTTTGTGAAGTATTACTGTCTTTTGATTATATAGTACCTCCCTTTGGATCATGTGTCGTGTGAGGAAACTGAGGCAACAACACCGGCAGATGGCGGTATATCCACCGGAAATCGTGTAGCTCAAATGCACAGGGCAAAGATGGGCAACAGCATCCCTGTTGCGAAAGCTATGCTCTGCGATTGCCAACACACTTGCCTAGCATGGCAATTATGGGCAAAAAACTTTCTTTCTTCGAGAGACCTGTGTCCAGCAGTGGACTATAAAAGGCTGGCATGATGATGATGATACATTTATTCGGTTCGCGTGATGGTAAGCATCGCCCTATACGCACGTATTTCTATTCTGTACCCCTCTCGATCGACTGTCATTAACTGTCCCCATCACCTCAATAGATAGCGACCAACCACGTGCGGCGATGTCTTCTTGAAAACTTATTTCTGTTCTGTGCAAAGTTAAAATACTGATTGATTGTTTGCTATACGTATTTTGAGCGCAACTTTGTTTGAAGATATTTTAGGTTGTCTAACTATGAATCTTAAATTAACTTTGGTGGATATTCTATTTTAATTAAATATATATATACGTATATATTCATAGTATTTTTTTTTTGTATGTATACATAAGACTTGTTATTTTAAAGTTGTGGGTACATATGCTTTCCTATAACTGGTTAAATTTTTCAAATAAATTCCTAAAATCTCACATATGAAATGACTCCGTAAGAAATTGCCTTTAGCACTTCTGTTATAGAAATCAAAGTAATCAACAAATATACTACTTAAATATATATATATAATAACCAAGCACAGAACAAACACAAATATCATCAGTATTGGTGCTCAAAATAGCATCAGTACTAAGAATGATTGTATTTTTTTTTTATTTTAAACAAGACATTTCTTTTATCCATTATGTTACCCGCTTTGATCATTTACATATGCGAATATTTACAAATTATTTAATATATTTTAATATAGATATTTGTGTTTCTTATATCTGTTATAGGCTTACTGGCATAACTTAGTGTTAAGTTGAAATCTGTTTTAACATTTCTTAAGCTTCAGTAGCTTAAGCAAACACCCAAATAGAATATGAAACATTTGAAACATCTCCTTGATGACCTTTAAACCAGTTGTTCTACACCCAAAACAAAGATGTCAGCCTGAAATATAAAACCTTCTTAGATATTTTATTGCACCGGTATATGAAACTAAAGAACTTTCCCCCGCCAAAGTAATACATCTAAATGGAAGCCACACACAGAGATGACACTCGGCGAACCTACTTAATAGACCTTGCTATGAATAATTCAGAATAATTCAAAAAAACTTCCAAAGTCAAGGGTTCCACGAATGAAGTGGAGTTATCCAGTTTCTTCAGGTTTAGGGTGAGCACATTGTTGCAAAAGTTTAGGATAAGTGTACAGGCAACAACTGATTTAAAATTAATAAGCTGGCATACAAATATTGCCGTGAGGTATCGGTAGAGTAGAATAGTACCAGAACCAACGGATGGCGGTATATCCAACCTAAACAGTTCAGCTCAAATGCACAGGGCGGCGATGGGCAGCAGCATTCCCGTCGCAAAAGTTCCGCTCTGCGATTGTCAACATGCTTGCTCAGCATAGCAAATATGGGCAAATAACTTCCTTTCTTGGAGAGACCTATGTCCAGCAGTGGACTATAAAAGGCTGGCATGATGATGATGATGATACATTTATTCGGTTCGCGTGATGGTAAGCATCGCCCTATACGCACGTATTTCTATTCTGTACCCCTCTCGATCGATTGTCATTAACTGTCCCCATCACCTCAATAGATAGCGACCAACCACGTGCAGTTTCAGCCCCATTTTTTTTTGTGGCGGTATCCCCAGACTGTTACGACTTAGGGACCTTCAAGAGCAGAGTTTATTCCATTCCTAATGGCTGACAACGCGCCTGTGTTTTATCTGGTGTTGCAGCTGTCTACCCCATATATTAAAACTAGCAGCACCCCTGGTTTTACCCGCGTTAGCGTTTGACAACTTTTGTTATAACATTGTACCCACCATAAGCCCCCTTAAAACCATTTTTTTTTGTGCAACCAGATTGACAAACCATACAGTCTGCATAATAGTCAGCGTCACCGCCGTCTATAGACGCTCGTTATATCACAAAAATATCATTAGCGATTAGTTAAATATGATGTCACACCACACAATTTTACTTCTAGTTTTAGCCTTCAAACTGGATCACAACAATTCAACGATATAAGCATGCGGAGGACCTTTTGTATCATATTGACCTCTTAAAGTCTGCCTCACACGTGAAAGAGATGAGCGACGATTTTACACGTGCAAAATTTCAAGTTCTTAGCCCTTATTGTTTAGGCTTTGCGTTGGTATATTAGACAGTTTCTCCTAATATATATATATATACTCTCAGCATTTGAGCTACACTGTCTCAGATATATAAACCGCTATCTGTCGGTTCTGATACCTTAGTCACCTCTTACGACACCTGGTACAGAGGGAGGTATCATTCTACTTTGCCGGTACCTCACAGCGATTTTTGAAGTTATTCAAATGAAATTCAGTATAAAAGTCAGAAATTCTATTGAAAGTTATGAAACAGGTGTCAAATATTTTTTTTTCAAATATGGGTGATATTTGACAAAAAATATTTAAGGGCATAAATAGGCGGTGAAAAGTTTTACATAACATATACATAACTAACATTCATTACTTTTTTAATATTATATTTTAACGTAATAGTTTAGTTGAAGTGTTTGTCTTCAAAAATGTGTCCGTCCATTGAAATATAGACAGGGCCCCTACTCAGGGTTGAACAATGCCTCAACTCTGAGCATATGAAATATTCATGGGGATCGTTAGCGAGTTCCAAAGCACTCTAAAGAAAGAATACGAAATAAAATAAAATAAAATAAAAGCAGAACAATATCCTCAGAGCCGTTTAGGAAATTACTGCGATCGGCCAACTTTGAACTTAGTTATAAAGATTAACGGGCCGGAGCATTCCTTCTGTCTTCCCGTAATCGTTTGGAATTATTGTTACTTATTAACTTAAAGATGCATGATGAAATGCACTTATGCGCCAAGGGTCGTGGGTTCAATCCCAACACAGAACAATCCTATATTTTACAAGTCTGTCATAAGTACTGCTGGGCATAGGTTTCTCGAAGAAAGAAGGTCTCTTGCCCCTAATTGCCGCGCTGGACAAGCGTGTTAACAATTGCAGGGCATAGCTTCGCGACGGAGATGCTGCTGTCCATCCTCGCTCAGTGCATTTGAGCTATATGTAACAGATGGATATACCGCCATCTGTTGGTTCTGGTACGATAGCTGGTACAGGGAGAGGTATTATTCTACTCTGCCGGTACCATACGGCAGATGTCATTAATTGCAAAGATAAATATCTACACTCTACAGGCCATGAACGAAGCAAGCGTCCACTGCCTTCCACTAAAGTGTATGCCTTCCATTAGCCGGTTACTTGGCTGTATTCCATTTGAGAAAACAGATGACCTCTATCACGGAGTGTTAGGAAGCTTCGGCCGCCCGACTACAATCGTTCAATACGTCCAATAAGATTGAGTCAGTTATCTACCCATCGGAGTCGGGCCCGACGAACCTCTGTCTAATTAGTGAGGCGGGTTCGTCTGTCTGTGCCAAGACTCGAGACACACGGTTCTCAACGTCTCACTTGAGACATAGATTATAAGATTTATTGTATATTTTGTATACTTTCTTATTATTATACCAGATTGACAAACCGGCATATCCGTGGGGCGTAGTTTGGGTCACTGCAGCATATAGACGTTCGATATCTCACAATGATATCATGATATCACTAGCGCATGACCGACCTTGATTTGAAGATATTATGTCACGTGACCCAGTAATTTCACTGCCTCTGTCACCCTTCAAACTGTAACACTAAACACAGCTTTTTGGCGGTCAAAATAAGTGTGAGTGAGACTAAATCAGACGACTTTTTGTCTAAGGTCTAACTCATGTAAATCTATAAAAATTACGGTGTTTTAATGACGGTCTCTTTCAAAATCGAGAGATATATCTATTTATAATTTACTTTTTATTACTTCTTCTCAGATATAAAAATAGGTTGTACAATTTCATGCTGCTAGATGATAGCATTATCTAAATGTTTGTAGCATTTGGATAATGACATCATCTATAGCAGCATCAAAATGTAATTTAATGCTAACTTCATCATAAACTTCTCTCAGTGAAATAGATAACTCTGTTCAGGTAAATGCTTAAGTTTATTTACGTAAAGGCAAATCAATGACATGAAGCTGTATTTGAATTATACGGGAGGTCAGAGAAATGCAAACGCTCAACTCAAAGCATGTCCGCGCAGAGGTGCTCGTTTACCGTTTAGAAGGCTTCCAACTGATACTCAGATTGAATTTCGTTTAGTACTGTTCGGATAGACGTTAGATATTGACATAGCAATGTATTTGACGGCTTACAAATTAAATTGATGTCAGATTTAAAGTAACTGCTTTCATTTGAATTATTACAAGCATAGGTAATAGCAATTTCGTTTCAACTACTGATTTAGCAGAACCGATTTGATCGTATATATATGGAATTGCTTTTGGCGAAAAAAAATTGTTTTTTAATAAGAAATGGGAAAGAAATTAAGATGTGGGTAAATTAATATAAAGGTGTCACCTTTTAGAAAAAAAATTATAAAACTAAAAAAAAGTTTTATCTTTATACGCTGGGAAGACGTGGTTATTTCATAATTTCAGATTCTCATCCCCCATTTTAACCATTTCAGCTGTGCCATAAATGGTGGTCTGTTGTAGTATCTATCCTTTTTACAGAACCTTGGAGGAAGTACTATCTTACTCTTTCAATACTCCAACGGCAATTGGTTGGGATCCATAAGGAAAGATAATCGTTGTCATACGAGGTCATATCTAAAATCTTTTTAAAATGAAAATTAAATAAAGTTGCTCACAAAAATAAGAACAATCAAAAACAACCAACTGAAAAGTGTTTAGTCTGTAGTTTGAATATACGCTAAGGGTGAGTGGCCTCTCCTGTCACGAGTACCTTAACTTAACAGAATCTGTTTTGCCTCTAAAGATTGTAAAACAACTGTGAAAGATGACTAAAAAATACTCCTTTTGCAATTAAAAACAATACATTTAATAGCCAGAAGTGATCTACCCCTTTAAAATTTCTGCAGTTCTGGCAATATCTTCATTGCTGTGTGCAACGCACAGTTGTTTCCACGACGTCAGCATCCGATCCGGAGCTAATCTGCGCATCGGATCCGGCCGAGAGACGGATCGGATAATGGTCTCCTTGTTAACAGCCGTTTTATTGCCATCAATCTAAGACCGATCGGGTGGAAATGTAATTAGTGGGTAGAAGCGTATTTAGGTACGGCGCGTTTATTTTTAGGTTAATTATACCTTCTTGATACGACCTCGATGGTGTAGGTGCATATTTTTTTTCGTGCCAGACTGATTTTCGTTCTTAAGTCTTTTTGAGAAATAAATACATTCAAAAAACATCTCAAACATTGACCTTGGTTATCAGACAACAGATTAATACACCCAGACACAAATATTCATCATGTAAATATTTTTAATGGGTGGAGATCGAATCCACGACCTTTGGTGCACAAGATAGGATCACTAATATTTCCGCTATTAAGCCCGTCGAATACTTTTCTAATTGACTTGTACACCTCCCGCGATTATATCTGCGAAGACTCTGTTCTACATCGCGTCCCGCGGGAACTTTCATTTTCTTTCGCAAGTTTATGCCAATCGATCTAACAGAAAAGTCGTTACTTTACAACCTTTGTATATTAGTGTTAGTTATATACTATATTAGTGTAGATTAAATTTATTAAATAATTGATGTAGAAGAGTAGTCTGCGAATTCATTTTTCCTTACTCTAAGTTTCTCTTTTTATGTAGATAACATTAACATATTACGGAACAATAAGTTGTTAAGTACCATGCTTATTTCTTTTTTAAGTAACTCCGAAACATACAACTTATATCCCTGCTAGTCGGGTATAAGTTCCCGGAGGTTTGGACATTCATATATTAAATAAAACGTTAGAAAAATTAAATAAGTTTTTTTTATCTTTACATTATTATCTATCTATATGTCCTCTCCATCCGAAAAAGTGTAGCTCAAATGCACTGCGCTCTGCGATTGCCAACATGCTTGCTCAGCGCGGCAAATATGGGCAATATAGAATAAGAAAGAGGGAACCCTTTCTTGAGGAGGCCTTTGTCAAGCAGAAGACTTTTAATGGCTAGTATGATGATGATAAATTGTTTGTAAAATGATCTTCTGCCATAAGTGTTTTTAATTTACCTGTCATCATCATGTATCGAAGACAAGTATAAACCTCCCCAAGATTTTCACTACGGTGATATATGTAGGTTTTCACCTGCAGGTAACAATGCTTCGGCATTTACACGCAGAATTCACCATCATCATACCAGCTATTGAAAGGCCACTCCTGGACTTATGCATCTCCAAGAAAGGAGGTTATTGGCCCATAATTGCTGTGCTGGCCAAGCGTATTGGCAATCTCAGAGCGCAGCTATCGCGACGGGGATGCTGCTGCCCAATCCCGCCCTGTGCATTTGAACTGCACTGTTTCGGATGGATATACCGCCATCTGTCAGTTCTGGTACCTTAGTCGCCTCTTACGATACCTGGTGCACTATTTTAATTCACCGGTACCTCACGTTAAGAATTACAACGATGAAATAAGCAGAATTACCCCTTTATAACAACATTTCAAAAAGAAATCCCGTTAACGTCAGCTAAATAAAAACAAACGTCTGAAAGCAAATAAAGGTAGTTTCCAGGCGCCTCAAAACAGGAAATCTGTTAAATCCGCCACAGCGAATAATAGCATTCCGGATGGTACCCGCCGCCCGCCGCAAACAAACCCGCGACTCCGGAATTTATTGCGAGCGGATTTTTAATAAAACTCCGGCTCCGGACTCCGGATCGACCGTCATAATGTCGCCAGCAAGATTTGTGCCGGTTATTACAATTCTAAAGGTTGTTTATCGGCATGCTGCCGGGTGGGAGTACGGCAATCAACAGATCAAGCAACTCAGAACTGTCAAATTTTATAGATTAATATCGGTTGCAAAGTTTTAACAGATTTAGCTAGCTTGATCTGTAGCTACGTGTACGTGGGCTATAACTATTCTTTTATTAAACCTGCGATGCCTTATTACCAAATATTAACCAAGTACGACAATAGATAGCGTTGTCATCAATGTATTAATCTACTTAACTACATACAAACCACTGTCCGAGCATTGTTAAGCCCAACATAATTGTGGGCATATGCGCTCTCGGGGTGGTATACAATTTACCCTCTTGATGACGTACTTTCCTGTTTCTGGACTTTCTCAGTAGATCACTAGTGGCACCTTGGCCAATTCTTGATAAATATAAATGTTTTAATTTAAAGATATTGTTACCTCAACATTTTCGTCGCAAAAGCTGCGCTCTGCGATTGCCTACACGCTTTCCCAGCAATTATGGGTGAAATTCAACCTTTCATAGAGAGGCTTATGTCCAGCAGTGGACTTCCAATGGTTGAAATGTGTTCACTTTACTAATGAAATGTTAGAAGAGTGAGAGAGGCAGTGAAATTACTGGATAAATGTGACATTATAGGTTTGGTGATTCGCTAGTGTTAAGATCGCAGCCTATACACGCTAGTAATAACACTAGTGTATATAGGCTGCGATCAAGTTTACCAAGCAGCGGACCGTATGATTGTTGGCAATCTACATTATACAAAAAAAGAAAAAAAAGATATTCTTTTAGATTACATACATACGTCACGTCTGTGTCCCATTGGAGTAGGCAGAGACTATTCTATTTTGGATTACAGATGATAAAAAAAGATGGTTTTTGTTCCAATTAATCTCTTAATTAATCCTTCAGATAAACGTTTAGTTAAAATCAGTTCAGGTGTTTCATAGTTGGTGTCCGGGTAACACATTTCATGGTTAAAATGTATTATCTTGTTTTTTATATTCCCCGTTACTACCGTCAGTAGTTACGGCTGTGTGTGCGTCTTTATGTCGACAGGAACTTCTTCTCATATATATATATATATATATATACTAAGTCTGCCCGCGTTCTTATATTATTTTTGCGTAGCTGCAACCGTATACGGAGCGCTTCTAAAACGTATTTTTTGCCCGTTTTTGTTACAATTTTGGTTGAAAATCCAAAAAAGCAAAATGATATATATTATATCGCTTTAGAGACATAAAATTACGTAAAATATTATTTTTATTTATCTCGTCAGGTTCAGCCAATGTAAGCGTAAAAAATGTGTTTGTTAACGACATCACATTCAAAAATTTTATTGTATTCTATGTAGTTATTCAAGTAGACTCAAGTACAAGTTTTTACTGATTATTACATCAAAAATATGCCACTGAGTCTTATCAAAATCAGTCTAGCCATTTCAGAGATTACCTTAAACAAACAGAAAGATAAAAATTCAATATCTATATTTTGTTATAAGTACAGTACTCCTTATTACATCAACTATATGCCAGTAAAAGTTCCGTAAAAATTGGTCTAGCTGTTTCGGAGATTACCTCAAAAAGACAAAAAAAAATAAATTAAACCATTGTATATACCGTCTCTACATATGGATGTATGATGTATATTGTATGTATATAGTAAAAAGCAGTTATTTTAATGTTACAAAAAACCAATCCCAAGATTTTAATTATGTGTATTGATCTGAGAAATATCCCACAAAACAAATGAGGAAAAAACAGTTTTGTGTTACAATTGGTCAGTGAAGGCAATGAATAACGCTATAAAAATGGCGAGCACGTCAATATTTGTTCCTGACCCAACACACTGGCATAAAATATCAGAAATACGTTCCTTGTACTATGTTTTACATCAGGAAGAGCTGGTAAATAATTAATGGTAGGTATTTAAGATACCGTAGGTACCGACAGAATACAATTGTACCCTTGTACCAAGTGGTGACCATATTCATCCGCATCTCAAATGCACAGGGTGGGTATGGGCAGCAGCATCTCATATTTAGAGTGTACTTGTTTTGTGTATGTCTATAAGTTATAACAACAGCCTAAATATTGAGAGCCCGATCGCGGAGATTGTAGTGATCTATCTCACGCGCCAAAGTTCATGGGTTCGATTTCCACCCAGGACAAACATTTATATATGTGTGTTTGTTCTGTGTAGAATATATATGGTTTGGTATAATATTTGTTATTCCTCTATTGTTTCACATCCGTAAGACAAGTGCTTCAAGCGACTTATCACGGAGTCAGGTCAATGTATGAGATGTAGAGTGAATTTTTTTTTTCTTAATAAATGATCATATTTGTGATTTTTCTGTCTACTGTATTGTAGTGTATTTAATATTAGATATTTGAGTATTATAACTGTGATTAATCTGTTGTTAGTAACACAAGTTATTTAAACATGTTAACTTAGAGTAAGCTCAGTGTTTAGTAAATCTATTTATTTTACAAAAGAACTTAAGAATCAACTTCATAGTCTTGTTTGAAAAAATATGCACCTCTAAATCTCTAACTGTCTAATTTCAGAGTCAGGTCATTGTGTCAGATGTTGTGTGAATTATAAATATTATTTGAAAGTATACAAAAAATACTTGTACATCGAATATAATTATACATGTAAAAATTCAGAGATGCATCTAGCTTAAGTAAAGCCAAAAGTTGCACAAAACCTTACAAATCCATGTCCGAACAATGGCAGGTCGAGATATCTGCTCGCCGAACTTCCTCCGCTTTATCAGCCGAATGCCAGTTCCTTATTCCTTGCGAGTGTAACTGGCGAGAGCATTTGAGAATAGATTTTGATATCTGATTCTCATATCTTCCATGGTCATCCTCAGAGGCGCTTTAGTAAATGTTTAAGAGTGAATTTTGTTTTAAAAAACTTAAAGTTAAATAGACTTTGGCACAGATGGTATTGATCCCCAACAAGAACAAACTTTCAAATAATAAACATTTGTTTGTTTTTTGTTAGGATCTTAAATATGTATTTTAGAATTTTATTTATTATTAGTCTGTAGTCTGAAGTTATGCGCTTTAATCTACTTAAGTCAGGGTCAGGTATCATAATAGTCACGAAATACATATGTAATTTAATTAAGCTTTTTCCGGCACTAGACGAGTTTGAGGGCTAATCTTCATTACGCCATCCACCAGAAGTTTATTTTTAATCTATTTCTTAAATTACTTTATTGACAAGATTAATATCATATTTATAATAATTTTAACTGTTTTGAACTCTTCATTTCAAAGGCTCTTCGACGAAATTTATAGTTATTTATTTTCTTTTACGAGCATCAGTATCCCGATTTGCTTTATGCGCCAGTCCATTTCTAAGAATTTTAATAAATAAATAAGCACTCTGGAATGGAGTTCACGTTCCAGCAAGCGCAGCGTAGGATGTCCACCCACACGGTGGATAATAGATCTGACTAAAACCGCACAATCGCGCTGGATGCAGGCCGCTTGCCATCGGTCTTATTAGAAATCACTTGGAGAGGCCTTTGTAAAGCAGTCGTCGTCTTGCGGTTGATATGTTAGAGGTGATGATACCGGTTAAGGTAACGGTAGAGTGGAATAGTACTACACCCTGTATCAGATGTCATAAAAGGTACCAAAACCGACAGATGGCGGTATATCCATCCAAAACAATAAAATACAAATACACAGGATGCGCAGCAATATCCCCGTCGCAACAGCTGCGATTTGCGATTGCTAACACGTTTGCTTAGCGCGGCAATTATGGGTAATTTTCCCCATTTCTTGGGGAGTCTATCAATATGTATGTCTATCAATGGGCTTTCAATGGCTGGTATGATAAACCATTTTTTTTAAAGATAAAACATAAGTCGTATTCTTTTTATATATATGACTTATGTTATATATATCCATCCCGGCTTCCAGCTATTCTAGGCTTACTTAAAAAAGCAGACAGGCAGTAATGCGTAGTAATTTTTGTTTTAATAATATTAATATGAATTACAATTTCCAAAGTACAAATAACTGAAGTATTTTTCTATATAATTAATATCATATTAATTGAAACCTTATCTTTTCGAGAAAGTATAATAGGCATATGTACAATGATAATGGTCTCATCCTACTGCCATGTTATCTATGTGTAAATGAGTGATAGGTTACTTCCCTAAGGTACACCAACGTCACTAAGTAGGACATGCACTTTTACGTGGAAATGTCTAGGAAACACAACTATCGGGTAACGGACGCTGATTCTGTACGGAGTGATTGTAATAATTTGAGTGACGTAGATATGAGTCCTGACCCACTCTATCGAAAGCCTGGTATAGTTACATACATTTCTTGTATGACTTTCAAAATGAGTGGTGTCGCAATTGGTGAGTATAGCGCACAGTGTGACCTCGCTCTAATGTAGACACATGTATATTTATGACGCTTGGCATAAGCCGCAGTTCGTTACGGAATAAATTGGCTTGTCTCCAAGCGCCCTCTGGTGTTTTTGCGGAATAACAATTTCTACATCTTCGAGATTGCGGTCTGTTTGCTCGTATCATTATGTCTATGATCTGTGAGAATTTTCTCTCGGTGGTATTTTGATTCATTTTCTTAATCAGTGTATTTGCTCTGGTTTTATTGTTCGACATATTTGCGGGTCAATTTACTTAATTAAATACTGGTTACAGTAGGAATAGAGACTTCTATATGTATTAAGTACGTATGTATTCGGTATGTACTTGATGAGTGACGAGGTGCAAGATGGTATTGTGCATTATAGGGCAACACTGCTACAACGTGACAGAGACTTGATTTATTAGATATCTTGCCTTTTGCTTCACAACCAAGCAAATAAATATTAATCTCTCAAATCAAACCGATTACCAAGAAGATATTGATTTTTTTATTCTTTCTCAATAATAATATTCATCAATCATCATCAATAATAATATAGAACTAGCGCGTTCAATTCAATTCAACTTATTTCAGGACAAAATACATTGTGTAGAAATCATATTATTACAATTTGTGGAAAAGAAAATGGGAATAGAATTTATTTTACACAGGTATACAAAAAAATAAAATAGTTATTAAAAATTAAATAAGAACGGTAATAATTGAACAACAATGTCATTAAAAAAAGAGTAGAAATCAGCTGAACATTAACAATTATTGCAATCATTAAGTTAATTTATTATTATAAAAGCAATGCCTACCGTCTTTGAACTCTCCTACACTATAAAAGCATTTATGCAGTAATGTATTGTCTACCTTGTACGTAATTCTGTTACATTTCATTCTTAAATTACGCTTTCAAACGCTTTAAAATAAAAGTAAATACAAATATATATATGTTATTAAGACAACAAATAAATAAAATAAAATGTTTAAATAAACTGTATTCAAATCCGTTAAAAAAGTAATTTGTGGTTTATACTCTTTTTACAATAACCATCAAAAACCAATAAATCTTTATTACTCAAAAGATTTTATTCAAGCTGATTGATAAAAAAATCGAGCCCGCCTGTATTCGAGCCACTTGTTTTATTCAGAAATCGCATTTGGTAAACTCGGAACTAAATGCAGCCTTTTAGAATCTACGGGAGGTTTCCTCATCAGAGAAAGTTTGCTTGAAAACTTTTAAGTAGTTCCGCATAGTGCATATTCAAGTTTATATCCGGGGTACTGTTCTTTTCATCAGACTCGACGAATCGTATAAGAGAGATATTCAATTTTTTTTTTAATTCTAAGTAATACCAAGTCTCTCCCTAAACTTTGACTTAACCACGTGCAGGTCATGCTCTAAAAGCGTGAAAATGTTAGAAAAACAGTGATTTTCGTATAGAAGACTATTTCACTTAGCCGTGAGTTACTGGCTAAGTAAAATAGTACCTCCTCCATACCAGGTGTCTTCAGAGGCGACTGAGGCACCGGAAACGATTGGTAGCTGTATATCGAAGCAGTGTAGCTTAAATGCAACAGGGCGGAAATAGGCAGCAACACTCTTGTCGCCAGGCTATAACTATTGTAAAGCGTAGATTTCCAACAATAATATGGCTGCCCATCTCCGCCTAGTTTTACCTACAAGTATACCTACAAGTATACTCCACTGATATCTACTTAAATTCTGCATTAATATAAAAAAAAATACTTTCAACATTTCAGTTCACTCGTGGTAATCGTTATTGACATGGATATTTCGTTTGTATAATTTTTTAAAAGAGTTTGCCTATATTTTTAATTTAATTAAATAAGTAATGGATTTGAGATATATTGTATTCTGTGAACACATAAAGGTGACAAACAAGATTTTGCAATGAAAAGACATCAAAGAGACAAAGAAATGTACATATTAAAATGGCATGAGCGAGTCAAGTTGTTAACAGCATTATTTAAAACAAAATTGAAAGATAATCATCAGCGTTGAAAGGAAAGTCGTGATATGAAGCGTTCACTCCGAAACTCGCGTAACGATATCTCCCATAGAAACCATTTTGATTTCGTAAATTTGAAATGAAATGAAATCCATAACAATTTCTTGGAAGTTTCGCTGAATGCTCAAATTCGGAAGTCCCAAGAAACCGAAAGTTTCGAATAAGTTCAAAGAGATAAAACTTTGTATATCGGAAGCCGTTTGCGTTCGGCAAATTGTGGATGGGCGATATTCCACTGTTTATATTGATGAACATCGATTCGTTTGTTTTTGGCAAACAGACTGAAGGCAGTGAAATCTTTTTCCGCAACTTTGGTATCGGACTTTGGGGGAACTTTCATTTTGATAATTTTGTCTTGAACTAGCATCTTGCCTTTAATGTTTTTTTAGCAATATTAAAGCTAACATATCTCAACCAAAATATTTTTCATTAATTTCTTTGCACTTAACAACATTGAGCGTCGTAAATTTTAAAATTTGGGCTTTTCACATCTTTAGTTTTTCAATGTGATTATTAAGTTTATCACATTAAAACAGACGTGGTGGAGGACTACGATTCAATTTCAAAAATTTCTTTCCACCTTCGGCATTCATTTACCTTTTAATATTCAAGTCTGAACTTGAAATTTTTGTATTGCGCTGTCAACATAGATTTTATATTGCTATAGGAATTTTACTTTCATCTATTTTTTAATAGACACATATTTCTTTCAACCTTCATAATAATATAAATGCATTTTTTTCTTATGACGTCCTTCATAGATGGCACCCACGACCCTCGGTACATAAGATAGGATCACTACCATCTGTGACATCGGGCCCGTCCTAATACAAACAATAAGAGAAGATCATAAGGAGGCTACAATCACATATATATCCATACATGCACGTACTATCACTTATACAAGCAAATATAATCAATTCCTACTTTTATGTGAGTAATACTTATTATCATGATTATTACAGCCATTGGAAGTCCACTGCTGGACATAGGCCTCCCCAAGAAGGAAGGAATTTGCCTATAATTGCCGCGCTGGGAAAGCGTTTTAGCAATCGCAGAACGCAGCTTTCGCTACGGGGATGCTGCTGTCTATCCCTACCCTGTGCATTTGAGCTAGTCTGTCTCGTATGGATATACCACCACCTGTAGGGTCTGGTATCTTAGTCGCCTCTTACGACACCTTCCAGGGGGAGGTATTATTCTATTCTGCCAGTACCTCACGGCTCTGATGTTAAGATAAACAGAAAATAAATAAAATCTATACATCATTACCTAATATATATATTTCTTGTGATAACTCGGTCAGTTAATATATCGGTCTAGAAGCAATAAATGTAAATAAACACAAACTATTTACTCCACTTAAGAAACTTTAGTACATTCCAGGTAGTCCAAAACAATCGTTGATTTACTTACGCAATTTCCATTTAATACGTCAGCAAAAGCTACAATACGTCTAACAGAGAACCGTTTTCAGCGTTTACAGGGCCCGATAAACCCTCCGCTCACCCGATCCTTCAATTTTGTATAACTTACGAACTCTTAGAATTGTAGACGAGACAATATTGAGCGTTATCCTAACAATGGATTCAAATCTTCTGAGCCAGAATCGTGTTGAATTCCAACTAGATTACAGTCTAACGAAACCTAAACACGAGAATCGCATTTCGCAAGTTAATTGTTGATGAGTCAGCACTAATTAAATTACTATTATCGACTGCTAAGTAACTTTATGTTATGTCTGGCGTCAGTCAGCCGACTTGCGAGATGTGTGTGTTTTACAACTGAATGATCCTTACACGTCTATAACTCAGCGGAAATTATTGCCGCTAGATAAGTCAGCTATGTTTATTTAAGCTGGAGGCACTATTGTGATTTATCATCTTCATCATGACA
>JACJUM010005600.1:11426133-11488901 GCA_020976665.1 Heortia vitessoides | reverse complement strand
TATTTAAGCTGGAGGCACTATTGTGATTTATCATCTTCATCATGACAGCCATTGAAAGTCCATTGCTGGACATAGGCCTCTCCGAAAAAGGCGATTTTTTAACCATAATTGCCACGCCCGGCAAGCGTATAGGCAATCGTAGAGCATAGCTGTGCATTTGAGCTACACTGTTTCGGATGGATATACCGACCGTCATTTGTCGGTTCTGGTACCTCAGTCGCCTTTTACGATACCTGTTGTTGTGGGAGTTGCTATTCTATTCTGCCTGTACCTTTACATACTATAGTGACTGTATTAGTGTATTTTTGTTAAACTTTTTCGCAAACATTAACACGTAGTAAACTTTTTTTTATATAAAATGCGATGATTGATGAAACTTATATGTAACACATTATAAAAAATATAATTCAATAACTCATATATTGACTTGACTTCGAGATAAGAAACTTAAAGCTACATAAACATTTATGACTCTTATGGTCTCGTAGTCACCAGGGTCATTAGCAGCCTCCATATCGCGAAAGCTGCGCTCTGCGATTGCCCAGCGCGGCAATAATGGGCATAAAACCTCTTTTCTTAGAGAGACCTACGTCCAGCTGTGGACTTTCAATGGCTGGTATGATGATGATGACATATTTTCAGTTTGAATTTGAATTACAAATATAATGCTGCTTTGTGGGTGTTAAAGTTAGTATAACTTTAAAACCCACAAAGGTAGATGTAAAACACAGAAATTGTGTTTTGGTGAATGAACCCTTGGCGTCAGCAGACTAGTCCCAAATCCTTTAACTAAATTTGCTAGCAGTTGTCAGTACTTTAACTTGTAGGTATTATATAAACTAATATCTATTTCGCAGATTAATTCACTGAAAGCAGTTTCTACGTTTATGAATTATAGCCTTTGTGTAATTGAAAATGATTATGCTTCTGCACAGTGAGTTTCATTAAAATTAAATTCAGTAGTTTTGACGAGTTAAAGTGATGTGATATGACGCAAAAAAAAATACTTTGAAACTAACGCGTTAATGTTAGCAGAATTAAATTTTTTAAAACTGACTTTAAACTTTATTTTTTGAGGTTTTCTACTAGACAAATTTAGATAGATTTTATTCTAAATTGTTTCAGGGTTGTTTTATATTATTTTTTAAGATTTATCAACGCCGTGTATTTAACCTTTAAATCTTTTGTTCAAGGTTTAGTACCTTCCAGAAACCGTTCTCAAGATTTATATTGATATATGTATTTTTATAAGATCTCAAACCGTTGAAATAAAAAATGAAAAATTCAAATAAACTACCTTTAAAGCCGTTAAAAATTTAACTTTTTTGTGAGGATTATTTTAGCAGACAGAATATAAAAAGTAAAATTTAAAACAAATATCAAATAGTTCACAAATATAGCATTTTAATTTCCCCGGAGCGGTACAAACATTGCCTCCCCTCAATATATCATCTCGCGTCTCGCCAAATATTTGTCTTGTCTTGGATTTAATTCGAGGCTCCATTAAAATACGCTTCGCCATGAGTTCTCTGGTAATTGTAATATGCGTGTTCCACGATACATTGGGATTAAAATTACATTTCCCTTTGTGTTCAATTACGGCGGTAATTTTGTTTGCGATGCGAATATACCTTCCGTTTTATGGTTATTTGTGACGTTACGTCGTTATAAGACGTATTGTTGCGTTTCCAATTTTATTTTAATTGAAATTAATCTTCTCATATTACAGCGGTATAGAAGTAAAACTCTTGAATTATTTTTACGAGATAGACTCCATACAAAGTTCGTATGTATTAGTACCCTCTCAACTATTTTTAACGCTACATAGCAGTGTTGATGATGTGAGGGGCCGTGATATTACAGGGCAATGTGGCTTAATATTTTTAAGTCACAAAGTCGGCAACGCGCTATAGATCTCCTTCTGGTATAACTAGCATCTATTGGGTGCAGTGTAGCTTAATATCATGCTATCTGTATGCTTGTTTAACGGATTTTAATAATGAATTAACTAAATTCTTGCTTTGAATCTTAAGAGGAGCACAATTCTCTTTGTGCGGGGTACGCTCTGAAAATTCTTCTGCATCTTTGTTTCACTTTTAATGAATTATCCTCTTTTATTAGTCTTTGCAGTATATAGCTTTCAATATTCTTTGTTAAATGGACTACCTAACAACGATATATATTTTCAAGTCTTAGTCTTTCCGTGTAATAGTATTTGTGTTATTAAATAAGTTTATTTCTATTAACATATCAAAGGTACGGTACTTGTAACAGAAATATACATTTTTGAAATTTAAACCGGCTGAAACCGTGGAGTACTGTAGAGTAGAATAGTACTTTTCTACCAGGTGTCGTAAGAGGCGACTGAGGTATGAGAACCGACAGAAGGTGGTATATTCATCCGAAATAGTGCAGCTCAAATGCACAGGGTGGGAATGAGCAGCAGCATTGTTACGCTCTGCAATTGCCAATACTTTCCCAGGGCGGCAATTATGGGTAAAACTCCACCTTTGCTTTGCCTGTGCCCAGCAGTGGACTTCCAATGGCTGATATGACGATGATGACGAAACTTTTTAGTTATTTTGGCTACCTATCTGTCTCTGTTTGAAATAAATTTTAAAACGGCTAGACTGATTTTATCGGGACTTGAACTAGTGGATAGCTTAAAATGGATTATCTATGATTAATACATTTATCAAAATTTAATTGCTTAAATATAAATATTAAGTCTAAATGTACAATAATTTATAGATACATATAAGATGCACAGCACAAGAAAAAAATATACATTTAAAATCGCAGCTTAACATTTATTCTTCATCAACATCATCTTTATCAACATCATCAGCCATAAAACGTCCACTGCTGGACATAGGCCTCCCCAAGTTGTCTTCAATAGGACCAGTTGTCCGCGACTTGTGTCCAGCGCGATCCTGCGGTTTTAATCAGATCGTCTGTCCATCTTGCGGGTGGATGCATTATTTATTATTCTCAAGAAAACAGTAATAACGCGAGTGTATCTACGGAGTACCACTAGATCTAAATAAGGAACACCGCGATAGGAGACCCTTCTGCCCCCTAACTTCCGTACAGCTGTAAATTAACAAAAGTTCCAAACAACATTAAACATTTTAAGGCGTGTTTTAGGAGCTCGTAAATCCCAGGAACACTTATTAAGCGGACGCTCAAACGCAGAGAAGTGTTGCATTAGAAAATTGCATCGCGGAGTTATTTATAGCTGGTCGGTTCGTAGGGAATTTGTCGGGCCTAACTTACAGCGCAAGTGATTTATTAGCTGCTAGCTGGTCACAGTAGAGGCCGTGAGGTACCAGCAGTGTATATTTGTACCTCTACACACCGAAACTGACAAATGGCGGTTACATTGTTTCATTATCGCTACACGAAACAGTGTAGCGATAATGAAACAGGGTAGGGATAGGCAGCAGTTGTCCATCGCGGAGCTACGCTTGATTATGCGCGCATGAAAGATATGTCCAATCGCGACACATAGCTCGAAGATCTTCCTGAAAGTATAACTTCATGAAATGAATCCCTCTGTCAGTACACCGTGTTCACTGTTCAATGTGCTGTCTCTGCCCCTCGAGCAATCACCAACGGTACTAAAGCGGCTGGGCATACTCAGTCTCCCCTTTTTGCTGACAACAACTTCAATTTCCCTCACGATGACATCCAAGTCAAAGTCAAGCTTTAGAGGCGCCCTCAGGTGATCACCATCGACTTTCTCTGATCCTGCGAACTCTACGGGGGCGCCACAGGCACACGCAAGGATGATCGGGTATAATGTCGCTTAATAATGAGTCGTGTCACCCTCCCCTTCTGGTGACACTAGCATTGACGGGTTGGTAGTAACGCATTAGGTCTTACGTAACATTTATGAACAAATTCTCCTACGTTGTTACAGCTGCTACGATGACTTAACCATGTAAAATACTACTTCCCCCTGTACCAGATATCGTAAGACTGAGATACCGACAGATGGGGTATATTCATCTGAAGCAGTGTAACTCAAATACAATAGGGCGGGAATGGGCAAAAGTATATTTGGCGTGAAACTAAACTCTGCTTTGGCATGAAGCTAAACACGCTTGCCCAGCGCGGCAATTGTGGGCACATTCCCCCTTCCTTGGGGTGGTCTATACGCATAGATGTTTAACGGTTACTATGATTATTTACTTAAAAAATAAAAAATATGTGATAGTTCTTAATATCAGGTGCTGTTTATATATTTAAATTCATTAAGTAAAAGGCTGAGAGTAAAAAAAACTAAATTGTTTTTACTCTTGCACGATTTGAGTACCGAAACTACTTACGGTTTTAATATTAACAATAGTAATAGATTCACACAATATCCTACACATTGATGACTCCGAGATGAGACATTTAAAGCACTTGTGTTACGGACATCAGACAACAAAAGAATCACAAATGCAATACTTAAGTACTATTTCTATACTTATATACATAAAAAATACAAATATTCTTCATATAAATATTTGATCTAGATGGAGTTTAAGCCTTCAACCTTTGGAGCACAAATCCACCACCACAAGATACCACCGAATGCGTCAACGGACCCCTCAAAATAAATAGGAAACTGTTGGCAAACACGTGTGTAACATTTGAAAATTGTCGCGTTGATATTAATCGCTGTGAGTCAGCTTTCGCATGTGAGTTATAGTGCCTGTGAGTTATTGTGCGTGGGATAGGCTGTTGACATAAATGGCTCCGGTCAAAGTTCACACATGCATCCTACTAACATGTGGTAGCATTTATATTGCATTGATTATACCAGCCATTCGAAGTCCACTGCAGGACATATGCCTCTACAAAAGAAAAGGTGTTTTTTCTTAATGTCGAGCTGGACAAGCGTGTTGCAATCGCAGAGCGCAGCATTCGCTACGACTATACTGCTGCTCATCCTTGACCTGTGCTAAGCTGCTCTGTTTCAGTCGGGTATACCGCCACCTGGCGGTTTTCGTACCAAAGTCGCCTATTACGTCACCTGATATAGTGGGTGGTACTATTCTATGCTACCGGTACTTAACGCCCTTTATTTAATTACATTAGGTTAATTATTATTAAATTTGCTAAAATAAAGTCTAAATTTGAAAAATTGCCGTAAGATACCGGCAAAGTAGAATAGTAACCCCTATACCAGGTGTCGTAAGCGGCGACTAAGGTACCAGAACCGACATATGGCGGAATATCCATGCAAAAAGTAATCTCAAATGTACAGCTCAAATGTACTTCCCCGACGTAAAAGCTGCGCTTTGCGATTGCCAATACATTTGCCCAGCGCGGCAATTAGGGAAAACATATCCCTTTTCTTGGGGAGGCCTATGTCCAGCAGTGGACTTTCTTCGGCTGTTACGGTAATTATGAATTAAATTAGAGTTTATTGTAGCAAAAGATCATGATGTTTGTCGGAGGAGATACAAAGGTTTTGCAAAGAATTAATCTGAGAGTAGTCCTGCAATACATTTACTCCAAAAAATTACATAAGAGGCGGCAGTTCTTGGTTATCCGATATTTAAGTAAAGTGTAATCTAAGCAGGACCATCTGATCACAGCCAGGTTGCATTAGAAAATTGCACCGCTCTGTTATTTATGAACGGCCGGTAGCATTTGTCGCGGAAGAGTTATGGCGCTGTGAGTTATTGTGGTCTGTGGGCAGGCGTTGTCGTTAAATATGGCGTCGTTCACACATATAGCCAACCTGCGTTTTTGTGTCGATTGAAATGTAAATAGAGGTTTAAGTCTAGAAGTCGAACAGATTCGAAATTGTTGAAAGTAATGGATGACGAAGCATGTAAAGATCTCTTGATGATTTGGTAGAGGTTTCCTTTATGTAGCTGGTATGAAGATGAAGAGAGTTCAGTACCTTTAAACTCATGTGCTATTAATTAATATTTTTGAACATGTTTGCATAACTTGTGTATATTATAATATTCACACAACATCTCATATATTGACAGAACTCTGTGGTAAGTCACTTAAAACCCTTTTGTTTCGAAGGAATCACAAATATAATATATATTTTTAACACCCAGACAGGACAAACACGTCGCTGTCGATAATCTTGAGAAAAAGTTAAGGCTAAAAACCGAAACTACTCCCTGCTCAGCGTGGTTCAGTTTTGGTCATAAACCCTTATGATTGATAACTAATGACCGTTTAGTACTCAGCAGCTCTGTTATTTTTGGGTATGCCGATTCTTCCTGGAGGCTATGTCCGGTGAACGCCCTAAGGCCGATATGATGATGATATGAAAATCATCATACAAACTATCGGTAGTCCACTGCTGGACATAGGCCTCCCCAAGAAAGGGGGAATTTGCCTATGATTGCCGCACTGGGCTAGCGTGTTGGCAATCGCAGAGCGCAGCTTCCGCAACGGGGATGCTGCTGTCCATTTCCATTCAGTACATTCGAGCTGCACTGTTTTAGATGGATATACCGCCACCTGTTGGTTCTGGTTTTTAGTCACCTTTTAGAACACTTGGTACTAGGGGAGGTACTATTCTACTCTGTCTGTACCTCACAGAATATATATATATATAGTGTGATTAAAAGATATATTAAATATGGTGTAAAAAAAGATCAGTATGGTGTTAAAGATAATGTTGTGACAACAATAGATAATGAAATTTTGGGATGGTTTGGACATGTAGAAGGGATATATAGAAGTAGAATGACTGTCAAAATATATAGAGCGAATAGAAGAACTGCAACAGGACGACCTACGAAAACATTCCTTTACCAAACTTTTCCATTACTTACTTTTCCATTACTAAAGAAGGTTCTGGTCTGAAGTACCAAGAATACACGAGCGTGTATAAAGAGACTAAAGAGAAGTGAAAGAGGAATACCAAGATTGTAGTTAGAGCAGATCCATATTCATACGAACACATGTAAAACGCGTGAGTTTTTGAAAATTGCTCTCTTAATATCAGCAAGTGTGTTTTTGTTCCTCCGCTAAATTTAAACTCCTCTTTATTTGCTCCGTTTGTAATTAATTAAAACACGAATTTTGATGTTAGTCGCTGGAAACTGTTTACACTCAATACTCATACATTGTAATTATAATGGAATTTATTTAAGCAAGGGAAATCTGAAATACTGTTTCATAATCTAGACAAATACGTTGAATTTTACGTTGGCAGTTTGCTTGAAACATAGCCTCATATTGTTTTCTTAAAATGTACCTACGGTATAAAAAACACTGTTCTTAGTAGGTCCAAGGAATAGTTAAAGATAATCTTTTGTAACTAATAGCGGTTAATCAGCTTAAAATTTTGTTATTATTAAAACTAATTACCTCACTAGGCAGGCGTGGTGACAATCGCAGATCGTGGTTTCGCAACAAGAATGCCGCTGCCCATCGCCACCCATTGTTGCATTTGAGATACGTTGTTCTAGGTGGATATACCGCCATCTGTCGGTCGCTTCTTCTAACATCTGTAGCATCTGTTGCATAGGGAGGTATTCGTGAGAATACTATACTAATACTGATGCCCTACGGCAAAATTATTTATTTCTAAGATGTCTAATAGACTTTGATTTTTGATTGGATTAATTACGGTTATAGTCCAACCTATATACTAAATAGATATAGAATAAAAAAATCTCAATATCTAACAAGAAAAAAAAACTGCAATAATTCATATTTTAATTTCGTTTTATATTGCATAATTCAAGGCATGTACTTCGAGCTAAAACTAAGACATCGAGTTTTAAAATTTAGAAAATTCTTGGTTATCAGAATCAAACTTTTAACGCCTCAACTTTATTGACTGCAGTATGCAAGTTTGTAGAAAACCTCTAATGAACTCCGGCAAAGACCAAAGTACATCGTTATTTTTATTGCTAATTAAATACCAACAGCTTTAAAATAAACATTTACTTTGTCTTCCTTTTCCAGAGTACTTTTAATATTAGGTGTACATTTTTTCTAAAGACAGAAGTCAATATTCGATTTTAAGCAAACTAATCATTACCAATAGCTTAGGTGATAGAGCCATTGCCCAAAAAGGTACAACATACGATAAGACTTGTAAAGAAAATAAAGAAGCAGACATGAAGTAAATAAATGTTGACGAGCCTGTAAGGGGCCGTGAAGTATTGGCAGTGCCTTGAGGTACCGACAAAATAAAATAGTACGTACCACTGCACCAGGTGCCGTAAGACGCAACTAAGGTATCCGAATCGAGCCGAAACAGTGCAGCTCAAATGCACAGGGGTGGGCAGCAGCATCCCATTGCGATAATTGCGCTGTGCGATTGCCAACACGCTTGCCTAGCGTGGCAATTATGGGCAAAATACCTCCTTTCTTAGAGAGACTTATGTTCAGCAGTGGACTTTCAATGGCTGATGAGATTGATAATGTAGTGATTAACATCAATAGCAGTGTTGGCGGGCATGATGATGGCGCATTGGGAGTGAACATATCTTTTACGCCAAGGCTCGATCCTCACCGAGGACAGTTATTGATACATGAAATATTTGTGTTCGTTCTGCGTCTGTGTGTTTAATGTGTACTTAATAATTGTAATTGTTATTCCTATGTTGTCTGATATGCGTAACACAAGTGCTTTTAACAATTTATCTTGGGTCAGGTCAATGTATAAGATATTGTGTGAATTTAATTCTATTCGTTTTTATTACTGAAGTGATAGAGTCCGCCATGTCCAACATTTCTTCGAAACATAAATAGAAATCGTCACTATGAGCTAAAATACATATCATTGTTAAAATTCAGTAATTGTAATGAGTGAAGTAATTAACTGGCCATGACATACCGGCAGACTAAAATAGTACCTCCCCTTGTACTAGGTGTCATAATAGGCGACTAAGGTGCCAGAAATGATAGATGGCGGTATATCCACCCGTTACAGAGTAGCTCGTGTGCAAAAGGCAGAAATAAGCAGCCGCAGCATTGTCCTCACGAAAGCTGCGTTCTGCGATTGCTAACACGCTTACCCAGCGTGGCGATTATGAGCGAAATTCCACCTTTCTTGGGAAGGTTTATGTCCAGCAGTAGTCCACTGCTGGACATAAACCTCCCCCAAAGGCTTTCCCAATGGCTGATGTGATGATAATGATTTAGTAATTAACAACAATAGCTGTGTGTGAGCCTGAGGCTACTAGCTAAATGAGACATAGTATCTTCTGTTCACAAACAAAGCTATGATTCCTCTGTTGTTTGATGTCCATAACACAATTGATTAAAGCGATATACCACTGGAGTCAGGTCAATGTGTAAGATGTTGTAAAAAAATATTATCATTTATTACCTTCACATTGCATCGAAATCGAATGATTTTTAAAGCATCATAGTTCGATACTAACTTTGCTCCTCCGTTTTACCCTGTTGGGGTGTGAATTTTTAAAAACCTTTTCTCAGAGTTCTCCTATGTAATCAAAGGAATCCATTTGCAAAATTATAAAATTCTAACCCGTCAGGTTTTCCTTTTATATATATAATATCAATTTAAATTATTACTATTATAGATTATTAATATTATATCTTAAGTGAAATTGTTCCGTGTAAGCGACATTTCGTAGTGTTAATTAAACCTCTGTAGAACTTCTTGTTCCGAACTCCATTTGTGTTTTCCATGTGTAAGCTGCTTGTTTGAATCTACCACTGAACGTATAAATCCTTTGTTGGAACAAGACATACAATACGTAATTCTATTCATATTAATTAAGTTCTAGTTAATCTTGTAAGGATTGGCTTCATTTATATATATATATATCATGTCAGCCATCGTAAGTCTACTGTTGGACACAGGCCTCCCCAAGCAAGAGGGGATTTTGCCCATAACTCCCGCGCTGGACAAGTTGTTGCCCATCCACTGCTTTGGATAGATATATCGCTCCGTCAGAATTGACTTTGACTTGAGTTACTTTAGTCACCTCTTACGACACCCACACTGGAACAGGGGAAGGTACTGTTCTACTGTGCCGGTACCTCACATCTCATATATAGGTAGGTAAACGACCGTAGCAATCAACTTACCCTTTCCTTAGTTACAGGAGGTAGATCTCATAGAAAGGTAGTCTACATTTTTACCTCATTCTCACTTATTTCTACCGCCAAATAGCAGTGTTAGCATTGCTATGTTCCGGTTTGAAGGTTTTGGTAGATAAATTACGGGTTAATGTGACATATCTTTAAGTCACAAGGTTGGCAATGCCTCATTAATATCCTTGTGAAATTACAAGTGTGTGTGATAGCTGTAGTGATGTTTGCTATCACATGGGCTGAAAGCTTGTTTGTCGACCTGATTTTATAAAAAAAAACGTTCTACCATTATCATCATATTAGCCGTAGGTCGTCCACTGCAGAACATAGGCCTTCCCATAAGATATTCAATAGAACCGGTTGCCTGATTCTCCGGTTAAAATCAGAAAGTTAATCCGTCTATCTTGTGGGTGGGCGTCCTACATGGGTGGGCTGCACTTGCCGGTACGTGGTCTCCATTCCAGAACCTTCCAGCTCCATTGCTAATAGATTTTGTGTAGTATATGCCCTGTCGACTGCCACTCAACTTTTTAACAAGCCGGGCTACATCGGTAACTTTGGTTCTTTTACGAATCTCCTCATTCCTGATTCGATCACGCAAAGAGACTCCGAGAATTGTTCTTTCCATAGCTTATTAGGTCATTTTGAGTTGGCTTATATAGTTAATATTGATTCATTACCCTGGTACTGAAATCACAGATAGGTTAAAAAGCATATCATCTCCGTAATGGTAACCAAACACCTGTAAGACTATTTGCTTGCTGATGGGCATAAGTAGGCCTAATAACCTAATACCCATAAAGGGTAAATTGCCCATAATTGCCGCGATTCAAGGCGTGAGAGCATTCGCAGAGCCTTTTCGCATTTTAGAGTCAATATTCTGGTGAATACACCTCCATTTGTCGGTTTCTGGGGCAGATACTATTTTGATGGTAGCACACATCACTATTCGTGGTACAATTTTGGTAAATTTTCTTTTTGGAGTTCGTTTAAATATCGTTGTGTTGTACAACTCTGCACAAAAAAGAGATATTATCAATTCAATAAATTCATTTGTAATGTTATTTTAAATTCAGTTCTGTTTACAAGCCGTAAGCCGATAGGCGCAGGCGGATAATGAAGAATTAAACGAGTTGGATTATCTCTGGCGATCCGGCGCGCTCCGGCCTCCCGGATGTTGTTTTCATTTATTTTTCACATCGGTGATCTGGCGATTTTTGCGATACCAGACCCATTATTAGACTTTTACTTAGAATTTATTAATTTATCCCTTTGTACAGGACCTTAGTAGATTTGCTATTGGGTACTGCAGGTTCAGAGACTAGCCGGACAGCGTGGCTGATACTGCCAGAGGTCTGTCTGGCGATGTCTTTATATTGAGGTTGGATATTAGTGGCAGTTCGGTATTAGACTTCGGTCTGCGCGCTAGTAATCGTAGACCTATGAATACACGAGGTAGACCTAATACAAAAGTCGCCAGCATTGGTACCTCACTCTCACCTATTTGTATCGCCAAATAGCAGCGTTCGCATGGTTGTACTCCGGTTTAAAGGATGAGAGAGGCAGTGAAGTAAATTGGTAATGAATTGTAATATCTTAGAGCCACAAGGTTGGTAACGCGCGAGATATACTTAAAATATTACGAGCGACAATCATTCTCATTGTACAATCCGCGTAATTTGAATTTAAATACCTTGTTTCCCAAAGCGTTGCAAAGAACCGTCAGGCTGGCGGCTCCTTTATAACTTTAGTGTTGGTGATGGGTGAACGCCATAAACAATCCTCGTCATAATCACTATAAAACGTATACTGCTTGATATAGGCCTTCCCAAGAAAAGAGGAATTTTGCACAATAATTGCCACGCTAGGCAAGCGTGGTTACAATTACAGAGCGAAGCCTCGCGAAAGGAATGCTGCTGCCCATACCCACCCGTTTGGATTTGAGCTACCTCAGTCACCTTCTACGACACCTGGTACATACACCTGGTACTATTCTACTCTGCCGGTACTACACGGCAATAATTCCTAATTGTAGATAAAAGTCATCATCATCATACCAGCCGTTAAAAGTCCACTGCTGGACATAGGCCTCTCCAAGATAGGAGGTTTTTTGCCCATAATTGCCGCAGATTTTGCGACCGGGATGCTGCTGCCCATCCCTGCTTGTGAATTTGAGCTACACTATTCCAGATGAATATACCGCCATCTGTCGTTTCTGGGACTCTAGTCGCCTCTTATGACACCTGGTGCAATGGGAGGTAATATTTTACTCTGCCGGTACCTCAGTGCTTGAAATAAAAGTAGATAAGATTATTTGTTGACCTCTGCTTAGAAGTTCACTTGTGTTAATAAGGCTACATTATTATATCCGTTACAATCTACTGTTCAAAATCGAACATTCACCGTATAGTTAGACGTCTTGATTGATTAATACCATAAATTCTCACAAACAATACTTAGCTGCTCATATACAATACATAATATAATATACAGGCTTTATAATCGGCTTAAATCGGAATACGCGTGTGAGCCTCAAATTACTAGAACACAGGCCTAAGTTCAGCACTACAGGTCTACATGTAAACGACTTAAGCCTGGTCACATTTGACCTATATCTATTTGATAACAGAATATCTACTCATTCTATAGCAAACAATGGTTGGGCATAACGCGGATTTCAACGAAGTGCCAAAGTATTCATAGTATGCGAATCAACAGAAGAATCACAAATATATAACACTTGAATATATAATTTTGTTTATATAAATAAACTAAATTATTAGTTTATATAAATAAAATAATGTAAATAAAATTCATCATATAAAACACTTACTCATCCACACACACACACTCACTTTTTGTTTTCAATATATTATTCTTTAATAGACTTTTTATTGTTACCTGTTTTGGCGTAACACAAATAAATAAATATAATAATAATAAAAAGTATACATCGATTGAAAGGATGACATGGATGACTAGAGGTCTCCTTAAGTGTTTAAAATACAGAGATAGACTACATTTTAAATTTTGAAATGATGACAAAAACGAAACTTTAAAATTAATTTATAGTAGGTGCCGAAACTTTTGTACAAAATTGTTAAAAAAGCTAACAAATAAATGGAGCTTAGAGTAATATTAAAAATTATGGTTGGTAATAAAAAATGTTACAAATCTGAATAAGCAAAAAAAATGCCAGAGGAGCTACTGTCAATTTGTGCAAATGCCGAAACATCAGTCAACAATATAAATACTTTCTTTGCAAAGAGTAGTATACTTTAGCACAGATATTTCCATCCGCATGTACTGCAACCAATTTATCGTAAAACATATACAATAAAATCCATAAAATTCTGTCAATCATTTTAAAAACCAGCAAAAAGCTGAAAGACTACGTTTCTATATTGCTAAATAGTTTATACTACGATGAAACTGAAAAAAAAGTTAAACCATAATATACACAGATACTAGAATAACTAAGTGAGAGTATATTATTATAATTAATAACAAAGGTATAATTTAGGTAGATTATTTCAATTAGTATCAATATTCTACTTTTATGAATACATATACCCACGCACACATATACAAAAACACAGACACATACACTCACACACATCCACAAACAATAACACAAACACACTCACAATGCCATAGGGATTCCTTAATTTTATAAGAAGTAATACATACACTTATATAAAGTATATACTGTTGTGCCGGTAGGAAGGCCTGGTGATTTGAAAATTACAAGCTTAGTAAACTAAGCTTAGTTTCAGACTCCAGTCTCCACCGCACTAGAAGCTTGATTTAAGTACTTCAATATATGTAAAGTTATTGTAAATTAGTTCTTAAGTGTGAATGAGATAAATAAATATTATTATTATGATTACTTTCCTAAATGACAGGCCTATTTTCCATTCCCCATACTGAATGGAAATGATTTTTATGTAGAGGCACGAACCGAAATAAAGATTGTATTTATCTTTTAATTTTTTAAATGGGTGTGAATCAATCCCCCGGCCTACAAGATACATAAGTAATACTTGTATATACACTAACATTTCCTGCGACTTCATCCGCGTGGAATAGTAATTTTGCGGGGTATAGTAGTTTTCATAGATAAATAAACTATCCAACACTGATATATTTTTTACAATCAAGCCTGAGGTAAGTGCGTTCAAAGAAACAAACTGTTCAGCGTTATAATATACATAAATTAATGCTGGATATAGGCCTCCCAAGTAATCTCCAATAGGACCGGTTGTTTGCAGTCTGTATCCAGCGGAATCCTGCGGTTTTAGTCAGATCGTTTTATATCTTGCGAGCGGACGCCCTACGCTGCGCTTGCCGGTATGCAGTCTCCATTCCAGAACCTTACGAATACATTGGCCATCGGTTCTGCGTACCAAATGCTGCCGT
Organism: Heortia vitessoides; assembly: GCA_020976665.1. Taxonomy (NCBI): domain Eukaryota; kingdom Metazoa; phylum Arthropoda; class Insecta; order Lepidoptera; family Crambidae; genus Heortia; species Heortia vitessoides. Next base: position 11,474,435 of record JACJUM010005600.1, on the reverse strand, counting down.
GCCTGCAACTGCCACTTTAACTTACTTCGTAGACGTACTACGGCTAACACAACGAAGGCGTACTATTATTGATCAAAATATGACATTTGTTTTTATTTAGTTTTTTTTATTATATATATAAATGTATCTATTTTTGTTTCAGGTAAGGAAATTGCCGATAACACATCTTGTGGATGCATAAATCTTTGAAATAGCTCCGTAAGTAATGTCTCTATGTTCATCGAATCGTTAAATGAGTTATTATGCAAAATGTATTCCTACTAACAAATGTGATTGAAGAGTTATTAGTACAATATGCTTGAAGAAAAAAACAATCTATCTATTAATTATGTACTACTATTTAAACTTAAAACTAAGAACGAAATCTATTTCAAACAGCGGATCAAATAATCTTTTACGCCAATGAAGTCCTCGAGGGAACGAGATATTTATTTATAAGCAAAAATTATTTCACACTGCGTTTAGTCTATGGTATTTCTTGACAGAACTTTTTTTAAAGAAGGAACGTAGTCCTTTTACAACTTGCGTAGGCATTCAAGAAGTATTTAAGCATGTCAGTAAAGAAATAATTCTTTAGATTAAACCCATCTTAAATAACGGGTCAATATACTAATATTTACTCTGCCGTGAGGTAACGGCAGAGTAGAACAGTACCTCCCTCTGTACCAAGTGTCATAAGAGGCGACTGAGGGACCGGAGCCGACAGATGGCGATATATCCATCCTAGACAGCACAACTTAAATTCTAAAAGGTGCAGATGGGCAGCAGCATTCTCGTCGCCACCACGTCTGCCTAGCGCGGCAATCATCAGTAAAGATCCCCCTATTTTGGGAAGGATTTAAATTTCAGAGGATAGCCATTTCGGATTCGGATAATATAATGGCTCAACTTGAATAAAGAATATTTCAACCCTGTCAATTACGGCAATTTTCTCTAATATACCCCCACATACAATAGTTATGTTTAGAACTACTAGCCCCACTGGTGTGTTCATCCATTTTCTACTTGCACTCCTCCCAAATGATCTCCACTCATTTCTCCTTTAGTGATCGCCGTCAGTCTTGACCCGAGGCCGCCCTCCAGGTCAGGTATATGGTCGTTTATTAATGAAAGGCGCGTCACTGACCTCTTTCTACTGGCAACTGATGTCAGAGTCAGCCAGCATTAAGGTTGAAAAAAAGAAACATAATACTGAAAGTATCAGCACAGGCTACATTCCATGCAATCCTTAATCATTATCCTAGCACAAAATAATTAAGCAAAACTAAATTCCCGAGCACAAATAAAACACAACTTAAATATTTCAGAAATAATTACAGTAGTCCGCTGAAATGAGGGGAGGCGGAAATACAAACAGAATAAAATAAATATTAATTTATCACAGGCGCGGGCAGCTTTCCTTTGTTTCAAGGATGGTTGGTAGAAAACTAGAGATTTCTAGCGGATTCTAGTTCCGCGGGTTTTTATAATCCCATGATACGAGTAGCAGTATACATTCTGTTACAGCTGACGTGTCTCAAATATGTGCATATTATTACCAGCGCTTTACAATTTCCTTTCCCGTGAGAATATGTAGAAAAAAATGTAAATAATTTTATTTTTTAATATATAATTATAATATTTAAAATTTACATAAATAATATTCCAAAGTTTAAATATTCGGACGTTTGGAAATAATGGATGAAAGTAAAATTACCGCACAAATATAAAGTGGACATGTATAGATGTTTTGGTATAAACCTAGGCTTTTAATATCTTTACCAGGCAGAAGATGTAATAAAGAAGGTTAGGGAAAAATAGTTACAATAAACTAGCATGTATGAAAGTATTAATGCGCGTAAAGGAAGGGCGAAAGGTATGACATGGTTGTAATAAAAGTGCACAAATATGTAGAGCGGAAGTGGATAGAAAAATTGATACAGGATGACCTAGGCTTCTTATACTTCTTATACGTTAACGAAGCAGAAGAGGTAATAAGGATTTTACGTGACCTCATACAAAAGGTCGTCTGCATTTGTACCTCGCTCATTTCTACCGCCAAATAGCAGTGTTTTTATGTGTTCCTGTGTTCCGATCTGAAGCGTGAAATGGAGAGCGGCAGTGAATTTACTGGGCACAATATCGTCAAATTCTAAGGTTAGTGATATCCTTGTGAAATCACGAGCTTCTAAATGCTGCCATCACGCTTTCTATCACGCGGTAAGTTTGTTTGTCGACCTGGTTCAATAACAAAAATAAATAAAGAAGGGCCAGGTTTATAGTACTAATAGCAAACAAGCGTATATGAAAGTACCGTTTAGAGTAAAGGGTGAGACGTAAGCCAAAATAGTAGCAAGAGTCTATAGCCTGCCTAACCCAAAGTTCTTTTTTTTTATTTTTGAAATATTGACACAACATCTCATACATTAAATACTTTTAGTTTTATTTAAGTTGCACAATTTATTACAAAACGACCATGACGTTACCAGAGACATGAGAGTAAATTTTAGTCGTTCAAGTTAGCGTTTTCTCCAACGCCGTACAGATGGCGCCCCTTGTTGCATTTGAACATACTTATATATAATAAATGTACTTAATTACAACAACCAGATAACTGAAGAATCACAAATATAATACTCAAATACATATTTTTAAAACCCAGACACAGGACAAACATAAATATCATATAAATATTTGTCCTGGGTGGGGATCAAACCCGATATGCATATGACAGGATTACTACTGCGTCATTGGGGCCCGTCAATATGTAGTATTCCGTAGAATGCTTAAAGGTCAGAACTTCTTTAACATAATAGTGCTACGAGTCAAATTGTATAGAAGTTAAAACGGAACTTATCCAAGTATGCTCGTGATGAAATATCATGGCGCCGGTGCGTCGGGAGCCGGCGCGGTGGAATTAGTGATTATTACATGAAAAGCGTACATTTGCATCTGAACAGAAGTTCGCTTGAAACATTCAGTTAGCCGCGTCCTCAGGGAAATTATGGGCACACTAGCGTCGCCGGCGACAGCGTTGCAACATTTTGACCTCGTAAATGGGCGGGCGGCGTAGAGTTGCGACTTTTATTCAATTTGATTTTATTAAAAGGCAATTTTCTGTGTGTTTATTACATTTTCATGATTTAAGCGGTGAAATTTTGCTTATAAGTTAAAACTTCCGGTTAGAACAAAAGTCTTTATTTATCCTCAGAATATTGCTACGGATAGCTTGAAGAATACTTGATACATAGTGAAGTTTACGAGGAAGACAAACACGTAGAACTCTTGTATAAAAAAACCGTTTAATCTGCAACCAAACGCAAATAATTTATTTAGTAAAAAATTTTTAAGCATATTACTGTAACAACACAAAATAATAATGAACAAATTAAATAGATCAATTGAAAGGAGTAATTGAGGGGTACCAAAACACATGACTGCCTTCGCGGTTTTGAGTTTGGTCCCTACCCAGGAATATATATTTATGTATTTTGAATTTATTAAAAAGAATCCGAATATAGCATTTTTGCGTACGACAAAACGCTAATTTACAACACTTAATATGAATGTAAGTATTAGCGACCACTTTCTGATCTGATCTGAAATATCTCCTCTTTGATTAAGAATTCAAAATTCAAATTTATAGATTTATTTAGCTGCAATATTTGAGTTTTGAAAACAGTCATTCATTTGGTATTTTCCTCATTATTTTTAATTTAGGCATCGCTTATTACCACTCAATAGAAAACATGTATTATCCATATATTTACGAGTTAGAGCTCTTCTGAGACAGCAGTGCAACAGAAGCTGCAGTTCGAAGAATTAATGATGTGTCGCAAAAAAACCGACCTTCAGAACCAACTATGGTGGACGACCGAGGTAAAAAAACTTGAACAATAGGCACCTCATGAATTAAGTGAGAGAGGACCAACGAAAAGCTTAAGCACGTACAAAACTTTTGTATCAAATTTATTTTTGGTTTATGTAAACGTTTCAGAATTTTGTGCTAAACTAGAATGGCTTTCAACTGACTTCGACAGAATGTTCATATCCTTCAGCTTCTCTATAAGATAATTTTTTATCTATTTTCCCCGTCTTATCTTCAAAAACGTTTCGTTTTTCTTGGTAATAGTCACGAGAGTTTATTAGATAATTTAACATTAAGCCTGCCTGCGCATTCTTCTGGTTTTTACAGGAACTATTTCACCGTTAAGGCTATACGTTTGTGGAATGCGTTACCTGTGAATATCAAGCGTGTGAGGGTCTGTTGCCGCATTTGGGCGGATGGTTACGGAGCATTTCCTGTTGCTGTAAAGTTTCAATATATTTGTTTATTTTGTAAAAAATTGAGTTGTATTTATTAACATATGATATAGACATATTCAGTATTAATATTTGATTCAATTCATTTTCTCCTATATATATCTTATTTTTCAAATAAATTAAGTAGTAGTCATCTAACTGCCCTATCATATTATTTTCTTCTATATCCGTCCAAAGGTTGCCTGGAAGAAATCGCCCTGAGCGCCTATTGTATTGAAACTGGTTTCTTTTTATTGTTTCTAATTATATAATTGTTTTGTGTACAATAAAGAGTACTATTATTATCCCTACTAATATTATAAATGCGAAAGTAACTCTGTCTGTCTGTTTGTTATGCTGTCCCGCTCAAACTTGCCAACCGATTTTAATGAAATTTGGCACAGACAAACTTTAAATCCTGAAAAACGACATAGGCCATTTTTTAATTCGAAATAAGGGTTGTAAGGGTTCGATAAGGAGGCTGAAAAGTTGTATGGAAGTATCGCTATGTTTAGAGCTAGAAACTTATTTTTCAGGCCATTAATTCGATATAAATAAACATGACATCCAAAGTTTATATTAGTTAAGGTATGGTACCAAAAAAAAATATTCCGCGCGGATGAATTAGCGGGCACAGCTAGTTATTAATAAAGTTTCAATCTAATTATTACTATTGATGAAAAGTGATACTATTCGATAGTTGGATGCGCTCGTCGCAATCCTACATTCTACATTATATTGCATTTCACGGCTTAAACAAATGAAAATATAATAACAATAATATATACATTGCATACACTACAATGGGCTTCCTAATCTCATAGCGATTTCTTTCAGGCAACCGTGGGATGTTGAGTACTTACTTTAATGAAAATAAATGGGCAGTTAAAGGTATACCTAAGTACCTCGTTATAAACTTCACATAAATAAGACACAGATTTAATACAATTTCAAATAATAATATAAACCAAAATCGTAAGCCTGTGGCATCGAAATAATACCTAACACCCCGTAAATTGCTTTTGGTCTAAATTGGAAAATACATTTCTGTGACATCGATTGAACAACATTGCTCGCGATAATAACACTGTTTTAATATTTGTTGACGCTATTAACGCTTCACCAGCATTAGTAGGCAACTTCGTTCGTGGGGTATGTACAATCTATATATATATATATTTATAAACAATGTTAGATATAATCGATAGTAGCTGTAACCGCGGCTTTGACCACGTGGAAAAGAGACTTTGGGCAGCATATCCTTAATACCGCCGTGAGGTACCGGCAGAGTAGAATAGTCTCTCCCCTGTATCAGGGGTTGTAAGAGGCGACTAAGGTTCCTGAAACCGACAGATGGCGGTTTATCCATCCGAACCAGTGTAACTTAAATGTACAGGAGTTTTATGGGTAGCAGCATCCTTGTTTCGCGACGGGGATGCTGTTGCTCATCTCCGCTCTATGCATTTAAGCTGCATTGGTTTAAATGAATATACCGCCAGCTTTCAGTCATGGTACCTTAGTCATATCTAACGATACTTGGTACAGGAGGAGGTACTATTCTACTCTGCCAGTTGGGGAGTGCAGTCAAGTTTTTGCCAAAGAGGACGGAGTGAGCCCAGCGCTAGGACGGCTGGTTATCACTAGATAGGGCAGGGACTACACGTGATCGTGATCAACAGATAAAGAATACTTGATAATCACTTCCATAGTATATGTATTCCAGCAGCCTGTTATGTTGTATGTTACAACCGTTTGCAGCTGATTGACGTCACTTTAATCTCGCGCCATACATTTAGTTAATAGTAGATTAGTTTAAAATTACCTCGCATTCAATATCCGGAGTTGGAATTAATTTAACTTACAAAATTACAACGACATCTGTTCCAAAGTTAGAACAGAGACGCGTTGTAATTTACCGTGAAGTAAAACTTAGATCTGTGTTCTTTTACTAGCGGTTACCCGCGACTTCACCTGCAGTTTGCGTAAGAAACTTGTTTTCTGTCCGCCAATTAATTTGCGTCGTATTGCGTCCAACGGGAACCTTCATGCAATCAAAAGTAGCCTACAGCCTTGCTCAATTTCATTATAATCACATTAGCTGCAAAAAAAATGCAAGCAAATATTCAAACACATTTGTATTTATACAAATAAATATAGCCTATATACATACATCACGCCTGTGTCACATCAGCGTAGTCAGAGACTATGGATCTCCACTTGTTACGATCTTGGCATACCTCTCTCGCTTCTCTTACTTGTATTAGTCTTTTTACGCTCGTTTGTTCTTAGTACTCTTGACCTGGCCCTTCTTTAATACCTCTTCTACCTGGTTAAGATATGTTCGCCGTCGTCCTATATCGACACTTCCATTCACTTCCGTTCCATATATTTGTGCAGTCATTCTATTCTCATTCATACCGTTCTATATATTTGTGCAGTTGTTCTATTCTCATCTATATATTCTACATGTCCAAACCATCTTAACATTTCTTTCTCTAATGTTGTTACATCATTTTTTACACCAGATCGATCTCTTATTACACTATTCTTTAATTTATCTTTTAAACTCACACCATAATACTTCGCAGTGCTGTTATTTCAACAGCATTTGGCTTTTAGCTGCCTATAAAAGCATATACCTATGTAAAAAAAACGGTTTGCCCGTTCTATATATTTGTGCAGTCATTCTACGTTCATCTATCCTTTCTACATGTCCAAACCATCTCAACGTGCCTTTTCCTATTATTGTCACAACATCATCTTTTACACTATAGGTTATATCCCTACTTTCCTACTATTGTTATAAATGGGAAAGTAACTCTGTCTGTCTGTCAGTCTGTTACGCTTTCCCGCTTAAACCTCTCAACAGATTTTGATAAAATTTGACACAGTCAATCATTAAACCCTGAAAAGGGACATCGGCTATTTTTTAATTCGAAATAAGGTTGTAAAGTGTCGAAAAGGGGGATGAAAAGTTGTATGGAAGTATTGCTATTCTTAGAGCCTGAAACTTGAAACTTCTTTTTCAGGCCATTGATTTGATATAAATAAACATGACATTCAAAGTTTATATAACTTAAGATAAAGAGGTATGGTACCTACCCAAAACAACTATTCCATGCGGACGAAGTCACAGGCACAGCTAGTATAATTATAAAAAAATTACTTTATGTTAATTTCTTTATCTTTATGTGAGTAATCAATTATTTAAATCGGATTAGTACCTTTCGCCGGGCCCGATGGCACAGATGGCACAGATGGCAGTGACGTTGGTCGCCAAGGGTTGTTGTTTCGATCGCTACCTAGGATAAACATTTATATTGTAAATATTTGAGTTTGTTCTGTATTTTGGTGCCAAAATATGTATTTAAGGGATATGTTTGTGAAACATCCGTTCATTCAGATCTAAGCGACATATCTCGAATTCAGTTCAATGTATGACAGGCGAAGTCATATTTTTGATTCTCTACCAATAATGCTCCATGGCTTTACCCTATTAAAGAGTCAAGCGCATTTTTCCTTTGAGTAGATGCTCATTTGTTTTACCTTTTGTTTTTCAGTAATTATTGATTATGTCTAAATATTGTCACAATATTGTTGTAGGCAAGAATATAACGTACTTATTTAAGATCTTCCCCCCCCCCCCATATAGCGTAATTTATAGAAATGCCTACCCCGGCACCCACTCGCACTCTACAATCACAAACAATTTACACACAATTTTTCGTAGACCGATCGCACTAGTGCTGCTGGGATCACTCACTCATCTGTGGCACAAACTTAACTTCATCCCGAATAATGAACCTGCTATAAACTTAGTAACAAGACCAGCCTGGTGCCGGCAGACTAGTATTAAAATAGGACACACGTTACTTAAATGACTCTAATGACACTGGTTTTCAGGTTTATCGGTAATTTTTGTACAATTGTAATTAGCAAATCTATTTTCATAAATTATGTTTTATTTTGACGATTTGAAAATTCATATGAAGATGGCTTAAGAAAGATATATTTGATTTTGACTTTGAAAACGACCGAAAGTTACGGACACAGCGACGATTAACGATGGGCAAGGTACTCAGAACCAACGGCTGTTACAATAGCATTCTGGAATGGAGACCGCGCACTACTAACAAGGTTGACAGACGATCTGATTAAAACCACAGGATCGTGCTGGATTCAGATCGCATTAAAACGGTCTTGGTCCAAAAGGAAAATATTTAGCACTGGACGTCTTACGGCTGATCTGATCGTATTAAATCATATCAGATCAAGTAAATCTACATGTTATTTTTGGCAAAAACTAAGGGTCACCTTTTATAAAGTAAAGAAAAATCTTAGACCTATAATGGCACCTTTATCTTGCCCGTCAGTCGAAGCTATTTATCTTGAAAAGATTTGACATAGTTTGAAATATTGCTCCATCGTATATTTCCAATTGTTCGTTCAAAATGAAGATAAAAAACCTACACATTTTAAGGCGTGTCGATTTTATGAAGTCTCGTGAGGCTTCAGCATCGGCAATATTTATTTGAGAAATCTTATTTCTATAAAATATTGAATTTTATCTTGAGTTATCAGTGTTCTATTTTATAATGGTCGCTTTTATTTGAAACATTTATCATTTTGTTTGTATTTTAATAAAATCACAAACGTTTTTCTGAGTTCACAAATAAGCTTTCAAAGCGTGACAGTAAGCGTCACCGCAGTCTAGAGACGATCGTATAATCACAAGTTTATTGAACTTCGTTAACAAATAATTTTACTGCCTGGCATTTTGACGGGTCGATGGAGTCGTGTCGGGTCGAGGAGTTGACATCCTTGTGCGCCGAAGGTCTCTCTCTACACAGGACAAATATTTCACAGGAAAAATATCATCATATATTTATGTTTATTTTGTATCTGGGTGTTGAAATATGCTGCTTTAAGCGACTTTTTACGGTGTCACGACAATGTATGAGATGCTGTGGTATTTTATAATTTTTATTAGTATTATAGTTAGCTATACCTAAATGAAAATTCAAAAGCTAGTATTAAAAAGTATATTGAATCACTTATGAAGCCTTCGCGCCGGCCCATTAAGTCTAAGCTTTTAGCTGTGTCCCCAAAACATATTACATTTTTATTACTGCAACTCCAAGTCTCAACACTTAAGTACGTGACAAAGGCCCAAATGTGTTACTATTAAGGTAACCACTGGAACCTTTTCTAAGTAATAAAGTTGCGAGTCGTTAGGGTGCTCCGATAAAGGGTTTGGCCATTTGATTTGTAATTAAAGACCTAAGTTTGTCTCGAAACTGGTTGTGATTTGTTCAACTTTGGCTAAGACGATCGTTAGTGAAAATTACTCAGACTCAAATTCTATTCTTGCACAAAGACTAGGCTATTTTTTTTACTAGGTAATAAAATTAAATTAAATGTTCAATTAAATCAGCTTTGAATGGATGTCGATCGGAAGAGGGCACATCGGAGAGTATGCCGTGATTCAATGGGGATTGACGTTTAGATTTATTTCTGTAGTATATTTTTTAACGTTCACTATTTATAATAAAAATATTCATTTAACGGCTTCAAAACGTCGTTTATTTAACTTTTTACATTTTAAGTTTGATATTTTAATTACCACCCGGCAAACATTTTCGTGTTTCAGAATTTTAAAGTTACAATTAATGACACTAAATTTATTTTGGTTTAATTTTATACGTTTCTGTCAGTTGCATTTGAATTACACGGTGTCGGGTATACAACTATTCCACTATTATAGTACCTCAAAGGTATGATATGATACCTGGATGAGATACTATTGTACTCTGCTGGTACCCCGCACCATATTTATCTACGTTCGGTTAAACGATTTAAGCATACTTAATAAGTATCCTTAAATATAAGTATTACTATAATATATGCATATAAGTATTACTTATATTCATTTATGTATATAAATATATTTATATTTAGCTAACCCAACTGAAGTTGTCTTATTTATGTTTTTCATATGATTTCCCATCATGATTCCCCTGTTATCTGATGTTTGTACCAAAAGTGTTGTAAGCGATTTATCATAGAATCAGGTCAATATATGAAATGTTATCCGCGCAAACATCATGTCACGTAATATTTATATATAAATATATAATTGCAATAACGTCTACCATGGAACCATTAGCAAAGACGTATAAATTCCAAATCGCAGGTACATTACAAAATCAATAGCTCCAGACCCACTTAAAGCTCATCAGAACTTAAAACGCACCCCAAACCTGGCCATTGGAACCGCACTCGGCATCGAAATAACTCCATTAGCGCACAATACTCACTCGGATCAAATACCTAAAAGTCGGAACTCGAAAAAGAGTGAAGCCCTTCAAACAATAAGGGTGTAACCGGCAAAACAGCCCTTGTAAATTCCTCTCACGCAGCAACGATTTTAAGTGCCCTTCAAACTGGTAGAGACGGACTAAGGGTAACTACCGTACATTTATAATTTCCGAAATTCGAGGTCAAAATTCAAGTCATATTATTTTGTTATGACTAAGTCAATAATCAATCATACGATCCTCGTGACAGCAGAATGATATCATTAGCTTGTAACTTTCACTACTTCTTTCACCTCTCAAACCGGAACACAGCAAACACATGTCTAGCTGAAGAAATAGGTGAGCGTGAGACACTAACGCAGGCGACCTTTCTATAAAATAAAGATAGAATATATAATAATTAAAATTGAAAAATGTTTTAAAGCCGCTAAAAAAGGTTCTATACTGGTATATAATATTAATTTTGACGTTAAAGACTACTTATTTTGTGTCTGGGTATTTAAAGATGTATATCTAAGAATTATATTTGTAATACATCTGCTGCCTGATACAAGTATTTTAACCTTTTTACATGACGTCAAATCAACGTTGTGGAAATTTATATTTAAAATTTGTTTTATCCGCGTTTAGTCGTAGAACTTTCATACTATCTTTCCATACCCCTTCTACCTCCTTAAGGGATGATTTTTAATAAAACATTTTTCATATATTTCATGTCTTTTAATAAAGAACCTCTATACTGAAACATTCAAATAACTTCAAAAACGTTATACCCCTTTGGGGGGTGAGTTTACAAAATCCTTTCTTAGTACTTCACTACGTTATAAAAGAAACCTCTATACAAAATTTTAAGTTTCTAACCCTTACAGTAAGTCAGTCAGTCAGCTTCCCTTTTTATATCATATTCATTTATAACACTGCAAGCAAAGAGTCCCTTTCAAGGGACGTATCCCTAAAGTGAGTCCCTGGCCAGCTGTCCCGTTATTATCCTATTTTTCTTGCTCGGCGCCGGAAACCGGGGCCTTTTTATCCGTTTACATAAGTAGCTAGGAGTGCCCTCCTAATATAAACAGCTGCTATATCTATCGCAGACGAGTTTTCTTCGATAAACAGCACATAGATTTACCATAAACTTGGGATGTATATTTTGTCCCTCTGTATGCGTAATGGAGTGACAGGTACAATTTTAATAAAAAAAAAATACTAACAAACGTTTGCCGTTAGTTGAATAAATATCGTGTTACTAGAATCACAAGTTCTATATATATATATAATGATTGTGACGATGATGATGATATAAAATTGTTATTCCAATAATAATAGTGAATGTTTAAAATTCCTGTAATAGTGAAAGAAACAACATTTAAAGCCTTTACTTCAGGTATTTTTAAAATCCCATTAATGCGAAACATTTCACAGTTATATTTTTCCATAAAATATCACAACTATTCGTGCACATGACATCTAGTGCAGGGCCACTAGATGTCACGACGGACGGTGTCAATAAAACGACAATGACAAACTTAAGAAAAATGATCGTAAATCAAAAAGGTTTTTTTACATATATATGCATGTTAAAAGTTTTCCTGTCTTGATCAAGCTTAGCTTAGGTCAACGTCGCTTCCCTTGCACGTCCTGCGCGATATTGTCGCGCAGTTATTTTTAAATTATGATATCTCTTAATAGTATTTATAAAACACCGCAAGTGATAATCATTTCATAATTTAAATCAAATTAGAATAACATATAAAGGGGCACAGGCAGAATAGAAAAGTACCTCCCACTGCACCAGGTATCGTAAGCGGCGACTAAGGTACTAAAACCGACAGCAGGTGGTATATCCATACAAAACAATGTAGCTCAAATGTATAGGGGCGGGGATGGACAGCAGCATCCCCGTCGCGAAAACTGCGCTCTGCGATATCTAACACGCTCAATTGCCCAGCGCGGCAATTATGGGCAAAAATACCTCCTTTCTTGAAGAGGCATATGTTCAGCAAATGCCCGTTATGATGATGATGATAGAAAATATTGTAGTAATTCAATCTTAACAGATAAACATTTGCTATCTGGACCTTTTTCGCAGCACTATTGAAGAGAAAGAGATCAAAAATGATTTTTGCTTAACTTGAACCGTGTAGCGTACGCAAAATAATCTCTTAAACTTCAATATTTCTTCTAAATTTTCTAATATTCTCTTTTCTCTTTTCTATTGACGTTCCGCTCCTGTTAGTTGCAGCGTGATACAAGTTATTCTAGAAAATACTACACTAAAAAATAAATCTACTTTTTAGCTCAATAATTTACCTCGTCCAATCATAAAAAACTGTCTAGCTTTTCTATATTATAGTATATAAATAACTATACAACTATATATTTATAATTATGTTATGGTATATAAATTTGACGGGCACTATGGTGGTAGTGTTATAGTATATTATTATAATGATATTTATGTTTGTTTCATGTCTGGGTGTTAAATATATGTACTTTAGTAGTATATTTGTGATTCCTCTTTTTCTGATATCTGTAAGACGATTGTCTTAAACGACTTATCTCGGAGTCCTATTAGTGTATGAGATGTTCCGGCAATTTATTAGTCTATTTTTTATTATTAAATACTTGCTGCGTTTTATTGTAAGAATCGTTCAGTAGTTTTTGATTTTGTTTGCTACAAACGCTCAATACAAATCTTCCTTATGTAATTCTGTTATAAAATTCTCAAATATTTCTAAAACCGTGTACCAAATCCGACAGATAGCGGTACATCCATGCGAAACAGTGTACTGTAGTAACAAGTTGGGAATGGGCAGCAACATCCCCATCCCCGTTTATATGGGGAGGCCTATGTCTTGTTATGGACTTTCACTATTACTAAGTTAACTATTGTAATAACCTACTAAAACTTTATATTAGATAAAGCATTCGTTATATGTATATGTATATCTGGTTATTAATTATTGTGCAAATAAATAAATTAATAAATAAACTCTTCCAGACTCCATGATAAGTAGCTTATAACACTTAGTTTACTTAAGTACATGTTATTAATAAAATATCAACAATATTTATAATAAAGCGGACAGAAACACGGGCATATTTTTATACACTACAACCCTAATATTTGAAAAAAAAGTTCCTGCCACGTTTTGGCTGATATATGACGGCGTTTGTAAATGGTGTCAGAATAAATCATGTTCCTACCCTACCAGAGAGTATAGAGTGTGTGTAAAGAAGGAGTGAACTTACAATTTAACGAACTCCAATCTACTCGGTAATAAGATTTACAGAAAATGCTATGTGGCACAGAGAATTGTACTAACCTCTATAATAGGTGTCGTATGTGACAACGGAAGTGCCGGAACTGATTGATGGCGATAGCGGGAACAGCGCATTTAAAATACAACGGTAAAGGTGGGCAGCAGCACCGCCGTTGCAAAACTACGCTCTGGGATTACCACCATGCCTGGTGATACAAAAGGTCTTGAGCATTGGCACCTCTATCTCACCTATTTCTATTACCAAACAGTAGTGTTCGCATTGCTGTATTCCAGTCTGAAGGTTGAGAGAGGTAGTGAATTAGTGAAGAATGCAACAACGTGTTAGTGATATCCTTCTGATATTACGAGAGTCTATAGGCTGCAGTGACGCTTACTATCACGCGGAAAGTATTCTTGTTTGTCGTCGTGGACTAATAAAAAAATAAAAAAAAGACTTATGTTACGGACATTATACAACAGAAGATTTACAAATATAATATAATACTTAGATACATATAAAAACACCTAAAATACATCAAAAATACAAATATTCATCATATTAATATTTGTCATGGGTGAGAATTGAATCTACGGCTTTTAGCGCACAAGATCATATGCGCCATCGGGCTGCATTCGCCAAATAGATTCCTGTACACAATTATGATGAAGTGACACGTGATAATCACTTGTTTATTTGAAAAACAAGTAAGCATAATGCTGGATATGTTTAATATCAACGAGCCGACAACGACGGAATAGTTACAACAATAATAATAATATGAATTAAATCACTCGTTAATTCTAATGGAAACGGCTACATTAATAATGCTCTCCCATTTTCCGGAAACATCTGCGGTTTGTTTCAATGGTACAAATTAATGTTTTTCATACACAGATGGAATCACGATGCGAGAAATACTTAATGATACATTTGAACTATAATTAATTGACAAACTGTGAACCGGCTTTGGATTTTAGCAGTTGATTTACAGTGTTGGCAATTCTATAATTATTAAAAAATATCAGATATCCTAAATGGCAGTCTTCTAAAAAAACCTGAAAACTAGTGTTTTTTTATATAAAATGGAAAAAACAATTATCTTTAAATTATTATTTGAAGTCCACTGCTTTACATAGGCTTCCCCAAGACAAGGAGTATATATATATATATATATATATATATATATATATACATATATATATATATTGGGCATAATTGCCGTACTGGGCTAGCGTGGTGGCAATCGCAGAGTGTAACTATCGCAACGGGGATAGTGTGCCCATCCCCGCCCGGTACATTTGAGCTACACTTGTTCTTATGGCACTTAGTAATATTCTAATCAAACGACGGCAAAAAAAAACGCAAATAAACAAAAAAAAAGCAATTGAAATTAATTGCTCGTTTTAATATTTTTCTTTTAGACGGTTATTAAAGTTAAAAAATGTATGAGAAAATAAAAGTCAGGTGTAATTATTAAGATTGTGAAAGTAAAAGCTTTACCTCTGTTAAGTGAGAAACAAACAAACATTTTTTATAAGAGAAATGTCATTCCATGTGTGACCCTTGTACAAGCTGAACAAAGACAGCTTTCAGCCGGAGTGGGGCAATGCGTCTATTGTTATACTACGCCTCAATAGAACCTTTTACGAACCGAAAAAAGGCTTTTAATTATATATCACACACCGATTTATGCCTTGTTTTTTTAAGGTATGATGATTTTATTATTAAAATCATCAATGATAAAATTTTATTAATAATAATGATTCCCGCAACTTCTCAAACATTGACTCCGTGGTTTGCTTTCGCTTGAAGGACTTGTGTTACGGACGCAAGAAAATAGAGGAATCACAAAAAATCTTTTTAAAAACATATATTGAACAACCAGACACAGAACAAGACCAGAAACGCAAATATCATCATATAAATATTTGCTATGGGTGGGAATCAAATCCACGAACCTTGTCGCATAAGATAGAATCACTTCTATCTTCGTCATTGGGCGCGTAAAATTATTATAATTAAAAATTCATATTTATCACATTTCTCAAAAAGTTATTTTAGCTTCTTAAATTAGGCGTAAATATGCACTGCCCACTAATTTTTTTGCGAACACTTTCTATAACCGTATCTTATATTGATTGTTTAATTTAGTACAGTACTAAAAAAGCTGAATTTAAGAGACTTTAGCTTTTTTAAATACAATATATTATTAATATTGACGCTAACTATCGTGTTATATATGTAGCATTTAATTCAAAAATAGCACAAAACGGTAGCAAAATAAAGATTAAAGGTGAAGAAAAAGTCGTATAACGAACAATCGTATACAACAACGGTCCCAAGTGCGACCCTTGTAGCAGCCCGCAACAAAGACAGTACAAGCGTAGAGTGCGGCGATCGGCCCATTGTTATTCCGCGCCGGTCGCCGGAATCGAACCCGACACCTCCACAAAGAACGCTGTGAATTCACTCGCTGGCTTCTTATTTTATTGTGATTCTGTGACCGCACTGCCGAATGCTTTAGGGGTGTCAACAATTTCCCCAACTTTCACATTCTAAGTGGTAAAAGCATTGGAATATTTAGTACTCTGATATGAAAAGGATTATTTGGTTGTTTCAAATCACATATCATGTTAAGATCATGCAATTTCATGTGCTGAAAACAAATTGGCACGGAAAATAACATAAAACTTAAGAACTGTACAAAAATATTATCTTGTTGTGCTAAAAGACTTAATTTTGTTTCTTTTTCTTATAAATATTATTGCTATTTTCTTGTTTTATTAAAATCATGGGAGATTTTAAAACTAATTTTGACGGGCCCGATGGCGCAGATTGTAGTGATCTTATCTTGTGCGCCAGGTTTCGTGGGTTCGATTCCCACCCATAGCAAATATATATAAATAATGATATTTCTGTTAATTCTGTGTCTGGGTGTTAAATATATGTATTTAAGTAGTATATTTGTGATGCCTCTTTTGTTTAACGTCCGTAACACAGTCATGATTCAAGCGACTTACCACTAAGTCAGGTCAATGTATGAGATGTTGTGGGAATTTATTATTATTATAATTTTTGACTTTCTTTTATATAGAATATGTACCATCGAAATCTCATATTATGTAGTTTGTTACAAATTATTTTAGGATCGCGGATGCTTGGAGTTTTTACGCGATCTAATAAGAAATGAAGAGATTTGTAGTAGAAACAGAGTTACCAACATTGCCTGGCGGATTAGTAAGTTCAAGTGGCAGTGGGCAGGGTACTTTACCAACAGAACCGATGGCCAATGAAGTCATAAGGTTCTGTAATAGAGACCATGTACCGGTAAGCGCAGCGTAGGCCGTCCACGCACAAGATGGAAAGACGATCTGACTAAAACCGCAGGATAGCGGACACATGCTGTATAAAACCGGCCTATTGAAGATTATTTGGGGAGGTTTATGTCCAACAGTGGATCATCCATCCAAATCCATCATCATGATATCAGCCATGTCTTATGGCTGATATCATGATGATGGATTTTAAAAAAGTATTACTTCCACTTCAATTTTCTTCACTTTGCTTTAATATTTATAAATAAATCTCATCCCTCGTGTCACATCATTCTATTCGTTTAAACGCGATAAATATATGTGATAGAAAGGACTAAAAATATGTGTATAGTTTTATTAACGTATGTGAAATATTTCTGTGATTGTTGAAAATGTTGAATGAAAACAACAAAACGTTTGCTGAATTAACACAATACTTCAAAGTGAAACGCAAATACAAAATTATCATCGTATTAAACAATAAATGCAATACGGCAATATAATTTTATTGCCACAATCGAGACTCAGCAGAAACGTACACATATTATATTCCATTCATAAAGTAAGGTTGAGTATAAAAATAATAATCGGCAACCAAGCTCAGCCCTCGATTTTTCTATGAAATTTGCCGAATATTTTTTGCTGAGGCGGCAGATTTCTTTCATGCCTCCCCTTTGTATTTTCGTCAGTGGTCTGTTGTGTATTTCTTAGCGCGTGAGCTTTATTTTGATCGTGTTTTATTGTCATGACCCACGTGAAATGTGTCGATAAATTGTTGAGGTCCCCATCGTGGACCATTTTACTCGCGATTTGTCTTTGACAATTTTTTAATTAACAACTCTATCAACATAAATGAACAATATACTTCATGCATTGCTTTTTATAGCTCTAACTATTTAATGACTTTTATTTTCATACCATTCATCATTATCATCATCATCATCATCATCATCATATCAATTATTGGAAGTCCACTGCTAGAAATAGGAACATGCCGTGCTGGGCAAGTGTTGGCATTCTCAATGCGCCTCTTTCACGCTGGATGCTGCTGCATGCATGCTGCTACCCATCTCCACCCTGTGTATTTGAGCTACACTATTGCAGATGGATATACCGCCATCTGTTAGTTCTGGTACTTTAGTCGCTTCTTACGATATCTGGTACAGGAGGTACTATTCTATTATACTTTTTCTCCATATAACATAGTATGTAACGTTACCATATAACGTTTCATATGTTTTAATAAATATCTTTAATTTAAAATTACTAAGAGATGTTTAAAGTAAATTCTTTCCATTAGATGTTTTTAATAACGCTAACCCCTGATTTTCAATTATTAATATGTATACTGATGTCATCAGACATTTAATATGAAATACGAGAACTTATATAACGCCACACAATTTAAATGACTCACCATCGAGCGCTACGGTCAATTTAACAAGAAATCTGAACAAGAAAACGCACGATGTGATGGAAACATCAAACAAAATCCGTAAGACACCGCTCGTTAAGAAGTTACCGACACAGGCCGTAAAACTTGACGATTTCAACACCGTAAAAGATCACGGCGGAAGTTAAGGCTGTTAAAGAATTACACACGCTCAAGGGTTTTGCTTCCGCTTTATTACTTTGACGTTCCTGTTCTTGTTATTAAAATATATTAATTGATTATTTTGTCATCGTAAAAGAAGAAGGCGGTATGTCCAACCAAAACAGTACAGTCGCAACATCGCCGTCGCAAAAGCTACGCTCTGTTATTGGCAACACGCTTGCTCAGCGCGGAAATTGTTATAGGTAAAATTCCCCCTTGGGGGAGCGTATGTTTAGAAGTAAACTTCCAATGGCTGTAATGATAGGCATATTAAGGCAAATAACATAATACACCAAAAACTTGCCAGTAAATACAAACATACAAAAGATTTGAAGACACCTTATCCCTACTAATATTATAAATACGAAAGTAACTCTATCGTTGGGATATTTTGAGTTAAGAAACTCTATTGTTTGCGACCAAGTTTTCGCTGTTAACACACATCGATAGAAATATTTCGACTTGAGATACTGAGGTCTGATATAATAACTATGAATTTGCATGAGAAATAAATATTATGATACATGTATTATATTATGATAATCATTGATTTGATTTATTTAAAACTAGCGACTCGCCCCGGCGTTGCACGGGTGCAATGAGAATAAAAATGGTTCTTGTTGGTAATCACTAAGAGATAAAGATATATGTTATCATTTACAGGACATTTTTATAAACTATGCTCATCATTTTGATCGATCGATCGATCTCATCGAGATCGGTCAACGTTTGCAATGTAAGCAAGAAAATGTTTATTCACGACATTACAATAGGAAACTTATCTAAAATCATCAGTGTTCTTCTACTATATTATGCATTTATAAAGAATATAAACCTTCCTTTTTAATCACTCACACATATGGACAGACAGATAGCGGGAAGTGATTTTGTCTTATACTAGGCAGTGATAACCACTAGATTTTGTTAATTTGCATAAATATTTTTATTTTCTCAATGGATCAGTACGGTTCGGTTAACGAAGTCTAAATATTGAAACTGATACATTGTAAATAATGAAACGATACGTGAGAGGGACGGCAACGAGACGGGACGAGATCGCTATTAATTGCTTGTAACATTATCATTAATTGCTTCTTAATTGGGTCCCTTGGAAGATACAGAACAAGCCACGGGAATATAGCGATTTCTATTCTAGAACTTTAATTTTTTGACATTTCACAGCATTATTTTATAAGTTTTAAAAGGAATTTATAATTACTACATATTTTTTCGTAATAAGGTTTCCCGGGATGTGAACTTGTATCCTGATTTCGTGCCAGGTATAAGAGACTAGGACTGAGTTTCTAGAAACCCACGTACTCCAATCACATTGAGGCGAGTTTTGACAGCAATATCAACCCAAAGTGGTGTTTTTCAAATAAAACGGTCTGGATAGCAGCATTCTCGTTGCAGAGTAGCGCTCGTGGATTGTGCAATACTTGCGGGGATGTGAGTAAAATTCCCTTTTTTACGTCTAATAGTATGCCAGTTGTTAGTCGTATGCACATATTTTTTCTATTATAGTAAGAACTATAATAAATGTTCCTGCTAAGTCTTCAAGCATACTTGAACAACTCTACACTTTGATTGTATATCGCTTTAAACACTTAGCCACAAGCTTATAGCCACCGTTTCCTTTGTCTTTAAATATAAAATTACAAAGTATCCAGTTCACATCTATCGCTTTTACTTTATGTGCAAAAGGTTGCTTTCAGCATTTTTATATCACTCACTTTACGATTTCAGTATCCTAATGAAGCCTCTTTTTGTCATTTCCAAGTTTTAATTAAGTTGTAAAAAAAGATACTTATTTTCTCGATTATATTTTTAATTTTCTCTCGCTACCATAATTTTCGGTACGATGATCTTTATGAGACTTTCGCCGGCAAATCTGTCGGTCTGTTATAATTCTTCCTCCAGAACTTTCTAAAGTTTCAAATTAGTTTCTTTTCAATAATATTAATTAAAATTTATTATTTTATTGCTTTATTAGTACTATGAACGATTAATCTAAATAAAGACAATATATAAAAGAAATAGAAAAGGCGAGGTACACCGTCAAATATTTGTGTTTTTTTATTAAAAGGTGAGAGAGTCAGTAAAATTGCTGGATAATGTACTGTAATCTTCAGTTTCACGGTTGGAGATGAACTTTTGATATATTTGTTTCGACAAAAACGTCTATAGGCTACGTTGATGCTGACTATAACGCGGACCGTATGCTTGTTTGCCAAACAACCCATATAATATATATATATATATATATATATACATATTATATGGGTCACATACAGCCTATGGACGTTTACAACACCTAAGTATCATACAAGCATTATTAACCCTTTTTAAACCTCTTTACTCCTATCTTTAAGAACCTCAAAGAGTAAAACCTCTGCAGGGAGCTCATCCCACAACCTTATCGTTCGTGGGAGGAATAACCTCTGAAACTGTTTGGGATGCGTCCATTTTATTTCCTTCCATTGGGTGTATTAGTGAACTTCCTGTCGATGGCAAGCGGTGCGGTGATAAAAAGTAGCTGTTGGCATTATGACAAACAATTCCTCAGAACAAAGCCTGTTGTACAAAAAGCAAAACACGCATAAGGATGCAAATAATCTTTAGACTTGAGGGCTCAAACTTGTGAGCTTAGTATCATCAACAATTCTCAGAGCGTGTTTCTGAACCGAGTCGAAGGGTCCAAGTTAGTACTTAGGTCAGGAGCACCTAAGTACTAAAGAAAGATGGTACCAGTACTCCATGTGAGATCAGACTTATGACTTAAATAGTTGAAGTCTCTTCATGGCAGTGAAGTAATGCCTTGCCCTGTTGAGAACATCAAGCTTTTTGGCAGCCAACTTGGTTTTGTTTTTTAAATGACGATGAAACTGAACTTCAGAGGAGATATAGCCGCCAAGGATGCCCAAACCTATGGCGAAGGAAATTTTTGAGCGGATTGAGGAGTAAATGGGGCTTTCTTAGCTGAGAAGATATATATATGTATATATTTTTTATATCTTATGCATTTATTGCGTTTATTTATACAAATATGTATGCCACGTTTATCTATTATATATATATATCTATATTGTCTGCAACACCATATATATATTTTTTTCTGGTTTGTGTAATGGTTGACTGGGAGATAATGCTATCTGGCATTAAGTCCGCCACTTGTACATTTTGTAACATTTTGTGCAATAAAGTTAAATAAAAAAAATAAAAAATGCATACTTGTGTCTTTGTGGGGTTGAAATTGAACATATTGGTGCTACCCCAATCGGAGACGCAGGTCACTATATGTATCTATATGAATAATATTTATTGACGGGCCCAATGGTGCAGATGGTCGTGTTCCTATCTTGTGCGCTACAAGCCGTTGGTTGGATCCCCACCCGAGTCAAATACTTATATGATAAATACTTGTATTTGTTCTTTGTCTGGGTGTTATTTATATGTATCTAAGTATTCTATTTATGAGTCCTAGGTTGTCTGATAGCGATAATATATGTGCTTCAAGCTACCATATCGGAGTCAGGTAAATGTATGAGATGTTTTGGGAATTATTTATTTATTATTCATTATATCATCATATCAGCTATTGAAAGTTCACTGCTGGACATGTGCCTCTCCAAAAAAGGTGCGTTTTTGCCCATAATTACTGGCTAAACGTGTTGGCAATCGCAAGGCGCAGCTCTCATGGCGGGGATGCTGCTGGCCATTCCCGCCCTGTACTTTTGAGCTGCACTGTTTCGGATAGATATACTGCCATCTGTCAGTTCTCGTACCTCAGTCACCTCTTACGTGCCTCCTGGTGCAGTGGGAGATACTATTCTACTCTGCATTCATATGCGTTCAGGAGGACCAATGATTCATCATTCATCATCATATAAATATTTGTCCTAGGTGGGGATCGAACCCACGACTCCTGGCGCATAAGATAGGATTACTACTATCTGCGCCACCGAGCCCTTCATATATTATTGAACAAGATGCATGTTTGGAATTCGTTGCCTTAACATTTTTTCATACAAGAATCTAATATATAAGAAGTTCACAAAGAATAGTGTACCCGTTATGAGCAATGATATTTCGGAGAATCCGTCAAAAGAATTCTTCATTATTTTCCCCTCAATTAACCGCTACATCCACTTTATTAAAAATCTCATCAGTTCTTAATTAGTCGTGACCAATCCTGATCCTTCTATCGTTTCCCGCTCATTACCCGCCCGACGGACGGCAACCTGTGATCGGCTTCAATGTCGGCGAAGGCTCTGTGATTGGGGACAAAGCGATCAACCTTAGATAGGGCAAGAATGGCAGGGATGTCGCGAGTTCAAACAAGGTTATCGATGTCTTTGTCTGTGAAACTTTGCTCAATTCAGTATTGCTTACTGAATGTTAATGTTTTAATTAAAGATTAAACATGACTACAACTGATGTTATAGATAAGTTGATAGATAAACATAATACATACGCACACACATACAAACCTAAACAGACTTTTTTATTAATAGAATTCCTTTACGGAAACATTGTTTGTCTATACTAATATTATAAAAGGCAAAGATTTGTTTGTTTTTTTGTTAAAATTTAACTCTAAAACTACTAACTAAATAAAAAAAATACATGTCGATTAAAATGTAAATAATGAATGGAATAATAAAATGCTACTATAATCTATAAATCACGTAAGCTACATTCATTATCTATTGGAAGTGCATTGCTGGATAGGCCTTTCCAAGAAGGGGGGAATTTTGCCCATGATTGCCGCACTGAGCCAGCGATTTTTGTTGTTTTGGATGTATATACCACCATCTGTCAGTTCTTGTAATCGCCTCTTACGACACCTGGTGTTGGGAAACTTTACTATAACAAAGATTATTCAAATATTATATATTTATTTATCGCTATTTCTCGTATATTATGATGCATCTGGTTCTGGTGACCACGCATAGTGGAAAATTATCCATTCTTCCCTGAACTTCCAAAGCCTGGTGTAATGATCATGATGATAAAAGTAAATCGCATCTGTTTATACCAGACCAGTCTTAGGTGTTGAGTATATTGTATTTTAATCCATTTAATAATAACATCTAAAGCTACAAAAGTCTTTGTCATGATGCTCAATATGTAACTCAAGGTTTTATACTATAATCTACATAATATACCTGTCATCTTACCGCTAGCAAAAAAAACCTAGGTTCTATAGCGCAAGCTGTACCCCACAGCAGCGGAATAAAATAGTACCTCTCTCTATACCAGGTATCGTAAGAGGCGAGTGAGGTATGATACGATAGACAAGAAAGGGGGAATTTGCCCAAATTTAACGCGCCAGGCAAACCTTTTGGCAATCGCAAAGCGCAGCGTTCGCAACCGAGATGCTACTGCCCATCCCCGCCCGGTGCATTTGAGCTGCACTGTTTCAGATATATAAATAAATGGAATTACCGTCACGAAGTGGCGCTCTGCACTTGCCACCACGCCCGCCCAGCACGGCAATTATGGGCCAAAATCCTCCTTTTATGGGGTGGCCTATGTCCAGCAGTGGAGATAGTCCACCATGGCTGGTATGATACTTCACGATAAGGATGCTGCTGTCCATCCCCACCCTGTAGTATTTAAGCATAGTTGTTTCTTCTTTCTATACCATCATCTATCGTATCCGATACCTCTAAGGCCTGTGTCTAACTGTGGCCTTTTTATGGCTGATATGATGATAGCGCAAAGATGGTAGCAGAAGCACGGTAGAAGATGGGAAAAAGGCTCGTATATTAAACAATTAGATTCGTGATATTTGAGTCCAGATAATCGAGATGCTCATATAACTATTTATTATTATCAAGGACTGGACACAGGCCGCATGAAACCGGTCCTATTAGAGACTTGGGGAGGCATATGTCCAGCAGTGGACGTCTTATCGCTGATATGATGATGATGATAATTATCAAAGCAGCCGTGAATATCTACTGCTGGAAATTGTTTTTTTTTGTTTAATTTGGCCCATCATACCGCACTGGGCAGGTGGCATGGCAATTGCAAAGCATAGCCTCGTGACGGAAATACTTTTGCCCATCCCAGCCCTATTATATTTAAACTATTCTATTTCGGTTTTCGGTTTCACATTACGCATTTATTTTTTTTCTCCACCACAATCGAACCCAGCACTATCACCAGACTCGATATCGATACCATTTATGATTACAATATCGATAAATGTTACATCCCTACAAGACTAATAGACACGCCGCTAGGTGACAATTGTGTTCAGGTGAGACCGAAACGTTTCCAATTCGATTCCCCCGAAAGGGCATGCGAGTTAACAAGATAACAAGACAATGATTAAAGCCTTTGCCACATTCTAAGAAACGACGCT
The DNA here is from genome assembly GCA_020976665.1 of Heortia vitessoides. Lineage (NCBI taxonomy): Eukaryota > Metazoa > Arthropoda > Insecta > Lepidoptera > Crambidae > Heortia > Heortia vitessoides. The sequence goes on along the minus strand of JACJUM010005600.1, from coordinate 11,449,295 downwards.
TTTCCATTGATTAATCTGTATCAAAGGAATTGTAATTCAATAAGCCTAAACCTAAATGTAAAGTCTACCAATAGAATTACAACTCGGTTGTGGGGACATCCCTATCTTATGAGTGTTGATAGAGTTTATCGAGATTTTCTTTACTAATAATTTTGTAATTAATTATGCAAAGTTTAATTAGAAAATTAGGCTGTAAAACAGTATAACTGTTGTCATTATTTTTATAGTCAATAAATTTATTAACATTGTTTTTAAAATTGACTATGGAGTCGCTCTTATTTATACATGAGAACAAATATACTGTGACAATTATATTATAAATTCCCTGACTTTGATTCTTGCAAGTATAACACATAACTAAGTGATTTCTCATTAAAAAAAATAAATTTAATACACACAACATCTCGTACATTGACCTTACATGATAAGTCGTGTAAAGCACTTATGATACGGACATCAAACAACAGAGAAATCTCAAACATACTACTTAAATACATTTATTGAACACCCAGACACGTAACAAATACAAATATCATCACGTAAATATTTTTCCTGAGTGGGGACTGAATCCACGACCTTTGGTGTACAAGAAAGGATTATTACCATCTGCGCCACCAGGCCCTATAATATGTAACAATACAAAGTAATTAGCTGACCCAAATTTAGTTACTCAAGTTGAAACAAACTGTACACAGTAATCAAAAAATTATTAAAGTCAGTTCAGATATGTGACACGTAATTTTTATTTTTAAAGACATATATCATCATACCAGCCATTGGAAGTTCACTGCTGGACATAAGTCTCTTCAAAAAAGGAGGGTTTTTGCCTATAATTACCGCGCTAGGCAAGCGCGTTGGCAATCGCAGAGCACAGCTTTCGCGACGGAGATTCTGCTGATATATAAATATTAATTAGAGATAATTTATATATTATATATTTTACACTAAAAATCCAGGGCACCACCAAAACGCACACACAAAAAAACCAGTCCAGTTATTTGGGAGGAGTTTAATGATAATCACACGTACAGTATGTCTAAATGTTTTAGTTTAAATACGCCATTTTGTTTGTTAATTCATTAACAATTTATGTCACATTACACAAATTTTACAGATTTCTTCTAGGAGAGAACTGGTAAACAGCATAATTTAAGTCACTTTTTTATACAAAAAAGAGGTTGCAACAGATACCATATTGTCAAAAGACATAATTATTTTTTTTACCGAGACAGAGTATCTCAAGTGAAGTGGAGATGAGCAGCTGCATCTCTTTCGCAAAACACGCTACACAAATTGAATATTTCTAATCACACAACTAATCACCAAAAAAAATAACGTTAAAAATAGAAAGCTTATAAAAAGAGACACGTAATAAATCAAAATACAATATTATAGTTTATTTACAAACTGAAAACCTGATCGACTTACTTCATATACCTTGAAAAGTTGATGAGCTGAACTTGAAAGAAACCTTCAATCATGGATGCATATCCTTTATACCTCGCTATTCTTCGATGTCGTAAATAAAATATGAAGCCCCGACATTAAGTGCCTTCCGGGCCGTCCCTGAAGTTCCAAACGTAGGTAATATTGTTCATTCATGAAAATTTAAACCACCTTTGTATTTTATTAATGACTGTTCACGCAAATACAAATACATGAGGTAGACCTCATGCATAAGGTCCTCTGCGTTGGTACCTCACTCTCACCTATTTATATCGCCAAATAGCATTGTTCGCATTGCTGTGTTGATGGGTGATAGAGGCATTAAATTTACTGGGTAATGTGATATAATATCTTTAAATCACAAGGTTGGCAACGCGTTAGTGCAGTGACGCATACTATCACACGAACTGTGTGCTTGTTTGTCAAACTGGTCTAATAAAAAATAAATAAAATATATAATAATAAACATCTACGCACACATCTCACAGGCTGAACTCAAAGTAAGTCGATTAAAGCACTTGTATTACAGACATCAGACAACAGAAAAATCACAAATATAACACTTAAATACATATTTTTAACACCCAGTAATAGGACAAAAACAAATATCATTATATAAATATTTGTCCTGGATGGAGATCGAAACCACGACCCCTGGTGCATAAGATAGGATCACTACCATCTGCGCCATCGGGCTCGTCAAAGGAATGAAAACAGTATTGTGCTTTATATATATTTCAACACAGTATACGAAACCCATAACAGTTTTATTAAGAAAATAGTTTCGGATTCAGTAAAATATTTGCTTTAAAGTTTTCGGCAAGTCAGATTTAATTACGGAATCATGATAACCTTGAGGTGGAAATACTGAAGCACTCAATTACCATAAGGTTTCCAGCTAGGGAGTTTCGCCAGCTCAGATATAGGGCTTAGTAAATGGCAATACTTTTGCTTTAGTTAATTGTTAATTATGATACTCGACTAAGCGGCAATACGAAACTTCATGAAATTTTGCAAGCTTATCCATACTAATTAATAATCTAAAAGTATTTCTGTCTGTGCGTTATTTTTTCTCAACTCAGGGGTGACAAGAAATTTCATGAAATTTTGCATGTACAAAGTTTGAATCAAAATTTGGGAAATAGGCTTCTTATATTTCTGCGAGAGATCCCTTGGGGTACGATGTGATTTATGATCAATGCGGTGGAAATTGGAAGGAAAGTTTCTCTTAGTTTTACAACAAGAAAACTTACGTACTTATCCAAAAATGTAGTAGTGTACGTTTCTTCAACATCATCAGCTTTATATCTGCCGTTCGACGTCCATTGTTGGACATAGGCCTTTCCGATTAATGAGGATCTTCACCCGTCCAGCCATGCTGGGTAGGCGTGGTGGCGATAAGATCACTGCTGCCTATCCCCGCTCTGCGTCTCGGATAAATATACCGCCATCTGTCGATTCTGGTGCCTTTATTGCGTCTTGCGTACAGAGAGAGGTACTATTCTACTCTGCCAGTACCTCACGGCGAAGACTAATACTTACGATATTATGTCACATTACCTAGTAATTTCATTGCCTCTCTCACCTTTCAAACCGGTACACTGCTAATGTTCCATTTGCTATGTTTCGTGCATTATTTGGCATTAGAAATAGGTTTTTTAGGCCTACCTTAAGTCTTATCTTTAACACAAAAAGAGTTGTGTCGGACCATGTAAGCTAAAAATATTTTTGTCCATGATCTCTCTCGATGTACAGTCTATTTTCAACACAAGGGATCCTGTAAACAGCAAATCATTCCCCCCATTTACAGAAACTACCGATTCCATTAGATATAGTCGATACAAAGTGCTCTGACGTTCAGAGTGACGGGCGAGTGATGTATGTAAATGCGTCATATCTCTCGAGTGCAGACGACATTAGCCGGAGATAGGGGAATTCACTAGTGTATAAATATCTTGTATCAACTTGATTTATGAGAATTGATACTGATGTTTATTCGAGGAAAATAGGTAAGTTTTTCGTAGCTATCCTTTTTTATACGAAGTGGTCGCTCATTGGTCGAAATTCGCCCATAAGTCATTAATTCTGTGAAAATTATAATATTAGTAATGTTTATAATAATAAATTCCCACAACATCTCTTACATTAACCTGAATCCGTAGTAAGTAACTTAAAGCACTTATGTTACGGATGCCAGACGCACAGAGAAGTCACATATATACAATTTCAATACATATATGTAACACCCAGACACAACAAACACAAATACCATCATTTAAAAATGGTGTCTGTAAGCAGCCAACATATTTTGAAAATAATATAAATCCCCGACGTCAATATTATTGGATTTTGCCCCACCCTAATTTAGAAATGTCTAGAAATAGTCTATTATACCGATTTATTTTAATCCCTGCTAATATTATAAATGCGAAAGTAACTCTGTCTGTCTGTCTGTTACACTTTCCCGCTTAAACCTCTCAACCGATTTTAATAAAATTTGGCACAGGCAATCTTAAGATCCTGAGAAAGACATAGGCTATTTTTTAATTTAAAAGAAGGGTTCCAAGGGGTTGAAAAGGGGGATGAAAAGTATAGAAGTATCGCTATTTTTAGAGCTAGAAACTTAAAACTTATTTTTCAGGCTATTAATTCGATATAAATAAACATGATATTCAAAGTTTATATAAATTGAGGTAAAGAGATATGATACCCAAAAATAATATTCCATGCGGACGAAGTCGTGGGCTAGTATACACAGCCAGTATATAATAAAAGTCCGACACCGATTAATGTTGAAAGCAATATAAAATATGTATATTCAAGAATATAATATGGAAATATCGCATCAAAAAATCGTACAACACTGTAAACGAATTTTAGAAGAAAAATTAAATTACTCAAAGCTTATTTAGGTAGGATGCATGCTAAATTTCTAGTTTTAAGTTCAATTCTATTTTTTTAAAGTACACTACTATTATATAATATTACACCTTAAAATATACATGTGCAATATTGAAATAAATATATAATTGTTCTAGGTTAGAATCAAACCCACGACTCTTGGTGCATAAAATAGGGTCACTACCATCTGCGCTATCGAACCCGTCTACTTAATTTAAGTATGTCAATGTATCACTCCAACCGTATTGTGTGTAATTGCTAATTAAATAAATTCAATAATTTTCTCTGCATTTATTATAATAAAGGCAAATTTCACGTTTATCCATTCCCGTAAATTACTTAAAAAAGGTGTACATATTTTTTACTTCAAAGGTAATAAATACGTCCTAGAGTAGCGTACACGTCAGTTTATATTTCCCTTAGGATATTTTATGGGATGAAAAGGTACTTAAATCGGTATTTTAGATTGAAGCTGCTTTTAGATGAAAAACTATTAACGTATGACAAAAACAAATAAATACAAAAAACTTTTGCCTATATGTCGCTTACGGCAATTGGATTTCTGATCGTCGATGTGCTTTCTGCTTTTTTCCAAATAAATTGGGTATGAATACAAAGATACTCGTAGTTAATTAATACGTGAATAATTTGAGTAAAAATTTATTTTGTAAAAACCAGCAGTCCGTAGAAACTACCGACGGGTTTCGGAAATGGTCCAAACTTGTTTATGAATCATATACGGGATTTAGAGTAAAAAATGATAGATTTCACCAATATCAAACTGGTAAATCTGGAAAAGACAGACGGATACACAAATTTAACATTAGCCTCTGTAAAATGGAAAACGGTCACCGTAATCTACCCTCATGACATCTTGAGGACTCTAGTTACGTGTACTATAACTATAACATATCAATATAACATATGAAGGCTCTGATGGGCCAATTCGTAGTATCTCTATCTAATCAGGCCAAGGATCACGATCCTTCTTCGTTCTCCACCCAGGACACATCTATGCGATGGACAGTTGTGTTTGTTCTGCGTCTGGGTGTTAAGTATTTAAGCATTATATTCGTAATTGCTCTGTTGTTTGATATCCGAAGTACATGTGTTTGTGTTTGTACTGGAACTTTACTTAAGCGATAAATTACTTTAAGGGTAATTTTACCATGCAAATAGATTCTTTGTGGGTTCCTTTACTCGAACTCTTTTCTTAATCTTGCACAAGACAAGTTTTATAAAGAAGTCTAGGCCAGAAATAACATTTCCAAAACCCGTCGGGGATCTCACTGGTCCAAAATAAATTGTTAATCAAATTCATTATTATCATATCTGCCATTGGAAGGGAATCTTGTCTATAATTGCCGCGCTGGGCAGCTTTTGCAACGAAGATGCTGCTGCTGCTCATCTCCACCCGGTGCATTTGAACTACACTTTTTCTGGTACTTTACTCGCCTATTACAATACCTGCTACATGAGGTACTACTCTACTACTATCTTACGTCTGCATTAAAATTACCATTAAAATTAATTACCTTACCCGTTAACTACGAGTGTCTTTGTATTCATACCTAACTTATTTGAAAAAAACAACGAAGAGTTCATATGGTATTGAAGGACTTAACAGTTAATTTATTTCGATAGCAGCAGAGAAGAACAGTTTCACCGTCTGTTTCAGGTACAGTAATCTATTAGAAGCAGCGTCACCCAAATGCAACAGGAGGATCATCATTATTATCACCTTATCAGTCATTGGAAGTCCACTGTTGGACATAAGACTTCTTAAGAAAGAGGGAAATTTCCTATAGTTGCCGCGCTGGTTAAGCGTGTTGGTAATCGCAGTGCGTATCTTCCCTGGGGGGATGCTGCTGCCGATCCTCGGTTCCAGTACCTCAGCCTTCCCTTACGACACCAGATTAGGGGGAGCTACAATTCTAATCTACAGGTACCTTACAGCACGGCACGATGAGGATAGTGAACGACATACCTATCGCCAAACCTATAGACACAACCCCTCTGCGTAACAATTATTGCAAACTATCCCAAAGTGGAAGCTGACATCCAACACTTACATCTTACAGTTTAAGTTAGTTTATTAGTTTAGTTTCATCAAACCGATGAAGCAATGGATGCCGACCACAACGATGATTCCAATATCAATCTCAAGATAAACAATGAAGTAAGTGATACCGTGCAATCAATGTCGTAGGAAAGGTAAATTTGAATACATAAATCGGTAATACTAAGCAGAAGGCTTCCAAAGGGATACCTACAAAGTAAATAATGAAGTAAGCAAGTAAAATACCTAATGTATACTAAAGCACACAATTATGGTTCGAGCGACACTTTGGTGGGCTGATGAAAAAAGCAGCTCACCGACTTTACAAAACAGCCTCTAACACCTAGTGATACAGTTGGTTTTCCCTCGATATCCCAATGGTAATTTCTTTTGCAGACGACCAATATTCTCGGCTGTAACAAAACTGTTTACCAAAGAGCAGTCGAGAGGCAGTCGTTTCAATATCACCGTCTCAATATCAATTACTGTTATTAATTTCCCATCTCACCCTTTTTCTAAAGGCTGTTTTGGTACACTATAAATAAATTGAGAAAACCTTTTAGTATCAATTTGTTTAGCGATTTTGCAGATTGGTTCTATTAACTTAAGTGGAGGAGGTTCAGAGGGAATGTTGAACTTAGTTTTATTATTATGGTTTAACTTTCAATAAATATTGAATTAAATAGCTAAGAGTTATTTTTCTCATCATCTACGGTATTGAGTGCGGCCAGGGTCGTGGGTTTGATCTCCACCCGGAATAAATATTTACGTAATAATAATTGTGTTTATTCTGATAGTTCATTATACCAGCCATTGGAAGTCCCCTGCTAGATATACGCCTCCCCAAGAAAGGAGGATTTTATTCTCATAATTGCCACGCTGGGCAAGCGTGGTGCCAATCGCTAAGTACAGTTTTGCGACAAGGATGCTTCTGTTCGTCCCTGCTCTTTACATTTGAGCTACTATGTTTTGGGTGATTTTACCGTCATATTAAATTCAGCGTAATACTTTTCTTCTCTGCCGGTACACCACAGCTAATAATAATAAATATAACAGATTAATTTCCACATTATCTCATACATTGACCTGAATCGCTTAAAGCACGTGTTACTCACGCCAGACAACAGAGGAATTACAAATATAATACTTAAATACATATATTCAACACCCCGACAAAACAAACATATCGAGCCCTTACCGCCAAATTATCGTAAGCGACACTTTGTTGAAAATGCTTTTTTTATCGTAACTTGTATCTAAAGCCGTAACGGACATCCCAGTTGACGTTTCCCTCCAAAAAAAACTCTTATAAATTATAGCAATTGCTAAAATTTAATTGCTTAATGATATTTATAAAATTCCTTCCCCTTTAAAATTTGGGTTTTGTCGGTTACGATAAGACAGCGGTAAAGGCTCGATATCATCAGATAAATATTTGGCCTGGATAGGGATCGAACTCACGATTTATGGCTCATCAGATAGGATCACTGCGCAATCGGGCCCGTCAAATCTAATTAGTCGGGCAAATAATAAGTTAAAACCGTTTACGCAATTTTCTGAAAGACAAAAGCACCTTTATTCCCCTCTATACTTTCATAACACAAAGACGTTTTGTGTTTTGACGAATAAACTGCACCAGCCAAGTATACGCGATATTTAAAGCAAAAATTTCGAAATCGTGCAACGAGAAAACAAATTAGCCCCAGTTCGCAAACAGGAGCACTCCCTGAAGATATTAAAATATTAATCGCACTCGAAAATGCATTTAACGAAGCAAACTCGGCCAGCGAAAACGGAGCGGAGTTATGAACTATACGATATGAAAGTTTCCGAAACTGTTGAGCCAGATGTGATAGCTAGTTGATTTATTTATTGCCTTTTAAATTTATATTTGAGTTAAACGCGCGTTGCAAGTTATACTTAAAGAAAATTGCTATTTCTTTTAATGAGTAAAACATCTCAACAACTCATCGACACGCAAATTTAAGCCAGAGCAATAATTTATAAAATAAATTTTGGTATTTGTTCTGTGTCCAGATGTTATTTATATGTATGGAGTAAGTTTTAGAGATATATTATAGGATAGTGTTATAAGAGATCGATGTAGTGTAAAAGATGATAACTGCACAAATATATAAGCGGAAGGGAATGGAAATGTTTATATAGGACGACCGAGGCCATATCTTAACCAGGTAAAAAAGGTATTAAAAAAGGGTCAGGTCAGAAGTACGAACGTGAAAAGTAAGAACCAATGCGAGTAAGGGAAGCGAGAGAGGTAGGCCAAGATCGTAACAAGTGAAGATCATTATTCTTTGCCTACCTCAATAAGGCACATGCGTCATGTATGTATCTAAGTAGTATCTTTAAGATTTTTCTTTTGTCTGATATCCGTAACACAAGTGCTTTAAGTCACTTATTTCGTCAATGTATGAGATATCGTGTGAATTGTATTTGTTTAATAAGACGGAATTTTGCAAAGTTCAATCCCTAAGGAGATAAACATGGTAGGAAAGTTTGCTATACCTTATATGCTAGTTTACATACCGCTTTTTATATATCTATATTTTTATATTATACTCTAGTAGTATATAATGATATAACGCTTTATATTAATAAAAATAATCGATCCAAAACTATCAAGGTAGTGGCTTTAGATTCCGACCACCAAACTCTGTAGATAATCTTCCCTTTTTCGCCTAATTTTATAAGCCTAAATTGCCTAAAATAAATACTACACAAGCCACAATATTCAGTATTCCATTCCAAGAAGTATTTGTTCGCAAATAAAAAAGACTCAAGAGGTTATATGATATCTTACCTCAATAAGATTTTCTCAATACTTAAGTTTATCAATTTTCGAAAGATCATAGGTCAGTACGGTCAAAAGTTTGTTTAGACCACTCAGCTTCTGTTTCCTAGTTGAATGATAAAATGATGACAAAAAAAATCTCTTTAATTCAATCGCATGTCAAAACAAGACATTATTTTTTAAATCTTAGCTTAGAGATTTTATTTTACGCACTAGATCTCTCTCCTATCAAAAATAATGTTTAAACGTATCGTTAAAATTCACTCTGCAAATCATGATCATCATAACAGCCATTGGAAGTCCACTGCTGGATGTAGGCCACCCCAAGAAAGAGGGAATTATGCCCGTAATTGTTGCGCTGGGCAAGTGTGTTGGCAGTTGCACTGATTCAAATAGATATACCGCGATCAGTCGCCTCTTACGATACCTGGTGCAGTGGAAGGTACTATTCTACGCTACCTTACAGCAATTTTTAAACGTATCGTTCAATTTTACTCTGCAGATACCTCGCAAAATTTAATTTCACACTTATTTATCCACTTTTATACCTCAAGCATAGCCGACTTACATTTACGCCTGGTCGTAAGGTACCGGCAGAGTAGAATAGTATCCCCCTGTACAAGGTGTCGTAAAAGGTAACTGAGGAGCCTGAATTGACAGATAGCCGTATATTCACCTGAAATAGCTAGTAGGCAGCAGCATTTCCGTCGCGTGGCTACGCTTTGTTAGGGAGGTAGTATTCTGCTCCACTGGTACCCCACGGCAGAGATACTACTAATATATAACACCATCAATTTTTTTGCATTATAAAAACGCTGCAAACACCATAGCAAAGGTATATCAATCCACGACCAAAAGCCAAAAGAAAAACTATTTTCTTAGAGTGTAACTGGGACACACAAGTACACTTAGAAAACAAAGTTGCCCAAAGTTTTTATTGGCGTGAGTCGTGGAGGAGTCACCCTTATGATTTAGAGTGCTCAAACTCGCTCCATCAAAGTTTTGGAGTCACTGGAAATGTTTGAGGTATATCGAGTTTTCTTGTCGTTGAGGAGTGGTTAAGGACCCTTAATGCTGTCCCGAATTTGGCTGGATCTTCATTGATTAGAAATTTAGTTTGCGGATTCGAGGAATTTGTAGCTATTTTGAACACAAGCGACAGTTCACAATTGCGTTTTTTTTATATAAATATGTATGTAAAGTTTATCTATTTTGTATTATATATTATTAGCACCTTTATATATATATATATGGTGCTAATAGTATGTATATATGTAGTATGTATATATGTATGTTTCGTGTAATTTGTGTTGTTTGGCGGAGCTAATGCCAACTGGTATTAAGTCCGCCATTTGTACATTTTATAATATTTTGTGCAATAAAGTTCAACAAAAAAACACATTGCTTTACAGTATAGTTACGTATATTTGATTTTTAATTGTAAATTTTTGTCAATTTATGATTTAAACCACAGAAAAAAAAATAACTGGCCTAGTAATATAGTATGAAATTCCGTGAATAAAGGAATCCGTAGAAGAACCAAAACAACAGACATATACCGGCTCTTTAACAGATTTAAATGATAGTGGGCATGGTGGGTATGAAATGGCCTGGCTATAAATACTAATTACTTTGTGAAGCGTGGCCGCAAGATCGCAGCTATAGGATCGCAAACAATCGGCCCTATTTAAAATAATAGTATCTCTTCCATTTCATGATCACGCTCTGGTTTCATCAATTGAGACTTTCACCAATGGCATTTTTAAAGAACTTATTGCTGGACTACTAATATCAGTTTAACGTCATGATAGGAAATGAGAACTATTGCGCGACCCTATGCCTGCAAACTTCTCAATAGCCTTAAGAAGCATCCGCATAAATCTTAATTCTCCCTTAGCCTCTTAGAGAGCTTTTGGGACAAGTCGTGAGAGGCATGCTGTAGGTCCATAAGGACATGTCTCTATCTACGTATACCTTGACACATAATTCCACACAGCCTTAAACGCTTGAAGTACTCCATTCGCTTAATGATCGACCTTGTCAAAGTCGCGACGAGATACCTCAGTCAGGAATCGTAGGGACTTGAATTTTGGATGAGGATTGACTGGCTGGCAAATACACAAATACAGAGATAACAATAAAATAAAATAATCAAAGCTCACAGACAGTCAGACAAAATTTTAATGTCTTTTTGCTCAGCTCATAGAAAAAAACAAGAGCGTTAGTTAATTAATAAAAGTGACAAGTCCCGAAATTTTCTATTATTTTCCGGTTGTAGGTCGTCGTTATTATTCAAGTCATTAAGAGCACAAAAATTCGGGGCCCATTTTTAAATCTAGGCCGCTATAAACACTAATTAATTTAAGTCTATTGTTATCTTTTTCAGGCAATTTTATGATCATATTTTTTAATGGGATGAGAGACATTTTTTTTGTTTTCGTCTTAACTGATCTGCCTGCAGTAATAAGTACTTTTTGTTTTATTAATCTTTGGGTACATAAATCACAGATGCATGGGTTTAATTTTTTTTAAATCATCTTATCATACTAGCCATTACTATTGCCGCGTGATACCTACGCGTAATATCCAATAATAATAGAAAAAAAGTCCCTAATATAGTTTTAAATCACCCGATAACTTTTAATACCGTTTGCTAATAAAAATAGCAATAAACGAGGAACGTCATTGTAAGACTTATTATACAATGTCATAATACTGTAGTGTAGAGTTGACTAAAATTGTGTGAACCCAAAGCGAGCTAGATAAAATTTAGTTGCTGGACCGTTAAACAAAATGAATGACTTATAAAATACTTCGGACATCGGACTTGGACGTCCCACGGCTGACATGTTGATTAAAAGCAATAGGCCGTCCACTGTTGGACATAGGTCCCTCATAAAATTTTCAACAGGGCTAGTTAAAAGTCATAAAGAGCTTGGAGTCCATTGTCTGTTTTAGCTTAGCCAATTATACGACAATAGCAGAGCATAGCGGGCGACGGGGATGCTGCTGCCAGGTGGAGACCAGACCTGTTGCATACGCTCTATCAATTGGATATGCAGCTTTCGGTTCTAGCACCCAAATGGCCTCTTACGAACAACTGATACAGAAGAACGTATGACTTTACATTACCAGTTCTCATTCTCTTTACTGATTATTATCTCTCGAATATCAAAATGATCGTATTTTTTTATTTTATGACAAATAAAATCACCAAGAAAATTGTTAATCAATAATTAGACCAGATTAATGGAACTATAAAAACATAGATTTAAAAAAAAAAACCTTTAAAACTAAATAGTGCAAAAAATTCCCCAATGACTTAAAAAAGCAAAGAGCGCGTGGAATTATCTCTGCTACTCGTAAAAAGAAAAAAAACGAATCTGAATAATTCAAGAATCCGACTAATTTGATTTACTACTAAGCCTCTCCAAAAAGGATTTTTTTTGCATAATTATACATAATATTTCCATAATTGCCGCACTGGGCAAGCTGGTTGGCAATCGCAGGACGCAGCTTTCGCGAAGAAGATGCTGCTGGCCATCCCCAACCTATGCATTTGAACCACACTGTCTCGGATGGATATACCGCCACCTGTCAGTTCTGGTAACTTAATCGCCTCTTACGACACCTGGTACAGAGGGAGGTACTATTCTACTCTGCGGTACCTCGCGGCAAATTGAATAATAACTTTAAAAACGTTTTCACGTCAATTTACTCGTAACAATGATATCAGTGCATTGAATCTCCCTTTACCTATGTTAGACGAAAGAATGTCAAATGAGATTGCCAAGAGTCAACAAGCAAACTGTTAACCAATTATCCTGTCCGACAACGTTCGTTCATTCATTCGTTCTCGCTGATCCGTTCATTGGGCGGGACACTTGTCCCATCTCGTTAAGACTTGATTGTTTTTAATCCAATCTTCTGAACGGATTCACGGATTTTTTTTTATTTCTACCTTCTTTTTACGGCTGAATTTGGATCTGCTCGTACAGGCCCATCTTTTGTCTCTCATTTAATGGCTTACAAAATTAATGTTTCCAGTTTAATAATTAATAGCGTTTTCTACATCAAGATTGAATAATGCGTTAGGCCTAAAGCAAGTCATTATTATTTTTTTTAGTCACATTAAATTGTTTAAAATCCATGAGGTACCCTGTAATAACCAGCCAAGTATATTACAGATCAACAGACAGACATAGTGAAATCATGAGAGCTCTTTAACAAATAAAACTTTAAGTAACTCCTATTATATTAATATATGTATATATTAGTGCTGTGAGGTACCGGTAGAGTATAATAGAACTAATATTGGGCCTTGTGGTACCACCTAAATCAATATTCTCTCGATCCTTTAACTTTTCCGCGGTATATATAAATTATGGATGTATATTGTTGCCGTGTAGTAGCAAATTTCAAGACGAATTTACGGCAAAAACAAGAAACTTATAAAGAAAAACCAATGTAATAAAGAATTATAATAAATTCCCCAACTTCTCATACATTGACCCGAATCCGTAGTAAGTCCTTTAAAGCACAAATATACTACTTAAATACATATATTTAACATCCAGGCACAGTACAAATACAAATATTATCATATACATATTAGCTCTGGTAGAGAATTGAACCGAAACAGTTAAAAAGAATCGGAAACTTTTTAGACTTATACTTATTTGCTTCTAAAAGAATATTTAATACTCCAAAGTATCGAGAGCAACTTTCACATGATAATTCGGATTACATCATTAATTCTTTCTTAACAAGACACATTTTATATTATAACTTGGTTATTCACGATCACTTTTACCCGGCTCGGTAATTTCTCTAGGGTGACCGAACGCGACATTGCGGACTTCGTTAGTTTAAAACGGATTGACTAATCTTAAGTAGATTACCTACCTGGCACCTAAAGGATTACGTTACGTTCCCACCATTTTCGTCGCTATCTTTTTTGATAGTCAGAAATATTAATGTTATTTTCAGTATCCATTGGATGAGAGACTAGATAGTTTTGCATTCGTATTAAATGTAAACCGTGGAATTAATAAATTCCCACGATATCTGATGCATTGATCTGACTCCGAGATGATTATATTAAAACACTTGTTTTACGGATATCAGACAACTAAGTAATTACAAATCTTTATCATACCAGCCACAAAACCTCCACTGCTGGACATCTTCTCCAAGTGATTTTCAATAGGACCGGTTGTATGCGGTCTGCGTTCAGCATTATCCTGTGGTTCTAGTCAGATCATCTTTCCACCTTTTGCGTGTCTACGCTGCGCATGCTGGTACGTGATCTTCATTCGAGGTTCTCACGGTATCGGCAATCGGTTCTCATCTGCTAAATGCCCTACCCACTGCCACTTCAACTTGTTAATTTGTTTAGCGATCGGTAAATTTCTATTACAAATATGTCAATTTAATACATAATAAACACCCAGACACTAATAACACAGCAATGTTCAATACAAATATTTATCCTGAGTGGGTATGAAACATACTTAAAGCCAACGGCCCCATCGTTTCGACACGTTGTCATACATCGGGCCCAATTTCGCAGATGGTGGTAATCCAATCTTATATTGTGGGTGTCCTGTGTCTGGGTGTTAAAAATATGTATTTAAGTATTATATTTATGATTATTCTGTAGTCTGATGTCCGTAACACTAGTGCTTTAAGCCCTTTACCTCGGAATCAAGTTGGGATGTGTAAATATTTGGTCGACCTTCGAGATGAATGTAACAGGGATGCTGTTGTACAATCCTTTCTGTCCCGTTATCTGTCCTTTTCGATACGTAAACTCTTACAACCCCTGCTATGGAGGTTATATTCTACTCTGGCGAGGTAAAAATTATTATCATCATCATACCAGCCATTGGAAGTCCACTGCTGGATATAGGCCTCCCCAAGAAAGGGAAAATGTTGCCCATAATTGCAGCTTTCGCGATGCGGATGCTGCTACCCATCCCCGTCCAGTGCATTTGAGCTGCAATGTTTTGGATGGATATACCGCCATCCGTCGATTCTGGTACCTCAGTCACCTCCTACGACATCTCATCCTGGGGGAGATGCTATTCTACTCTGCTGGTACCACACGGCTCGGCAGTAAAAAATACTATTTTCTTATTGGCTTCCGATTAAATGAAATTGATGTTATATAGAATAATATTTTACCTGAAATAGCTTTAATCCGGTCCAATATAGCGGATCCGGTAATATCCGGTGATCGGAATTGATCAAAGGAACTGAAAGGTAGATAATAAAATCTAAGCCATAATAAGGGATTACAGTTTTACATGAACCAGACAGCGTACGGGCTGCGCAAGGGTATAAAATTAAAAAAAAAATTAGTTATTTAGGTTTACCTTAATTTTACTTTAAATTCATTTTTCATGTCGATTGTTAGATGACCTTTCCTGGACATAGGCTTTACCAAATTATTTCCTATAGTTATGTTAATATTCTTGTTCGATAACATCACGGGCACTGTCAAATAGTAAAAAAGAACATGAAATAATATAAAAAATATTCTTTATTCAAGTAGGCCCTTTGTAAGCAGTTCTGAAAAAAAAACAACATTTTTTAAAAATATATGTAGTGCAAAATATACTTTATTATACTCATAATATTGATAACCCTGATGACCCCATGGGATCATAAGAGTCATTTAATATAGGCCTACCTTATACTAGTCTTCAGGCACAAGACGGTTCTGTTAGATAATGCAGGTAACTAATTCAATACATATTTCATGCAGAAAGTCTGCAGGTACTCTATGCGGTCCACAAGATTAAGATTCGGGTGACTTGAATAACGCAGGATCTTGGGGCTCTCTCAGATCATCAGTCCAAATTCTTTACCACCATCCTTAAACCTAAATAATTAAAGTTTTAGGAGTATACTCTGGTTAACAATGTTTCATCAAACCAGCCATTAATGTCCACTGCTGGACATAAGCGTCTGCTGATAGCTGCGTTCTGCGATTGCCAACACGCTTGTCCAGCGCGGCAATAATGGGCAAAAAACATTCTTTCTTGGAAAGGCTTATATCCGGTAGTGGACTTCAAATAGCTGATATCATGATGGGATGAATGTACTAAATACTAAGAAGCGTATGTATCGGAAACCGTATGTACATTTATGTCATTAAAATGTTTTCGCTCTGACACGTGTCACTCCCTTCATTTGAATTTCGCTGAATATGCCCCGTTTTAATGTTTGACTCCGAGTTTGTTTGACATTTGCATATTGTGAATCAGTTATTTAGTTGTTGAATAAAAAAACGGAATATAAAATAAATATATTGTCACGCAAATTTTATGATGAAAAAATATTAAAATGGTGTGGTGTGTGAATTTATTACTTAATTTTTGAGCGGAAATATAAAATCTGTGGGGTATTGACAGAAGTGAATCGAAACTTCGGTATGGCTGTGTCATGGAAACTGTTTTTGTTATTAAATTGGTGTTGATACTTATTTATTTTTTGTTACATGTTCTTCATTATACAGCCTCATTATCAGATAAATTTCTTTTCGATCCAACGGTTACCTTTAAAAGATCACTCTATGCGATAAAGCTGTCTGTTGTATTTTACGAAATTGTTTAAAGGTAATGTATTGTCTAAATTGTTTCATTTATGTGTATTTCACTATATAATATAAAACAAAGCCACTTCCCGCTGTCTGTACCTATTATTATTTAGATAGTTAAAACAACACTACGGATTTTGAACACTGATATTTACAGTTTCTTAATGTAATTTTTGTGCACACATTTTCTTACGCTTACATCGCAAACACTGACTGAACTGGATGTGATAGATCAAAATAATGTACTAATGTATTGTAACACCTTAATAGGTCTACAAAAAAGCCGTGATGGCATCATACATATAACAAAAATATTTTTTTATTGTGTACTAACGACTCGTCCCAGCTTCACAAGAATAAATTCTATCCTTCAATGACGATAAAAACTAGTTATTTTAGGTTATCTCTAAGAGGCTTATCTTAGGGATAATCTTTTTTTTTATATGTACGATGTTATTCAAAATAAATTTATATTCTAACCCCCTATCATATTCATATCAACCCCCTATCAGATTTTGATGACGGTCAAAAATTTAACGCACCTCGCAACTTCCGAGTCAAAAGTTATACTAATTGCAAATCTCCTGCTTTATAGTGTTACTTTCATCTTCACAGACATAATGAGATTTTTGTGCTATTGCTTGGTCAAATGCTTGGTTTCACAGCAGTATTTAATTAATAAGTCTAGTAATACGTAATTGACAGTCCCGTGACGCAAATGGTAGTGAACCTATCTAATGTCTTAGGGGTCATAAGTTCAACCCCTACCCAGGAAAAGTATTTTTATGATGTTATTTATGTTTGTGTCTGGGTGTCAAAAATATGTATTTAAGTATTATATTTGTGATTCCTCTATCACAAGTCTTTTAAGCGACTTACCACGAATTAAGGTCAATGTATGAGATTTTGTGTGAATAGAATGAAATATTATATTACATTTACCCAGTAAACGTATCGTACTTTATTAACAAACATTCTTTAAAGAATTTATGAATGCACTCGAAGTATTGATAATACAACTTCGTTGAACATATTGTACAAGTTTCAAGACGGCTCCAACACAAGTTTGTGCAATGGAGAATATTAAAAGAAAACTTTTTAAATTCCTGCTAACTCCAGTGCACGGTATGACATATACACACGAGAGTTCACGTTGACAAAGACGTGATGCGCTTTAGCTCGTCTTTGCCAGGCTGATTAAAATAACTTTGGAAATATCTATGTTTCATTCACTAGCTAGACGTTGTTTGCGAGTAGATCAATGTATGCAAAAATAGTTCAGGTTTATACAGAAAAAGTAGCCTTTGTTATTTTTATATGCATGGAGTTGTATGCCTAAGTATATATATATATACTCATCTATTTTTACTGCCGAACACCTGTGTTCGCGTTGTAGTGTTCCGGTTTGAAGGCGGAAAGAGACACTGAAGTTACTTCCTTAATACCTTCAACACGTTAGTGATATCCTTGATAATGTAAATTATATAAACTGTAGTATGCTTTTTGTCGACTAAAAAAAGGCTGTATAGTACTTTCCGAAAAGATCTGGCAAATGGTGGCCATCCGAAACAGCATGTTACAGGATTGCGTATCATTAACCCTGAAACACAATTATGAATTTATTCACACCAAAACATTTAATTACAATGAACAGTCAAAACCAATGATAATTCCTATTTGACATCTCTAGCCTATTAAATTTCCGTCGACGTACGATTTAAAGTTAAAGCTTGTTTGCGGTTTAAGAAACTTTATTCCTCACAAAGAATTACAATTTATCGACTTACTAAAAAAAAGAAATTCCTTTTTTTAATTTCATTAATAAATTCCCACTACATCTTATCCATTTACCTGATTCCGTGGTAAGTTACTTAAAGCACTTGTGTTAAAGATGCAGACGGATAGAGAAACACAAATATACTACGTAAATACATATATTTAATACCCAGACATAGAACAAATACAAAAAACATAATATAAATATTTGCTCTGGGTGGGAATCGAACCCACGTTTAGTCCATTTAACAATAATAAATGAGTACAAAATATTAAATTGAAAACAAAATGTATTGTCTGGTAGATCAAATAAAAAGCAAAAGATAAGTTAAAATTGGCTGATTAGATCGAGCAACCACGCACTTTTGTCAACTTTATGTTATTAATTACATTAATTTTGTTTATCATGTAACAACGATAGATATAGAATTCTTATAAGCAATACCGAGGTTTTAGTATATCTAGACAAAATAGAAGTACTAGGCAGGCTCTTTGCCAACACGATGTTAGTCGTCTAACTTGATTGTGGTCCTAAGTTAAGATCTAAATAACATTAGTTTCTACTCTTGTAACATTTTATTTTAAATACTTCTTATTTTGCAACCATTTGGTACACTGGGCGTGAACTCGATTATACTAGACTTTTTTAATTTTGAACCTTATTGTATTGTGACTAAGCTTAACTTAGATCAATCCAGATAAGAGATAGCAGTTTTAGCCTTATATATTTGACAGCAATCTGATTGTCTTAGTCTGAGTATCTCTTAATTTGTTTGTCTTAAATTGTAAAAGAGATTGGAAGAGCATATAGTACCCAGAACTGATGGTAAATGGAAATATTTGTGATGCACGTAAATTCAACCACAAGGTAAGAGACGATCTGACTAGAACTGAAGCTCCTATTAGGAATTTCATGGATGTCCTATGATCTTCAGTAGATACTTCATAGTTGCTATGATATATATGAGGTAGACTTCTTAAAAAGGTCGTCGGCATTGGTATTTCACTCTCAACTATTTCTACCGCCAATAGGCAGTGAAATTAATGATCTATATGAATTGAATCTTCAGTTCACGGGGTTGGCAACATGCTAGTGATATCATTGTGATGACACGAGAGTCTATAGGCTGCGGTCACGTTCCTCATCAAGCAGACCGCACGCTTG
The DNA here is from genome assembly GCA_020976665.1 of Heortia vitessoides. Classification (NCBI taxonomy): domain Eukaryota; kingdom Metazoa; phylum Arthropoda; class Insecta; order Lepidoptera; family Crambidae; genus Heortia; species Heortia vitessoides. The sequence continues at coordinate 11,429,536 of JACJUM010005600.1, read as the reverse complement.
TATGCTGACTTCATAATATTAAAAAAAACAGAGGTGTGCCAATAACCCCTTTGTTCCCACATCGTTGACAACAGTCGCCATGTTTCAGTAATTAATAAGAAATATGATAAACTCTATCATCTCAGATACAATAGTCTTTCATGATCTTCATCATCATCACTAAAACAGCTGTAGAAAGTCTACTGCTAGACACAGATCTTCCCATAAAAATGGAATTTTGCTCTTTACTACCGGAATGGCGTTCTTAGAGAGTAGCTTTACAAAGAGAATGCTTTTTGCCCATTGCCCAAAGCATTTGAGCTACACTGTTTTGGATGGATATAGCGCCATCTGTTAGTTTTGATACCTTACTCGCGTTTTGCAACACCTGGTGCACAGAAACAGATACTATTGCACTCTGCCGGTACCCTAAGTCGGTTACGTAACTTACTCTCCTTATACGACTCCTGGTATAAAGGGAGTTACCATTCTAGTCTGCCAGTGTCCCACAGGAGTCGGGTGTTAATCTAGTTATAACATAAAATATGAAACCAAATATCTAATTACAGTGCGTAATATCCAAAACTGACCTGCCATTTGATTTACCGGTCTATTAGGAACAATAGCGACCAACCTATTAGACACTGAATTAAACGATTCTGAACCTTATCCCCAAGGAGGACGGCTCGATGCTTAGTTTTGTTTGGAGGCATTTATTGAAATGTAAGATTTACGTCCACCCAATTTGATTTAGGTACGGTAAGTCAGTCGGATAAGTTACAATATTCGGAGAATTAAGTGTGCGACTGGTTGTCGCTTGTGACTTTGTCTCTGTTATATCAGAAATAAGGATTTTGACCTTACATATTTCAAATCTAAGTTTTCAGTGTATATTACATATATACATACACCACGCTTGTGTCCCATCGGGGAGGCAGAGACTATGGATCTCCACTTGTTACATACTTGGCATATCTCTCTCGCTTCTCTTACTCGCATTAGTCCTTTCATACACGCTCGTTTATTCTTGGTACTTCTGAAGGGCCAAGCTTCTTTAATACCTCTTCGTAATCGTCCTATACCAACTTAATTATGAGTTTTCATTTAATGTATTTAAACGAAAACTCATAATTAAGTTTTTAAAAAAATAGGAAGTTCAATGCACTGCACTAGTATGTTTTACATTTATTGGCTTCATTTCATATGATAATAATGGCTGCTCTTATTTTGGCCACTTTTAGCGTTTTTGTATAAAACTAGTTAATTACCAGGAAATCAAAATACCAGTTGACAATCAAAACGAAAAGAAAATATAGAATTATTAAAAAAAAAAATAGAATGGCCTATTGCCGCGCTGGGCAAGCGTGTTGGCAATTGCAGGGCGCAGCTTTCACGTAGGGGACGCAACTGCCCATCCCCATTCCCTTTCATTATTCATAGTCATGATACTATTTGGAAAGTCGGCTAATTCATGAATTTGGCATCATACCAGCCATTGGAAGTCTGCTGGAGTTTGTCAACCTACTGTAGCTGTTAAAAGTCTACTGCTGGACATAGGCTTCTCCAAGAAAGGTGGGTTTTTGCCCATAATTGCCACGCTGGGCAAGGGTGTTGGCAACCGCAGAGCACAGCTTTTGCGACAGGGATACCGCTGCCCGGATATACCGCCATCTGTCAGCTCTGGTACCTTAATCACGACATTAAAATATATTTAAAACTTTATGGACCAAATAATTGTTAATCTTACAACCCTTAAAGATTATTTCTAATTACCCAACGCTGTTCGGTATTGGACCCGTGGCGTTCTATGGCCTGCCTAGTCCTAATCTCATTTTGCTAATCACCTGCCCGAAGTCAGTACTTCTGCAAATCAATATGTATCCACGTATTTATTGATAATATCATGACCTAATTCGTAACTGCAACCATGGCAAAACCGCAAAGGTGTACATTGCGGTGCAATTAGTTATGATTATAGTTTATAGGTTATAGTTGTTGGTGCCGGTTAGCGAGACGCCGGCTGGACTAGATTGATACGTTAATTTGACGACTCATTGGATTAACGCTGCAATATGGCGTGATAAATGTCAAATGTTACAATTGAAATAAACAAGAGGTCGCATGGACCAACGTATTCTTTATGAATATGTCTATGTCTACATTTTCAGGTTGTTCTATTTTCAATAATAACCAACTATCGCGTCCAATGTTGTTCTGTCATATAAATTACATAAGTTTATCGATTACTAAAACGACTATTAAAAATAAAAGTTGGTGATAGAAGGGTGAAAATTTGAGGTCGTATGTATATTTAAACGCTACATTTAAAAAAATGTCCCTTTTCTCTTAGGTGTATGAAGAAAAGTTAGTAGCCGATTCTAAGACCTTCAGAATATGCGTATAAAATTTCATAAGAATCGTTCAAGCCGTGTTGGAGGAGTATGGGAACTAACACTGATACGAGAATTTTATTTAATAGATTTACTACGCCCCCAGTAAAGAGTGTAGTGTATTAAATATTTTTTTTATTTTTAAGGGTTAATATGATGAAGTAGACGTTTCTAATTTCTTATTTTCGATTCTAAGGCAAATTATAGTGAAAAGTAATTTCTGCTTTTTTTATATGACTACATTGACACAAAAGTAAGGCGTCACCGCAACCTATAGGTTCAGCCTCATGTTATCACAAAGATATCACTAGCGCGTTTCCAACATTGTTACTTGAAGGTATTACATCACATTACCCAGTAATTTTACTGCCCTACTAACCTTTCAAACCCGACAAACAAATTTTTTTAAAATTCAAACAAATCAAAAATATTGACCCGGCTATTACTCGTATAGAAACTGTACCAATATAATTAGATAGGCAAGTATACTAATAGCTAAAAATTATTATCTTCATCAAAGCAGCCATCGTTCGAAAGGCTCCCCAAGGAATGGGAAATTTCGCCAATTACTGACACGCAGGGCCGGCGTGGTGGGAATCGCCGGTAAGTCCAACTAAAACAGCACAGCTTAAATACAACTGGGTGGAGATGAGCAGCAGCTTTTTTATCGCAAATTATAGGTGACTAGTGACTCAACCCGGTTTCCCACGGGTGCAATGAGAATAAAAACAAGTGATAACGGGTTATCTCTAAGAAATAGATACATGTCATTACGGACTTTTTGTTGAACTTTTTAAGGTATGTATAAAACTACTTTTGTAGTGTACTACTTTGTATTAGTACATTATTTTGATGAATCTCGTCGGGTGCAGCCAGCATTTGCAATGTTATCGTAAGAAATATTTATTTACGACATTACATTAGGAAACTCTAAGATAATGTGTTTCTCTAATACATTATGCATGTATTACACATGCAAATTTTCCTTCTTTAAAATCTTTAAAATCTTTAAAATCTTTAAAATCTTTAAAATC
>JACJUM010005600.1:11395000-11426123 GCA_020976665.1 Heortia vitessoides | reverse complement strand
AATCTTTAAAATCTTTAAAATCTTTAAAATCTTTAAAATCTTTAAAAAAACCGCATTAAAATCGGTCGCGTAGTTTTAAAGATTTACGCATTAATAGGGACAAACAGACAACAGAAAGCGAATTTCTTTAATACGAATACTATCTAGCAATATTACTCCTTGGTCTATATCAAGCAGTTGACGTTCCACAGCCGTTTTAATGATAATGATGATAATGATGACGAAACTGAACCACGAAAGGACATATTTTTATGTATATAAAATAAGTATGTATTAATTTTGTATACACCTGTTAAATTTCAAAATAGTGATACATCGTAGAGCAAATAGCCTTTGGTTAATTAGTAGCGTCGATCAAACAGAACAGCTTGATTCGTATTTGATTATAATATTACATTATTATGGTGGTTGCCATTGACGAGGTCTCTGTATGTATTCCAGCGTTAATTGGTGCAATTACGGTATTATGTACCAGCAGCGACCCACGGTTTCACCCGCAATAATTTTTGGAACAAACCTAGTGTTACCTAGTTTATATTTGATTATACAGTCGTTTTGGCCCTGCGTTGATGTCAATGAGTCAACAAGCTCATCCTTTTGTATATATAGACTTAACATATCATTAAAATATAATTGAAATCAAAAAAATGTTATACTAAATTAGCATCCTTTTACCGCATTAAGGGGTGATATTAGTAAAAATATTACACACATGTTATAAAATATTTTATATTATTTACAGAGATATTTTCTATCATTTACACGTTTGGGTTATTTAACTTTTTACATTTTTTGTCCGACGCTATCAAAACGTGGCCAATGTTAATTATATAGGGAGCTGACTGACATATCAACGCAGTGCCCAAACTATAAAGGTTAGTGAATTAAAGCTTTGCACAAAAGTTCCTTTTAGTATAACAAAAGTATAACATACAGGAACACTAAGTAAAGATTTCAGAAAATAACCCCCCCCCCCCCTAATGGGTGAAATGGGGATGCATAATTAGTATGAAACTTTACCGTTTTTGAAATATTTAATTTATTTTTTAGTATAAACTATTATTATTAAATGTCATGAAAAACGTGTAAAATATGTTTTTGTAAATTATTTCATAAGAAGGTAAAACTCCGGGTGCCAAGTTTTTTAATTTTCAAAGATATTTAAAATAATGGTTATTGATATTAAAAGCACAGGGTGAGGATGGGCAGCAGCATCCCAGTTGCGAGAGATGCGCCCTGTGATTGCCAACACGCCTGCCTGGCGCGGCAATTATGGGCAAAATATCTCCTTTCCTGGAGAAGACTATGTCCAACAATGTAGTACTAGTAGATATAATATAAGTTTTAGTTTAGTACAATAAAAGGTGAAAGCTACCTTTTATTTCTCGAAACATATATACAATACGCGATATATGTAAAAACCATTTATAGAAAGTCGCGGGCAAATAACCAGTCAAAATATAGATACACGCACTAGTGGGTTATTCAGCCTCCAATTTAGATGAATGCTAAATCAAATGCGAAAATCCAATAACAGTTTGGTAATAAGTAAATCAGTTCAGCTTAGCAGCTCATATTCCGCCGTGATGAAGGTAGTAATTGCACCAACTTCATTTATCATAATACTAATGAACAATTCATAAAGCACAGTCAAATGAATTAAGTAGAGCAATTATGCCGGGGAGTACCGGCAGAGTAGAATAAAACCTTCTCCTGTACCAGGTGTCGTAAAAGGTGACTGAGGTACTGAAACTGAAAGATGTCATATCCTGAAATAGCATAGCACAAAAGCATTTGGCAGCAGTATTCCCGTTGCGAAGCTACGCTCTGAAATTGCTAACATGCTTGCCAGCGATTATGGGCAAAATCCCTCTTTTTTGGGGATGATAATGTCCAGCAATGGATATTTTACGGCTGCACTGATGATGATGATAACGGGAGGCAAGCCTGTGCGTCTGTTAGCCGTGGGGATACCGGCAGATTCGAATATTGCCTTAAACTGTTCGGTACTAGATAGCGTAAGAGGCAACTAAGATACAGGAAGCGACAGTTTCAACCGTTTCAGTGTGCAGAAGTATATTTTTTAAAGGTAAATTCACTCTTTTGTTGCTTATAGCTGAGTCTGTGAGAGCACAACAGTAATATTTTGGTGTGACGTAATAATAAACCGTAAATAATAAAATACTATAATATAAAGTCAGGTAATCGCCTTGTAAGCCAAATTCAAAGCAGCAAACATACTATCCAAAAGTATAAATATATAAAAATAAATAAGAAGTAATAAAAAGGAAAGAAAACATACCTGATATAGTAAAAAATAATTTATAAATCATACTTATATTATGAAGAGGTCAAAATACGTGAATTAATATACAAAAAAGCTAAAGAAGGAATTAATTATCTTAGGCTTTAAATTGAAACTTGAACCTGAAACTTTTTCAGTCTAGGGATATGTAGATTTGACAGTAAAAAATTACAAGAATTTGTATGTATTAATATTCCATAAATGAAACTTGTAAGAAAATAGATATCAAATGTATATTGTTATAATAAAGATACATAGTTATAATAAAAAATCTTATCCAAACAGAAATAAAATCCATTCGTCACATTGACTATGCCGCTGCGTTTCGTTCATCTAACAAATTACATGTAAATGGATTCATCACGCCCTCGCTGTGTAAAGTTACATTAACTGCGAGTAACATCCCGAGTCATAACTGAAATGGAACTAATTCCAGGTCGTGGAATTATTATGGTAAATCTGGAATCGTCTGGAATAACAGGTGTGTGTTAGTTGAACGCGGAAGTATACCATCAAATCGTAAGAACATATCTGATGATTCCATTTTAGTTTATTGATTGATGATTCCCAATCTTTAGAATATGGTTTAGTAGGATCCTCAGATTAAGCCCGTGAACGCGTGCTCCCTGTGGTGGTTTGCTCCAGTTGACTCTTCTTGATAGTAATATTTTTACACTAACCATTTAGAGTAACAAGATAACGCAGCTAACTGTATTATCTAGTGTTTAGTGTATGAGGTTTCTTCGGTAGGTAAATTATACTCCAATTAGTTATCTAGTTATATTGGCAGAATAATTAATACTATTAGGTATAGAGGTTGAAGTGTATCTGACTGACACAATGAAAGAAACAATGTTTCGATAACAATTTAAATTGGAAGTGAAGCCGTGTGCAAATAAAATGATGAAAAATTTTGAGGTAGGCTAGTATTGTGGCCAATTGCTAGTAGACATAAGAGAGACTGAGAAACTCTTTTCCATAAGGTATTTTTAAGCCTTAACTGTTTAATTGTAAGACAAAAATATTGTAAGCACTGTCGCTGATGAAGAGTCCGTCAACATGTCCAAAGCGCTTAGGGGCTTTCATCACCATCAATTTATCTTGCATGCTCTTTAATAGAACTCGTAATGAAACTGCAGTAAACTTAGTTGTATTATTCGTCCAGTGATAGCAGTCTGGTTCTAATAGGATTGTTGCACGATGACAAATGGGATATGTAACTCTATCTGTATATCGTAGCATCGTAAAGTTATTAGTATGATTGTATTATTCTTAATGTTATGTATTATATTATATACATAAGTGACTGTTAATCACGGCACGGCAATCATAGGCACTTACGTGTATATAGTAATGTGCCTAATTGAATAACAAATAATAGTTATTTCGATTTTTTAACGTAACTTAAGTAATCGTAATCGTTCCATTGAATTATAATAAAACTTATTGGCCGTCAGGTACGTGCAGTGTAGGATAGTGCCTCTCTATGTATCAGGTGTCGTAAGAGACGACTAAAGTACCGGAACCGATAGATGGCGGTATATCCATCCAGTATAGGGCGGGATGGGCAGCAGCAACGGGGATGCTGCGCTCTGCGATTGCCAACATGCTTGTCTAGCGCGGCAATTATGGACAAAATTCCTTCTTTCTTAGGGAAGCTTGTGACCAGCAGTGGACTTCTAATGACTGGTATAGAGGTTATAATTCAACTTGCTAACCTGTTTTGTTCAGACTTAAGTGAATATATATTGTTATCATGAAAAAAATGATACGTTTACAAACTGAGATATAAAATATCCTATCTCTAAAATTGTCAACATTTGATCAAACTATACACAGTAAGGAAACATTTATGAAAATCGATACAGGAGTTTCAAAGTTTAGCTCGGACAAACACAGGAACAAGATTTTTTATATATAAAAATATCATCATAAATTATGAGATTTTGTAAAAATTTTCATCATTTGCATACTACAGTCAATATCCAATTAATGTTTACTTAATTATGTCTATGCGTTAATAAAATAGTAGTGTATGAATCTCATTTATTTGAATCTATTTTGTATAAAGGAAAGAGATTTATATACTTCATCTCCACATTAATTTTGACCAAGTTTAATTTCACGTTCATCCAAAAGGGTACTAATATTTCCCTCCACGTATTTATACACAGATTCGGAGCACTTCGCTTAGAAATAACTAAAAAAATGATCAAAATATCTGAGTGAGAGAATCAAGAATGCGAAGATCTTTATAAGAACCAAAGTTACCGATATGTCTAGCTCAAATTTAAGTGGTAGTGGGAAAAGGCACAAAGGACGCAGAACTAATGCTTGATGATGTTAGGGTTTAAATTGACCACGCACCGACCAGCTCAGAAAAGGCAATTCTTTTGGTGCCAGAATATATGCAACGCAATGTAAAGTCTAACGCAGATGACCTAGTTGCAGACAGAAACAAATTTGTACCATTTGTTTAGGTCAATGAAGGCCCTGTGTACGAAAACACTTGATTATTTTTATGAAGACAACTGTTTATGCAAATGGTCTTGTTTATTACCACCGTTAAATGTTCCATTTATCATCCCATTCTCGAGGATACGACAGTCGCAAGCAATAAAGGCACAGTAACGGGTCTAACGTCAAAAGAAAACGAGATTTCGAAATTGTCCCTGAAAAGAGATGAAAGTTATAAGCAACTGGATTCCCGAGAACTTAATATGAAATTACCAGACTGCGTAATGTACAATATATCACATAAAAAAAAAATACACACATTTTAATATTAGCTGACACTTTCTGAGTTAAATACTATGAAATTGAGGTTTGTACGGAATAACTGCAACAGATATAACGCCATCTAGATTTTTCTTTTTCCAGTGAACTACTTAGCCATGAGATACCGGCAAAGTAGAATAGTAAGTACCTCCCCTTATACCATGTATCGTAAAGGCGACTAAAGTACCAGAACCATCAGATGGCGGTATATCCAGCTGAGACAGTGTAGCTCAAATGCATAGGGTGGGGATGGGCAGCAGCATCCCCGTCGTGAATGCTGTGCTCTGCGATTGCCCCTCCCCCCCCCCAAAATTCCCCCTTTCTTGGGGAGGCCTATTTCCAGCTGTGGACTTCCAATAGCTGTTATGGTGATAATGAATGAACTACTCTGTCTCAAGCACTATCGGTTTTAGTTCCTCAGTTGCCTCATGAACCAATTAAGCAAACCAAGACAACAAAGGAACCTAAGAAAGTTTTGTCAGCTATACGTAGACCTATGTAACCTTTACTGTGATAACATTTTTAGCATCGTAAAAGTATATATCATAATGAACAAACACATAGACACTTTTGCTATATAATTAGTATTAACGAAAGGAAGTTTATATCTTGCGTGTTGGAGAAATAAATAATTTAGGCGTGAACCTCATTTCCATTAAATGCGCTCGTCATTATAAAGATACAACGGACGTGATGTGAAGGAAGAGTGTGATATCTCCCAACGGATGCGAGCACAAGTCCCTCAGTGTTCACGGAAATGAAACTCGTGTCGTGTTAACCAACCACGGAATTGAAGACTCGGCTGGGGAAAATGGGAATTGTACAAAACGAAATTTAATAAACACATGCGATCTCTTTGATGAATGTGTGTACCATCTATTAGAAATTAATGTAGCACATATCATGGTTTATGTGATAAAATGGGTTTGTGATGGATTGTGGAAAATATACAATTTGAGGTTGAAAGACTTAATGTAATTTTATTTTGTGAATGGCGCACAAAACACGCGCCGTAAAAGTGACTGATCTTGATAATGTAATTTTTTTATTTATTTAAGTGATCTAGTCTCGAATAAAGCAAGTTGTAATGTGGCAAAATATCTTCAAGGGGTTAATGGCTAACGGGTTAATGATATTTTGTGGTATTACGAGTGTCTATAGGCTACATTGATGCCTTCTATTGCGCAGACTATGTGCTTGTTTGTCGACCGGTTCTAACAAATTTCACTTACGATTGTGGCAAAATATTTAATATTGGATTTAAAGGTGGTGAAAAATTGTGACAGAACTGTGTAAAATGTAATTTCTAAAATAAAAATCTTGATGAATTTTCTTGATGAACTAGCATTCATCTTTACCTTAGAATCTCTTTTCTTAGTGAAATAAAACTTTACTTGGAAAACATGTAAAGGTAGAAGAGTTTTTAAAATCAGTATAGAGGCTTTTGCGTAAAATAATAACAAACATTGTTTGTTTGTTATTATTTTACGCAGTAATATCATTTTATTAAACTGCTATGACCTATTTTAACTTGCCCATGTCATCATGATCATGGACAAATATATAGACTGATAAATAATCTTTCTATATATATTAAAGGAACAGCTGACTGACTGACTGTTATATCGACGCAGGGCCTAAACTAACTAAGTGTAACTGCAAAAGTTACAAACTCGAAATTTTGCACAAGAGTTTCTTTCGTAACGTGAGGGAGCACGAAGAAAAGATTTTTGAAAATTCACCTATCCTATTCACACATTCAAGGATGCAAAGTTAGTATAAAAAAAATTCTGTTTTCAAAGTTATTCGAATGAAATTCAGTAGAAAGATTCGTCTTTGAAAGTCATAAAAATTATTCCTTAAGGGGGTAAAAGGGAAATGCAAAGTTTAAAACAAAGTTCTTCAACTTAATGCAGGTGAAACCGCGGGGCACGTTAGAAATTTAATGAATATTTTGAGTTTCAATATCTTAAAATAGAATAGAGAAGTTCTATTGAAATATTAAAGTGCAAAGATTTAAACACACTATTTCGGTGTTGCAGATAAAATATGAAAATGCGAGGGTAAATTGAAACAATGACGGTCTTACGCATATAATAAATCCGCCATTCTGGGTACGGAAATGAAGTCAGTGTTTTATTGCACAACAAAATGGCCGGCGAACTAAATGTGCCGTGGCGAATGTCAGCCATTTTGAATTTACTTGCCAGAATTAGAGGACTATTGATGAATTATTACTATATGTTAATATATATTTGATACACGTAGCAGACCTGCTACAATTTGACGGGCCTAATAGAGCGTTTGGTAGAGTTCGTATATTTTTCCGCAAAGGTTGTTCGATCTCCACCCGTGTCAAACATGTATTACGAATATTTGTTTGTTTTTAGTTTTGGTGTAAAATAAGTAGCCAAGTGGGTATTTTGTTTATGATACTGTTGTCTGATGTACGTAACACAAGTGCTTAAAACGACTTACTTTATCTGGGCTATATCTATATTTATAACACATAGGCCTTCCCCAGAAAGGGGGAATTTAGCCTTTAATTTCCTCGTTGTGCAAATGTGTTGGCCATTGCCTTCAAGTCACAAGGTCTGCGAAGCGCTAATGATATATCTTTGATAACATGAGCGTTAGACTCTAGTGACCTTTATATGGGCCTGACATTTAATTGCTGATATAATGATATAAAAAAGAGATTACCATTGTATATATCTCGTGACCCCTCCAGTCTCTTAATAGCGCATCGCAAATATATATCGTGAGGTACCGGTAGAGTAGAATAGTCCCTCCCTTAGCTGTACCAGAACCGACAGGTGGTGGGATATCCATGCAATACAGTCTAGCTCAAATGCACACGGCGGAGACGGGCAGTATCTCCATCACGAATGCCAGCGAGGAAATTACAGCCAAAATTACCCCTTTCTATAGGTTACTTCCTCCTGTACCAGGGTCGTTAGAGGTGACTAAGGTACCAGAACCGACTGATGGCGGTATATCCATACAAAATAGTCAGCTCAAATGTACAGGGCGGGGTTAGGCAGCAGCATCCAAATCGCGAAAACTGCGCTCTGCGATTTCCAACACGCTTGCCCAGCGCAGCAATTACGGGCTAAATTCCCCTTTTCTTGGGAAGGCATATGTCCAACAGTGGGCTTTTAATGGCTGGTATGATAATGATTAGGTTGCCTGGGTCCTGCAGAAGACTTTCACTGGCTGATACGATGAGCTACCATTAATAAGTTATATAGATTTATCAACATCACTTTAGTTCTAATAATAATTACATTTAATAACAATTACACAATCAAACGCAACAAATACTTTTAGGTAAATCACTATGCACCAAACAGACTAAAACACATAAAAATAAGAAATAACATAAAAAAGTAAAACACAACAAAAAAAATTTTGTTTTCCGAAACAAATATTTGCTACAAATAAATATTTGGACTGTTCTTTTACAAATTAATGTATACTTTGTTGTTGGGAATATTTCTTTGACAGGTTTGATGGCGCAGATGGTAGAGATCCTATCTTGTGCACCAAAGGTCGGTGGGTTCGATCCCCACCCAAGACAAATATTTATATGATGATGTTTATGTTTGTTCTATGGCTGGGTGTTAAATATATGTATTTAAGTATTACATTTGTTATTAGTCTGTTGTGTAATGTCCGTTATAGAAGTATTGCTTCGCTATCAACACGCTTCTCCAGTGTGGAAATTATAGGATAAATTCACCTATACTTGGGGAAGTCTATGTATTTGGTAGAAATAACTTAACCCAACATCTCATACATTGACCTGCCTCTGAGATGAGTCGCTTAAAGCACTTGTTACGGAATCAGGCCAATGTATGAGATGTTGTGGGAATTAATTATTATTTTTATTTAAATTAAGGTGTCATACCTAGTACAGAAAAGTGCCATTAGATATCTGACGAATTTATTGCTAACTATATAGATGTCTGGCATTGTGATGGCAAAATCTTTTATTCAGATGTATGTATTATATGCAATAAGAAACCGTGGACGTATTCAAATTACATATAGATAGAAGACAGTATATATCGAACAATACATGACTATAAACCTCTTCTGTGGAAGTCGCAACTAGAGTGAAGTGCGACGCAGTCAAACCTTATTATATCAGCCTTAAAAAGTCCATAATTAGACATATATGGCACTTGACAGATGCGGTAGCAATCGCATAGCGCAACATTGCGACAAGGATGCGTAGGCGATCCCCACCGTGTAGTATTTAAGTTGCGCTGTTTTATAAGCTGCGCTGCGAATTGTTATACCTGGATATGTCGGTTCCGGTACCTCAGTCGCCTCGTCAAAACCTGGTACAGAGAGAGTTTCTATTCTACCCCACAGCAGTAAAATCTGTCAAGCTTTAACTTATGAATGTCAGCAGCCTTAAAATTTATTAAAGACGTAAAAAATGCGTCATACTCCCAGTGTTCGATACGTCGAATCATAAAATAACCAAATTTATCGATGTTTCTGAATATAAAAATTGCTTATAAATATTCCAGTGGCTGGAGTTTTTACGGTGAGTTTTGCGGGTGGGAAATCTCGCTTCATTTATATTTATTTATTTATACAGTAAAAACTTGTGAACATTTACAAAGTTATGATATTTTTTCGTTATTCTGCCTTCTTTACAATACCTATTATCACTTACTAGTATATGGAGGTTTTTAATAAATAAAAAAGGTTGCTGAAGACAAATTTAGGTGTCGCTTCAAGCGACTGCAACTTTACTGTTTCCCGAAGATGTTGTAGCAGTAAGGTGTTGAGTAGATGTTCTTTGAGATGAAAACACGAAAAAATTTTGATTAATATATTTGACGTGGTTCGTTCAACAGTTAAACAAAGAGTGAGTTCTATAGATAATCAATACAAAATAAAGACACAATATTATGATAACATATTACAAATTAGGGAATAGTGCCGAGTGCAAATCGATATGCAATGCTCATGTGATTAATCTGTCCTAAATATTTAGTACATACATGGCTGCATGATGAGTTCATAAAGAATGATGCAATAAAATTATAAAACTAATACACGTATGTAGGCACAATGTAATGAAATAGAACCTTACTATCACTGATCTCTGTAGAAAAATGTTATTTTGAACTTTGAAAGACATCCTTAAGAGGCAATAATGTTAATGTAAGTCAACCAATAATCGTCAAACTAACGGCATCGACGTCATCGTATCAGCGATTGGAAGTCATTGGGCATAGACCTCCCCAAGAAAGGAGGAATTTTGCCCATAATTTCCACGCTTGGCAAGCGGGTCAGCAATCGCAGAGCTTTCTCAACGGGAATGCTGCTGCCTATCCCTGCCTGGTACATTTGAGTCACACTATATTGGATGGATTTGTCGCCATCTGTTGGTTCTAAAACCTCATGCATATATTGATAAAATATAAATCAAATAAAAATATTCTTCATTCAATTACTCCTATTACAAGCGCTTTTGAATCGTTGAGCTAAAATTGTATTATATTCAAAATACTGATGACCGTGATGACCCGACGCTATCATAAGAGACCTCTAACATTTAAATTAAACCTACCTTACACTAAGCTGCCGGTACAAGGTGGGTCTTAAACTAAGTTTAATGCAGGTTCATTACATAAGCAACGAGAAAGGAGCCTAAAAGAAAATTTGGTGGTGATAAACGTTCTTAATAGTACCTCCTTCGTAAATAGTAAATAGTTATTGTTAGTGGAACCCTTAACGGGATCTTACTAGTCCTACTCCTTAGCGCTAACAAACCGTTGATCTGTTGGTTTTGGTACCTTAGTCGCCTTCTACGACACCTGGTGCAAAGGGAGGTACTATTATACTTCGCCGATACCTCAAAGCTTTGGTTTGTTATAATCATAGCTATTTAACGAAATAAAAGGCGAATATAAATATATAATGCATTTACATCGTAGAACAAAATTGGTTTCATGTTTCAAACAAAGTCTTTGAATTATCACACAATTACCGTCAAATTACCCGCAACAGTTTATATTTTCTCAGCCTACCTAATTTATGGCGGTTGGATCGCCAAATTGTGCATACGTCGGTGCTAATGTTCATAACAAATGTTTACACGTACTATAGCAAACGGCGATGTATGGCGTCGTCAGCTAAACGACCGTAGTCTGATGCCAGAATGGCTTGATAATAGACTCGATATTTTCTGTACGGAGGTGGCGAAGTCAACTGAAGGCAGTAGGTTACTTGTTTCAATGTTAAATTATAGACATTTTATGTGTTTGATATTGCTGTGTTAAGAGCACAAAATATATTTTGAACTTTAATACTTTAATAGACCTATTTAAAACAAGAAAAATGTATATGAAATATAGTTTTCATATTCTATCTCATCTCCAGGATCATACTTTTACATACCATACTTGAGATACCGGCATAGTACCTACCCCGTGCCAGATATTGTAAGAGGCGACTGAGGTACCGGATCAGACAGTATAGACCACAGCATTACCTTCGCAAAGATACACTTAATTTATTTTTTATTTAACTAGTTCGATCAACAATCGTGATAGTAAGCGACATCGCAGCCAATAGTCGCTCATAATATCACACAAATATCACTAGCGTATTGTCAGCCTTATGCCTTGAAGACATTATGTCACATTACTCATTAATTTTACTCTCTCACCCTTCTACTGAACAATACTGCAATCTGCTATTTGGCGGTAGGAATAGATGAAAGTGGGAGAAAGGGACCAATGTAGACGACCTTTCTCTGAGGTCTACCTTATCAGACGATAATAGGAAAATTCTTCCTTTCTTGACCTGTGTTTAGCACACTTGGCTGCTTTGATAATGATTAAGATGATAACAATTTAATAATTACCAAATTTTGATGACCTTTTTAAATACTAATATTCCATTGGTATTGACACAAGAACTAAATATTTGTCATTTACTACTCTAAAGTGGCAATAAAAAACAGTATCAAAATAAGTATAAGATTTTAGAAAATATAAAATATAGATTTTTTTAAATACACAAATAGAGTTTATTAAGATGAGAATCAAAGCTACTAACATAGCCCGAAGAAGAAAAAATTCTCCGAAGCGGTTATACCGTCAACCTGTCAAAGTTTTCATCAAATAGATAAACACACAAAAAAAATTAAATGCTTGCTTTTGTTTATTGTATTTGCCTCGTGGTGACGACGGAGTAGAAAAGGTCCCCCCCTTTACCAGGTGTCGGAAGAGGTGACTACGGTACCAGTACCAAAAGATGACTGTATATCCATACGAGTTATTGATGCTCAAATGCACAAAACGCTAATAAGCACAGAATCTCCGTCACGGAAGCTACGCTCTGCGATTGCCAGCACGATTGCCGAGCGCGGAAATAATGTCCAAAATTCGCTTTTTCTAGAAGAGGCCTATGTCCAGCAATGCACTTAAAATGACTGATATAATAATGGTTTCTGCTTTAAAAACTAATTACGTCTATTCTAAATAGCTGTTATTTTAATATTAAAAAGAAACTGTTTATTTACTTAATAGATCAGGACGAAACATATAAATATATATGTCATTATATTTTTTGTCAAAGCCCATTCCTTAACTTTACTGAAAATATCATCATCATACCAGCCATTGGAAGGCCACTGTTATTGCCATACTGGTCAAGCGTGTTAGCAATTGCAGAGTGCAGCTTTCGGAACGGGGATGCTGCTGCCCATCCCCACCCTGTGCAATTGAGCTGTAGTGTTTCGGATGGAAATACCGCCATCTGTCTGTTCTGGTACCTTAGTGGCTTTTGTCACACCTGGTACATGGGAGACCTATTCTAGAGAAGGTACTATTCTACTCACACACCCCTAACTATATTATTTTCTATATATATTCTGAATTATTCCAAGTACATTCCATACTGTCTTATTTTCACTGTAATAAGGGTTAGCTTAATACATCCAATATGTTCTTAGAAAGGGTAATGCTTTAAGTGTATTCTCTATTTTTCCAGAGAATTCCATCGGGATCTCTTGATTAGTTTACCAGAGGCTTTGTTTTTCTAACGGAGGTATATAAGTCATTTATTTTAGTGCGAGAGAGACAGTGATATTGTTTGGCGTGTGCGACATGACATGATTGACGACAAAGACATGTTTTTTTAGATGAATGTTTTTAATACTATGCTCTTACGTAGTTGGATGTTTTTTTTATAAAAAACGATTGTTAGGTTAGTGTTAGATAGTTGGGTTGAGCCGTGAGGTACCAGCAGAGTAGAGTAGAACATCCCCTGCACCAGGTGTCGTAAAAGGCGACTATGGCACCAGAACGGACAGATGGCGGTATATCCATCCGAGACAGTGTAGTTCAAATACACAGGGTGGAGATGGGCAGCAGGATCCACGTCGGGAAAGCTGCGCTCTGCGATTGCCAACGCGGTTGCCCAGCGCGGAAATTATGGGCAATATTCCCCCTTACTTGGGCCTCCCTGGACAGGTCCTGTGTCTAGCAATGGACTTTTAATGATTGGTATAATGATGATGAATTAATTATCGAGTATAGAATATTGTCAAACCTAATTTTTCTAATGAAAATTTGCTATTTGTTTATTTTCAAGTGATTGGACCTTCTCACAAACATAATTCATAATGTTCCTTTCTTTAGAGAGACAAATATGACATAATCTCTGATGAAAACCTGCTGATGCACAACATGCTGAATTTAAAATATAAACGTATTAATTTGGAAAAAAAGGAATTTTGTTGCCCTGTTTTATGCTATTATCTTAACTAGTATTATAATGAGTAAATATTATTGTTAGTTAACAAAATTTAATTATAAATATATTAGAAGATTTGATAAAATAGGCTAAATAGTATTTGAAATCTGAGATCCCTTCCTAATTTGGAATATAAAGAGGCAACATTTGTATACTAACAAATAAGCTTAAAAACTGTGGAATTAAATTCATTAAATTTATATTTTTACAAAGTGATATTATCAACAAATTACGTAAACTATAATTTTTTTACGTTTTCTTACAAAAATGGAAATTATGTAAGTAAAAATACATCACGAGTGCTAAATAAAATTTGAACGACAAAAAACTACTTTCCTATGCATGTATTCACGTAAATCACCTTTCCCCACCATTAGACGCGCAACTCCAAACTACTTAGCCCCCTATCAAAAATTATTCACAAACTTCGACTCCCGAAAGTTCACGAATTCAAACAGAAGATTAGACACACGACAATCAATTACACGACGGGCGTGGATAATCCCGGCCTCGTTAGGGTCAGATGCCTTCCAGCTCAGGGAGCACGAGGCATACTTGGGAAAGTTACAACTAGAGCGTTCTGGGGTGAAGTATGTTTTATGCCCACTAAGTATGTATGATAGTATATTAAATTAAAATATATATATACAATTTTTGTGTCTATACGTATTTTTAAATAGACAATTTTTTACCCAAATTAATATATAGATAAATTCTGATATATTTTCAATGAAGTAGACCTATGTGATACAAAAGGTTGTCTGCAGTGGTAACCTGACTCTCACTGATTATCGGCATATAGCAGTGTTTGCATTGCTGTGTGCTGGTTCAAAGGATGATAGAGGCAGTAAAATTACTGGGTAATGTGACGTGTATGTGTGATATTGGTATTATCTTGTTATGCGCTAGTGATATATTTGTAATATTATAAGCGTATTTAGGCTGCTGTGATGCTTACTATCACGCAGACTGTATGCTGGACTGTTGAAATAGTCCGACAAAAAAATATATGGTACCTAGGAACACTATCGAATCGAACCCGTTTATAAGTAATAAGCTGTAATGTTGCAAGTCTGTTCCAATCGGCTGAAACGCTGTAGTTATTCTTCAAACAAAACCAGCTATATCCCAGAGCTGCAAGTGCAAACAGAGTGTATTAATTACGCCCCAAGGTTTAATACCCTTGTTAGTAATGTACGCACCAATTTGAGAGGCCGGTGTGAGACGCTGTTTGTTATTGTGTGTCGGTGATTCTGGATTTGGTAGGTTATTGCGGAATTAATTATGAGATTACTTTGTTTTAATTATTTAACGAAAAGGTAACGTGTAATCTAGAATCTCTTATATGGATTGTAAATGTATCTATGTAATGTATCTCTTATATGATTGTAAATTTCTTCATCATCATATTAGCCATTGAAAGCCCACTACCGGGTATAGGCACAATAAAAGGGGAATTTTTCCCTTAAATGCCGCGCTGGGCAAGCGTTTTGGCAATCGCAGAGCGCAGCTTTCACGACGGGGATGCTGCTGCCCATTCCTACCATGTACATTTGAGCTACTCTATTTCAGATGGATATAACACTATCTGTCAGTTTTAAAACCTTAGTTGCCTCCTACGATACCGAGTACAGAGGGAGGTACTATTCACTCTCTTATTACCTCACGGTTAATTTTTAAATTAAAGATGAATTTTATACGGCGAGGTTGATTGAAATGTGTGTTTGAATAAAACTTTTTTTATATCTTATTAGGCTAAGTTGACGAACAAATAAATGGTCCGTATAAAGGTATATATAGCCATCCCTATACTTTGAAGATTATGTGTTCAATTTGTCACATTTTTCAGTTTCACTACACTGCTTTTTAGTGGCAGAAATAGGGGGGAGTGATATACCAAAGCCGAGATGTGCCGGCAAAGTAGAATAGTACCTCTTTCTATATAAGATTTCTTAAGAATCGACTAAGATAGCAGAATCAGATGGCTGTATATCACCAAAACAGTGTAGCTTGAATGCACACGGTGGGAATGGGCAGCAGCATTTCATTGCGAAAGCTGCGTTCTGCTCTTGCTAAAATGGGCAAAATTCCCCTTTTCTTTGTAAGCCAGTCTCCAGCAGTGGACTTGCATTGGCTGTTATGAAAATGATGATTTTAAATGATTTCACATAATAAGTTCATTCTATCAAAGAATTAGGAAGGCGTTTGGTGGACCGGGGTTTGGACTACTGCTTGGGGGCTTTTTTGATGCAGAAGAGCTTGCTGTGCAGCTTGAAAATGCTGCAAGCATTCTGAGAACCATTGGGTCGGATAGGTCTCTTCTATGAAAAGCATTTTTTTTTTTAGAATAATAACTAGTATGTATTAATTTTGTAATGTATTCCTCTATTATGATTTTATAATATGTACTAGATATAATAAATAGTATGTATTCTCAAAACATTATCTCAATTAAAATAATTAATATATAATTCGATAATATAATATATTTATTCAATTCTTTCTTAACTTTTTCCGTATAAAATAGTGGATAGGTTGCGTAAACTCAAGGAATATATCGGTAATATAAAACACGGATATAATAAAGGATATAATAAAGAAAACCATTATAAAAAAATATGATACTTTAAGCAGCAACACGTCCACAAAACATAAAAAAAAAACTCAGATTGAAACCGTCCTAACATATTTCGGACGTCAAAACAAATAACGCAACCACAATACGTTCCACTTAGACGGACAAACAAAGCATTATTTTATGTGGGCGAAAATTTCCGAGGGTCCGATATGAGGTTGACAGGGCCTCAGGTGCGAGCGGGTGATTAGTTGGCGTCAGTGGAATGGCGCAGGAAGGGATGAGGCGAGTGACGCCAACGCTTTACTTTTACTCACAATATCAGCTAAGGGACTTAGTAATGCATATATTTATAATAATAATACCTTAGCATACTAGAAAATACCCAAAATTTCAGGACAAGATAAAGAGTATTGAAATTATTTTCAATAAAATTCAATAAACTCATATATCTCAAACACTGATCGACACTGAGTTAAAAAAAAATGTGTTACGGACATCACACAATAGAGATATCATAAAAATAAAAGTAGTATACATATTTAACACGCAGGCACAAAACAAATCATCATCATTATCATTATATCAGCCATTTAGAGACCACTGCCAGACATAGGCCTCCGCAATAAAGATGAAATTTCACCCGAAATTGCAGCTTTCTTAGGGATGCTGCTGGTTATCATCCACCGCGTATTTGTTCTACACTGACTCAAATGGATATACCGCCGTCTGCCAGTTCTAATACCTTACACCCGGTACAGGGGGAAGTACTATTCTACTCTGCCGATACCTACAGAATTTAGTCTATAAAATTTTTATTATATGCGTTTATAATATTCATGAAGAAGAAATCCACAGTCACTGACAGCAGAAAAAACATAATTATGCTACGGAAAAAATTGCCCACCTCAAAAGTCGAACCCCTCCTTGGGGGCGAAATCCCTTGACCCCGGAGGGTGAGAGGTGTCACCAGTCTCACAGCCAATATTGTTTTTCGGTAAGGGACATTTTAACTTAAGATTTTTTCCGTGTTAAAAGTCAAGACTTCATTTAGTCGAAGAGAATATTAATTTCTATGGATATTGGCTCGGAGGCTGTTTGCGAGCAAAATAATTTCGCTCGACATTGAGTTTTGTGAGTTTCTTATTTACTTGTTATATTCAGTGTATGTAGACTTTCAAGGACATCTGATAGAAGGCTTGTACTGAAATTCAGAGCAGGTACCATACACCAAAACTTGAAAGTTGCAGAACATTAAGTTATGTTTTCTGGCCTTGTGTAACAAGGCCACTCCAGATCTATCTGGGTGTTAGACTATTTAAATATAGCTGATGAACTACTTTGATTTAGGAAAAACTAGTTTGTCCTAAGATATTTGCATTTGTACTGTGGCTGGGTGTATTACAGTAGTATGTTTGTTATTCCTCTTCTATCTGTGATGTCGAAACTGAACACAAGTGTTTTAAGTGACTTATTGCGGACTCAGGTTAAAGTATAAAATTTTGTGAGAGTTCTTATAAAAATAATTGTACCACCATTGCTTTCTGAGCACGCATCTCCAACGATAATAAGCTTGATATTGTTTCCGTTCTAGTGTGGGCTTAGACTCGATTTACTAGAGTGGTCAAATAAAGATGCAAGAGATCAAATTTTATATCGTTCCAAAGGCAACGATTCTATTTGGCATTCACAACAGTGTCCCGATTCATCATAAAGATAAAGAGAAACACTCGGGAACAGCGACGTCCTTCGTCCCGACAAAGTATTAATACGAGCGAAGTTTTATGAAACACTGCCAAGCGATTTGGCAAATTAAGTTCCATCGTGTGAGACATAACAACGCAGAGATATATAGGAGAAGTATTACTCAGGATTGTGTCGCGGTGAACAAAATAGAACAATAATTTTGTGAGGGTGAAAGTGGGGTGGCCGACTCCGTTTATAATTTTATCTTCCCTGTCTTTATTGCAAGTTTATCGGCACATTGATCAGGTCCTCAATACAGTGTAAAAATGTACAAAGCTATATGCACATGTCCTATGTAGGAGTTTTGCCTAATTGACACTAAGGTTTGTTTTGGTGACAACGCAACTTTGAAGGCGAAGTGCCTCCCATTATCATTTAGATTTGGGAGTACATAAATATAATAATAATATTGTTTATGGTACAACTAAATTTACTAACAATATTAATAGCATGTAATACATAGTGGTGTACAATTTGCACAGAAAATGTGGGTAAGATATATTTAAAACACGAGGTAGTATGAGGTGTACCAAATAAAAATAATAAAATTAACGTAAAAAACATGACATAAACTTTTAAAATAAAAAAAAAGAAAACTTTAATATATCCCTAAAATAAGTACGGAATTGGCCAGTAAGAATACTAGGTTCTAGAATTGAAGTAATTACAACGATTGATAATACTCCTTCGCTCACTTTATAAATATTGTCATATTATTTATTTGTGATCTAATCAATGATTATTTAATAAATCTAATGTTTATTATAAAACCATTGTCATATCAGCCTCCCTAAGTGATAACCAAGGACCGGTTGTATCCAGCGCGATACTTTAATGTATCTAAGTTGACAAACAAGGGTCGGATCCACGTGATAGTTAGCGTCAGTTTTATATATTACGAAGTCAGAAAACAAGAATACGGTTCGCTTGACGAAAAACGTGATCGCAACCTATAGACGCTCGTGTTATCACAATATCACTAGCGTGTCGCCAACCTTATGAACTGAAGATACTATGTCTCATTTACCCAGTAATTTCATGCCTCTCTCACACTTCAAACTGGAAAACAACAACGCGTATACTACTAATTAAAAGAACATATAATATTGACAGTGAGTTGCCAACCTTATAATTAAACTCCACAACATCTAATACATTGACCTAATTCCACGGTAAATCGCTTAAAGCACTTGTAATACAGACGACCACAGAGAAATCTCATATAGAAATCAATAATTTAATAACACCTAGACACAAAACAAACACAAATATCACCACCTTTGGCGAATCTGCGTCATCGAACCCTACAATACCTTGTGACTTGAAGATATGATATCACATTTCCCAATATTTTTCAATGCTTCTCTCATCCTACAAACCGAAACACAGTAATGCGAACACAGCTTTTTGGCGGTAGAAATAAATGAGAATGAGATACCACTACAGGTGACCTTTATAATAGGTCTATCTCAGGTTTTAATTAGACTGTTTTAGTGATTGTAATTATTATAATTAATCAAAAATGATTCAGTATATATAAATATATATATAATATATATCGTGAATATTGTTTAAATTATTTTTATAAGAGTTTATTGTTTCATGTGTTACATGTATGTTAATTTTTTCGACAGGTGGTGTCTGGTCCCTCAGGAACCTGTCGATCTCGGTCCCCAGGGCGGTCCTCTCTGGAGAAGGCCAGTCAGCGATCCTTAGATGTTCGTATGACTTGGAGGGTGCAGCTTTGTACTCTATCAGGTAATATTTTATACGATTCTTTTCTAGACTTTTCAGACTAGTCAGACTGAATGATGAATTTATAACTTCTTAAATGGCACTTCTAATATTGTTTGAAATTGATATGTTGGAATTTTATTCCTTCTTATTAATTATACCAACTTAAGTTTATTATTAATGAATAATTCCCACAACATAACATACATTGACCTGACTCCGTGGTAAGTCGCTTAAAGCACTTGTGTTACGGACGCGAGACCACAGAGGAATCACAAATATACTACTTAAATGCAGACCCAAAAACAGAACAAACACAAATATCATCATATAATTATTTATCCTGTGTGGGGATCGAACGCCATCGGGCCCGTGAAAGCTTAGCTAGTTAATAATATAAATACTCACGTGAGTTAGTTTGTTATATTTTCACGCCTTTAATGGTTAACTGACGCGCCATCGCGCCTCATATCGTATACTTATCCTGGATTTTATCTCACCCACAGAGCAAGTATTTATGTTATGAACATATTTTCGTTCTGGTCCCGGCGTTTAGGATGTATTTAAGTATTATATTTGTAATTCCTATCTCGTACCGTCATATAACCGGCACTTACCACCAAAATCAGGGCCTAGCGACTTATCACGGAATCAGGTCAATGAATCAAACGATTGCTTGGATAACTAACAAAAAAGCCATAGTACCTACATACATTATGCAGATGTGATATATATTATATTAAAATATGACAAGATATATTAAATACAGGCGTAATAAGTTAGGTTCATGCTTTTTAATAATATAAAAACTTTACATCAACTACTGTAAATAATTATTAATAGTAATTGGAAACTATATTAACATTATCTCAAATGTGTCTGTGAACAGGTGGTATCGAGCAGAAAATGAATTCTACAGATTCGTGCCCAGGGAGATGCCACCCACTATGGTATTCCCTCTTCCAGGAGCTTCAGTGGACGTAAGTATATTCCAACGTACACTCCTGTTTGACAGCTCCGATGGCGCATTTGGTCGTGCCCTGTGTTATGCGCCAACGGTCGTTGGTTTGATCACTGCCCAGGGCAAACAATCATGTGATTGCCATTTGTTTTTGTTCTATGTCTGGAAGGATAGTATTTGTGATTCGACTGTTGTCTGATAATTGTTTTGTGTCTATGTGAAGGTATTTATGACGGTTGTCTGATGTTTGTAACATAGTTGCTTTACGTAATTTATTGTGTAAATGTTAGGTGAATTATTATAAATAAAGAAATATATATTGCATACCTATATTTCATGTTATGAAGTCAGCAAGAATACGGTTTGCTTGGTGATAAACGTAACCGCAGCCTATTGATACTCGTGTCATCATAAAAATATCACTACCGTATTGTTAACCTTGTAAACTAAAGGTACAATGTCACATTTACCCAGTAATTTCACTGCCTCTCTCACCCTTTAAACCTGAATAAAGCAACACAAATGCTGCTATTTGACGACTGAAATAAGGTAGTGTGAGATAGGTATAGATGACCATTGTTAAAGATCTACCACTAGTAAAGTTAACTTTAAAACTTAAACCAAAGGAAGTTATATATTATTCTTCTGTAACAGCTAGCGCAGTCGGACTACCAACAGGTGCGGATAGTAAACATGAATAGGAGGCTCAGCGGTGACTACCAGTGCGAGGTTTCAGCAGACGCCCCCCTTTTCCATACGGATATTCGATCAGCGCCGCTGACTGTCGTTGGTGAGACTCTTCATATTTGAAAATGTCGATGACGTTCATAATCCTATAAACATGGTTGGCCAGCCAAAACTTGACTAAATATTTCGCAGTGTTTAATAAACATTTTGGCCAAATGGTACCGGCAGAGCAGAATAGTATCTCCCTCTGTACCAGGTGTCTTAAGAGGTAACTAAGATACTAGAACCGACAAATGGCGGTATATCTATCAAAAGCGGTATATCTCAAATACAACAGGACAGGTATGAGCAGCGGTATTCCACCACGCTTGCTCAGCGCGGCAATTATGGGTAATTCCTCCTTTCGTGGGAAGGCCTGTAATATAAGCCTTCAGGGCCCTCTGCTGAATATAGGCCCTATATTCAGCAGTGGACCCTTTACGGCTGCTGTGATGCTGATGAAAAATATATGAAACCTTTGCTTAAGAGTGTGATAGATTAAGGTCAAAAGTCTTTTAAAAATTGACATTATCAAATCGCTTAACTAAATTTGAACGTTAAGTTTCTTAGTAATTATCATTAAATGTCCACATTTCAAAACTCTCAAGCACAATTTAGCTTAGGGCTACACTATTTTTATATCACACTTACAAACCCGACAGATGTCGTCCTGTCTTTATGTGTCCTACATATTGCAACAATTAATATATTTTGTCGAACGTCTAACAATTAAATCATATCATGAGATTTTATTATATAAGATAATGGGGTTTAAGTTTCTCTATTTTTTCTTATTTATCACGCCATTAGCTTGATTGTTTCTTTCCTTAAAATCTTTATCTGAAAATACTAAACACAACAAAAAATATTGCGAAATCAAATTAAAATATTCTTTATTCAAGTAGGCCAATGCAATTAAAAAGCACTTTCAAATCGTTGAAAATAGTAAATAGAAAAATTTTAATTCAGAAATATAAATTACTAAATGGCATTTATTATATTCATAATACTGATGACCTGACGGAACTGTTCCAGATGGATATACCACCATCTGTCGGTTCTGGTACCTTAGTAGCCTTTTACTAAACCTGGTGCATTGGGTAGAATATTGGATAGAATAGTACCTACTATTCTATTCTGCTGGTACCACACGGCACCGTTTTAATTATATAATAACCAAAAAATATATCCAAGTGAAATCTATAACAACAAATGTCGCATCATATTATCAAATGATCTGATACTTTATTAATTCAAATACAGACTATTAATTCAGCATCATACTTCCAGACCCACCATTTCGCGCGCCGCAGATTTCCATAGTTCCCCGGACTTACTCCAGGGGAGATATGCTGAAAGCTAACTGCTCTGTGGACGAAGCCTATCCTGCGCCTAACATCACATGGATCCTGGATGATCATAAGGTATTTTTTTGCACTGGTTGGTATTTATTTTATATTGCATCCGGCATTCACATAATTTTATTAAAAATCTTTGTTCTGTCCTAGTTTAATTTTCTTTATATATGACTAAGTTGATAAACATGCATACAGTACGCGTAATAGTACATTCACCACAGCCTATATCACTCATATCATAGCAACGCGTTTTAATATCCTTGTGACTCTATGTCTCATCATTGCTAATTTTAGCTGCCATTAACCGTGAGGTACCAGCAGATCAAAATAGTAACTCCCCCTTTACCAGGTTACTTTGCCCAGAATAGCCACGCTTGGCAAAAGTGTTGGTAATTGCAAAGCGTAGTTTGCACGACGGCACGGCACGCGTAGTTTCAACCACGCTAAATACCACCACTGAATATTTGACGGTTCTGGTACTTAAGTCACCTCTTTTGATAGTTTTTAGAGGGGGAGGTACTATTATAAATTTTTGGTGTAGTATTAGACTCGACTGTTCCCACAAATTTAAAATATACTCTCCCCAGCTCAATATCCAGCTGGAAGTAGTCTCGAACAAACCAAGCTCTCGAAATTACATTCATAACTCACAAACTGTACAACACCTTAAAATTTCTCTGACCCAAATCGCTAACAAAGGTCCCCATCTAGACAAGTATCCCCGATTTTTTTTTATCCCAAGCACCAGCAGTTGAAAACAATATGCCGTTATTCATGAATTTTTGTTCATTAGCGAGAGAGGATATTTTTATTTTGGCCTTCTTTTGCGAATTCGGAGTGTTTTGTCTAGCGGCCTTGTTTTAATGGGCAGGTATTATATTTACTACTATTTCGGGGAATTTTCATTGTTCATTGGAATGATGTGCAATTCGATGAAAGTGTAAATTAGAAGGCCATTTTAATGATCACATGATTACGTTGTTTGTTGTGAATACTTCATTAAATTTCGTGCCCTTTGAATGTTAATAAGAAGTTAATGTTCCATGTTAACTATGGTATCAATGTATGAGATGTTGGATTAATTATTAATGCTATTTAAATAGTATTTAATCTATACATATAAACATAATTAAAGTGTATTTAATCCAACTTAAGAAAATGCACATATAAGTAACGAAAAATTTGCTTGTCTGTTTTTTCCGACTAATCTCACGGATAGCTGATGTTATAAGGATAAAAATAGACTGCAATTTATTATACATAATAAAGGTACCCTAATATACCCTCTCCTTCTCTCCTCCTATCCTCCTCCACTCCTCCACTCCTCCTTGTCCTCCTCTCCCCTCTCATCCTCTCTTCCTCTCCTCCTCTCTTTCTCTCCTCCTCTCTCCCTCTCCACCACTCCTTTTCTCTTCCTCTCCTTCTCTTCTCCTCTCCTAAACTCGTCAACTTATGCTTCCCTTCTCCTCTTCTCTCCTTCAACGGTTTCTTTCAAGTAACCTTTGGATGGATATAAACAGATTAAATGTATTAGGCCAGTTAGATAGGTACTATTTATTATATAAAAAGAAAATAAAAATTACATAAATCTTTACATTTATATACCAATCTATAAATAGATACATTATTTATTTGTAAAAAATTGAACAAATTATTTATTATTTAAGACTAGTTTTCTTTCTAAATTTCATTATTTAAATGCGCTTGGTTTGACCCAAATATTAATTGACATTTTGGTTATAATTGTCTATCATCTACAACCGACTGATTTGTATTTGATTATGATATCTGATAACTAAAAGATCAAACAATCATTAAGAAATTTCAAGTTGCGAAGACGTTTTCTCATCAAACTCAAGGCTATGTCCACTCACCAAATAAATAAACCGACACGTGTATCTCCCACCACTAGAAACCATTTGTAATGGTTATTTTAGAGTTGGTATTGAATGTCAGAACAAAATATATAACGGTATATATAAATACAATATTATGGAAATAATGGATCCAAAGGTTTCATTGACGTTTGCAAATATATCTACTTTATATTCCGTCCTTTAGTACCATGCCAGTTATTCGCATATGCTATCTCTCGTACTTTCATATTAATTCGATTATTTGCTCGGCTCTACCTTTGGTCATTTTTATCTATTCGCCTATTTCTTGTCAAATATTGAAGACTTTCCGAATTTGGTGTTCAGTTCAGTTTTAAGTTATGGGAGACTTTTATTTTCGAACAGTATTTTTATTTTCTTTTATTCTTTTACCATTTGCTATTTTACTACATATTACTCTTCTATTTCTGGTAGGTATTCCAATAACAACAACCTCTGTGTGTTGATGGAACACTTATTGCCATCAGTTTTTCTTATATGTTCTTTTCTGGTAGACAGTGGTAGGAGAATTCTATGTCCTTTAAGGTAATTAAGTTCAGTTGTCATTGGAGTTATATACAATAATTACTATTAATGATTTAAAAGTGCATTTTAATTTGAATTTGATCATACTTGTGTTTATATTGCATGTGTATGTTTCTGTTAAATGACAGTGAAAACCTAATGTAGACTATTATTTCATCAGGGCACGTTCACTGAAACTTATTTTTTCTTCATTTCCCGTGGCAATGTTCTCGGGGTCGAAAGTAGACTATGTTTATAACCTAGACCTTTAACTAGGCAAATATCCATCAAATTCAGTGTTGACTCGTAAAAGCGTTAAAAATAACAGATATAATTAACAATATACCGAGTATTATTGACATTGGGCTGAATCTAAATGTTTACCTCACAGATAGCGGAAACAATATCGTGGCGTAACTCCGACCTGGACTTCAAAGAGCGAGCAGCATTCAGTCAGCTGGAGATCTCGGTGTTGGAAGTGGAACAGCTGAAGATGGGCATCACGTACACCAGCTCCAACTTGAACAGAGTTTATCATGACCACTACGTTTTCGATCGGGAGAATGATAAGGAGCAGGGTGATATTTTGAGGTAAGAATTTATTTTATTAGATCAGGTCGACAGACAGCATACAGTCAGCGTGATAGTAAATATTCCTGTAACCTTTAAGACCTCGTATTATCTCAAGAACATCGCGTTGCCAACCTTGTGACTTCGAAATATTAAGTCACATTACCTAGTAATTTCACTGCCTCACTAGCTGACTTCAAACAGAAACAGTTATACAAAGACTGCAAATAAATATATATCCATATTCCATAAACAATAGACAAATAATAATAACAAATGATAAAGTAATGTCTTACCATGTCAACATAACATAACATCAATCAATACAAATTAATAACAATAGATTGTGATGTTATTTATTATCCCCTGAAAAAAAGTTTGGTTTTACATCAGTAACAGAAGTAGAAATGAAAACAACCTATTTGGTTATTATAAATGCGCATATGTATGAAGTCTGGCTTAATATTTACCAATACACTTTCTTTAATTTAAAATTTCAACTGATGTTTATATCTCATCAGAATTACAAATTCACTTACTAAGAGATACAAAAGTATATGTATTCAAAAACAAACAAGTGTTTTAACAATTTACACTTTAACTAAAATAATTTTAACTAAAATTATTTTAGTTTAAAACACCATTTTAAATAAAATAATGCAGGTAGTAAAAAATATGGTACAGTTTGAACAGAATGTTATATGGCCACGGGAACGGATATAAAATATTTACTAGCTCTTACCCGTGGCTTCGTCCGCTTAAATTTTCCATAAAAACATTTCTCTCTAAGGAATTAAAGGTCTATATTTCCTTCCTTGTGAACTTTTACGAATATCGTGTAGATCGTTAAAAGATAACAAACAAACTCACTTTAACACTTTTATTATTACTATTATTAGTTGAAATTGAAAGGTTTTTGAATAGGGATATGGTCTGTGAACTTTAAAAACGCACAACGCTTGATTCATCATAGAATTGATTTTTTGTAGTACTAAATTTATCGTTTATAGCAAAACTCACGGGCATGGGTGTTAAAAACATGTATTTAATAATTATATTTGTACTTTAAGCATCTTACCACGAAGTCAGGTCATGAAATGTTGTGTTAATATTTTTATTTATAATAGTACGTTTTCTTGGGATGATTAAAACTGAAACCTTTCAATATTCATTTATATATATGCAAAATTTCAGGAAATTTGGTTGAGTAAATAAAAGCGTGAAAAGGTTGAAAACTATCAAACTTACTACGGCAGCTAACAGAAACGTTCTAGACATTAATTCTAACATCTCATTTATTCACCTGATTCTGTGATAAGTCACTTAAAACACTTGTGTAACGGGCATCAGACAACAGAGAAATCAAAGATACTACTTAAATACATTATTTAACACCCAGACGATGGCAAATGTCATCATATAAATATTTGACCTGGGTAAGGAACCCACGACCTTTGACGCACAAGACAGGATCACTACGATCTGCACCATCAGACCCGTAATATGTTAAATAAGTAATACACTAACTCTCATTGCAGGTACACCCTCATTCCGCCACCAAACGGGCAGTTTGTGCTGACCTGCGCGGCAACCATCTACGACATCTACTACAGGAAGAGCGAGCCTGTGCTCATCAAGGAGGATGCTCCACCCCAGCCACTGCACTCCGTCACTGGAGATCATTCATCAGGTAATGCGAGATCTAATGATTACTTCCATATGTCAGTTCTAGTACCACACCTCTGACAACACTCGAAACATCATGTAACTCAATGAAACAGGGTGGAGATGGGCAGCAGTTTTTAAATTGCAATGCTACGATCTGCTGTTACGAACAAGCTAGCCAAGCGCGGCAATTATGATCAAATTTCTCCAGCAGTAGACTCTTTATGACTGATATAATAATGATGAAGAAACTGACCAATCTTCTTTTGTCTTTTTCTTGGTAAATTTGAAAAGATCCCTCTCAGCGATAAGGATGTTATTTGGTTCTGTAATAGAACATAACGTCTATCTTTTTTATGCACACTACTACTGATTTTCAAAAACATTTCCGGTTTCTAAGAGTGGAGTGAACCGTGAATTACTGGCAGAGTAGAATAGTATCTCCCCCTGTACCAAGTGTTATAAGAGGCGACTGAGGTACCAGATCCGACAGATACAGTATATCCATGCAAAAAAGTCAACACAAATGTAAAAAGCGGAGATGGGCAGCAGCTTCAAGCTTTCCCAATATGGCAATTATGGGCAACATACCCCCTTTCTTGGACATATCCAAGAGTGGACTTTTAATGACTGGTATGATGATGATGAACAGTGGATTAAACGATTATGGCAATGTTACAGAAAACGTCGTGATTTCAATTGTAAATATGTTTAATGTTTAATATACTGTTGTGCACACAATCACTTCACAGTTGATTACTGTTCTGGAGGAATATAAGCTAACAATAAATGTATTAGCCAATTCCACAATGCAGCAAATCCAAGAGTAACACAGTCGAAGAAAGATCCTCCCTATATAGAATCAGAACACAAATCATACAGCAAATTTCTACGCTCACTTCGTGACAATGTAAAAGATTTCTCCGTTCCATAAGAAAATTGGATTCAGCACTTTGAGTACTCCAAGTGGGAATACATGAATGCTAAATATATTTACGATAACTGGACCTCCTCATACATATTGCATTAAATTTCTACATTCACTTTATCGAATATTTGATTCGCTACGTATAGAATTAAGCGAACACTAAAACTTTACCGGAGCTTTGCAGTTCAGTGCCTTGCAATAGCATTACGATAAAACCTTTTGAGTTTATGGATATAACCGTCTAGAGTCCTGAAGATTTGTCTTGAGAAATATTCTTTTCCCTTATTTGGACTTATCATTTCGTTTGTTGGAATAGCGAAATGTAGAGCGATATAATGCATTTTAATAATTATCAATAATGATAATAATATTAAAAATGCCATGGATTTCATCATTACTATGGAAAAAATATAAAATTGGAAGATTTAAGCAATACTAGGACAGCCTTATCGCATATTGCATCGTGATTTTTTCTAAGTAACATTGGGTTGTAAAATGAATAAATATATGGTTAATGGTAAAATATATAAGTATTAAGGTAAAATAAAATGTATAATCTTATAACACTAGTAAATACTATGTAAATACAAGAAACAGATTGAAATAAAAATTCAAATAATAATTTAAGCGAAAATATATATGTAAATACGATAAAAAGTGTAATAACGAGGAGTTATCACAATGATTAGTAATATTGCTCTACAATTTGCGGCTGCTGCAATTGGGATGATGCTACCCATCCCCACTCTGTGTCACCTCCCACTCGAGCTACAATGTTTGATGTATATACCGCCACCTATCGGTTCTGGTACCTCCCTACTACTCTACTCCGCCGGTACCAAAAAATCATCAGTCAGAAATTATTATGTCCACTTTGCGGATGAATGTTCTATACATTAATTTCCATGAATAAGAATCAGCACAAGTTAAAAAAACTTGTTCTTCTTAACGTCAACAAACATTACCTCTGATATTTAAATTACGTCGCAAAAACTTCCTTTTTTGGAGAAGCCTATTTTCAGCAGTGGACTTTAAATTACCACTAAAATATTTTTTATTATACATATTGACTCCAGCGATCCGGACAAACAAAATACTTAGTTTAAAATAAATTGCGTTCGGACTCGTATGTATGGGTTTACGTGTCAGCTGTCATCAATATTGAATACAAGATAGATGAAATATTTTATTGGTATGTAGCCAAGTGCATTTACATTTTTTACTTGCCGTGCATCCATGTTTTGGTCTCAACCTATCACAATAAGTGAATTAAACATAACTTTTCGTATACTGCATAGCGTTTCGAATCGTTTGATAAACTAAAATCAGAAGAAACATGCCTAATATAGGTATTCTACGAAATGCATTTTATATTTACTTATTTTACTAATTTCCCGAATCCGTTTTAAAGATGCCCGCTTTGAGCCATGTCTGACCCATGTCCTAGAATGCTTTCATCATTACTAAGCTGCACAATTCCTTGTCAAACAAACGCCTTCCCAACTCTATGATAAAATATTTTTCTTATTAATTCTATTCTCGATGTATTATTTTAGATATCTTAATAGCTACCGGCAAGAAATAATAACTAGCTGCCTATAAACTATACTACATACACGATATTTTAGTCTATTTTAGAAAATAATATGTGCACTGCTTACTTATTTAATACACGATCTGCATCTTCTAAATACGGGAATAGAGAAATAGTGTTTTGTTTTTGTAGTCTATACTATACTAGACTAAGCCGTGAGGCACCGGCAAAGTAGAATAGTACCTCTATCTGTGCTAGATGTCGTAAGAGGTGACGAAGGTACCAGAACCGACAGATGGTGGTATATCCATCCAAAACAGAGTAGTTCAAATGCACAGTTTGTGATGGGCAGCAGCATCCACATCGTGCAAGCTACGCTCTGCGATCGCCAACAGGCTTACATACACGTAGATTAAATCATAATTATCTCAATGGATTTGAGAGTAACATCAATCTTTAGAAACTGTTCTTATTATTACAAACTAGTCGCGGCTTTTTTAGATACCAATGGGCCAAAACTTTACAATTAAGTATAACATATTAAGTTAAAAACAAACAGCGAATTTACAATCTAAATGGTATTTATTTTTTCACCTATATTTTTAGACCACATTTGTTTACTCCTTCGTATTGTTGCAGGTACCGTTCCAAGCTACAACTTCGTCCTCACTGTCACATGCGTGTGCGCCGGCCTGCTGCAAGCTACGTTATGATCCCCTCTACCAGCCCGGCGCTCTCGCGCGCCCTCTCTCAATTAAACTTCTCCCGTGGTGGGAAGAGCGCCCGAGGCTATGTTCTGACGAAATCTTATGTTTTGCTTTCTCGTTAGGATAAGGATTAATGTTAAGTATATAAGCTATTATTATTTTGAAATTAACTTCTATCTCTACAAATGTAATGAGAGATAGAGTACTAATAGCTTAAGTTTGGAAGTCAATTTTAATATATTCGTCTTCAAACAGCCGTCTGATTTATAAAATAGGTCAGACTTTTGGTGAATGCAATGTATGCAGGTTTGGAGGTGATTTGTGGTTAAGGATGTTCTTTCATTCGATGA
>JACJUM010005600.1:11379672-11390234 GCA_020976665.1 Heortia vitessoides | reverse complement strand
TGATTGTTTTAAAAAATAATACATCTACATTTTATAGAAACTAGTATTATACTCCGCCGCCGCTACTAGTATTGTACTCCGCCGGTAACTCACGGCTTTTATTATTCAAAATAACTTGAGGACTCGGACAGACGAATTTAAATATACCATTATGAGAATACGGAGTATTATCTATAAATAGATGATCGATTGGGTGCAGTGCAAACATATTCATTGGACGATACGGATTCGAAGGAAAATAGAAATCAGATCTTTTCTATTCATAAATCATTTTCGGGGGGATCCAAGGATCAAATGGATTCGTGTAGGATTCTGTTTTGTTATGCCCGTTATATTTTTTTGGGTTATCGAAGTGGAAATTTGTTTGTTTTATACTGATATCATAGGTTTATGTTACAAAGATACTAGTTGTCCCATTGTTATAAAATTATTAAAATTTCTAATAAATAATATGGGTTGATGATAGCAGGATGAATTTAGGATGTGTGTATATTTTAATGCCACATTAAAAAATAAAATGTAAGGGTTAGATAACCCTTATTATTTAGGGGTATAAAAAATAAATAGTAACCGATTCTCAGACCTACAAAATATACATGTAATATCTCGGAGGAGTGTGGTAACCAAAAAAGGTTAAATTAATTAACATATACAAATAAAGAATGACTGTACAAATATATAGAGCGGAAGTGAGTGGAAGGGTTTGTCTAGGACGACAAAGGCGAACATATCTTAACCAGGCAGATGAGGTATTCAAGAATGGCCAGGTTAGAATTACCAAGGTGAAACGAGCGTGTATGAAAAAACCTAATGCAAATAAAGGAAGCGAGAGAGTTATGCCAAGATCGTAACAAGAGATCTATAGTCTCTGCCTACCCCGATGGGACTCAGACGTGATGTGTGTATGTACCAGATGTCGTGAGAGGCGACTGGCGTACCAGAACCGACAGATGGCGATTCCGGTACGTCAGTCAATTATAAGTAAAATTTTCCTTTCTTGGATGTCTTGTCCAGAAATAGAATTCCAATGGCCCGTAAGATGATGAAGAATGTACAGTCTGTTGGTAAACCTGTATAAATAAATAAAACCCTGTTCAAATAAATAATAAAAAAATATCTACTGAAGTGATTTCAAAATTCTTACATAAACAGAAAGTTAAAATACCAGTATGTAACATATAAGTTAAGATCTCTCTCTACAGTCTTATGGAAAAGGGAACTACGCGGGGAACCCGCGATGCGCTTCTGGTATTAGAAAACTTTGTACTTAACTTTACTATGCGAAGGCCGCTCCATACTTTAATGAAGATTTTAAGATCAAGACAGAGCACAGTTCCACCGTCTGTCACAAACAAATTCTAATTTATGTATTAAATATAGGAACCTTCCTCTTGAATCACACTATATAATAACCCATTAAACGAGGTAGACCTTAGACAAAAGGTCATCTGTATTGGTACCTCACACTCACTTATTTCTACCGCCGAATAGCAGTATTTGCATTTGTGTGGTCCAGTCTGAAGGGTGAGAGGGGCAGTGAATTTGCTGGGTAATGTGGCATAATACCCTTATAAAGTTGGCAACGTGTTAGTGGTATCTTTGTGATATTACAAACGACTATAGGCTGCAGTGACGCTTACTATCACGTGGATGGTCTGCTTGTTAGTCGACCTGGTCAAATAAAAAAATCTGATACTTAATTAAAAAGATCAAATCATACATAGAAACAGACAGACCATGTGGTGATCATTTATATAGTGAGGGAGAAGAAAAAATGAGAAGGAGAGAAAAAGATTAAAAATGTAGAGAATTTTAATGAAAGCGTTTTATAATATTAAATAAACTACGGCTATTAATCTAGTTTAGAAGCCCTGTTTCATGTCCGATATAGCACAGTTTTATAAGTTACACAAAGCTAAATGAAGCAGTATCCTGAGAAATTACGATGTATTTTCATAATGTACTAATATTTTTATTATATATCTATAAAAAATTGATTAGAGGGCAATGCTTGGAGTGTGCTTGCGAAATTACATCACAAACGAGGAAATCTGTAAAATAACCAAAGTTACTGACATAGCCCGTCAGATTAGCAATTTGAAAGTGCAGTGGGTAGGGCATTTAGCTCGCAAAACCGATGGACGATAAAGCCGTAAGGTTCTGGAATGGAGACCATGTACCGGCAAGCGCAGCTTAACACGTCCACCCATAAGGTGGACAGATGATCTTACTAAAACCGCAGGATCGCGCTGGACTCAGGCCGCATACAACCTGTCCTATTGACGATTATTTAGATAGGCCTATATCTAGCAGTGGACGTCTTGCGTCTGATGTATGATGAAAAAATCTATCCTAGTACGGCACTGATATATTAATTTGCCCGGTAATAGTTTAGTGTATCAACAAAACCTTTTAAACGCTCAGTCGGATATCGCAAAATAAAATAGGACGTCATAAAACACGTTCGCAAATAAAGTAATCAGCAAATATACAGAACTATAAATTGGGCGGTTAACTGCCTTTTCTACAGCTTGTAGTTCAATTAAAATTTTGCGTTAAATCTATGTTTTATTGTAAGAGTCGGTGCAATTTTATCGTGGCTTGGCCAAGCTGGCTCAGCGCCAGGAGAAAATAGTTAGAGCAGCGACAGTTATCTTCAAGGAATGTCGGTAACGGCTCGGAATAGTCGCTTTCTTAAAATCGCCGAGTCAGACGCAGTATTCAGAAGAGTTAAAGTGACAGGTATATTAAGTTAATGGCTGTTGCTCGTTCCGCTCATTTAGAAGCGTGGAGAACTGCAATTGCCGTTTAACAAGCTAACTGACTAACTAACTATCAACGCAGTGCCTAATTTTTTTATGACGTAGGGACACATTGAGATGGGATTTTAAAAATTAAGACATGTGTATGGCGTGAAACGGGAGTGCAAAGTTAGCAAAAAACATTACTGTTTTTAAAGTTTTTCGAATGAAATTAAGTATAAAGGTTATTCATTGAAAGCAAGATACACGTGTAAAATAATTGATTTTTTTTTAAGAATAAGGGGGTAAAACGTGGTGTAAAGTTAATATGAAAGTTTTACAATCTGTTGCGGGTAAACCTCACGTCACTAAACTTTTTCTAAATAGCTGGACCAAATTGAATACTTTTTTGTATTCGTTTTGATGGCTTAGATGGCTTACAAATCAAACTGGCATGTGAAGCTGCAGTCGGTATGGGATTGAACAGTGTTAACCATAAGCTTTAAGATATTGGTTTGTAAGCGCCAACGCCGGTAGGGGTTTTATTAGCGACAACCACTACATGGTGGTGTTGGTGGAACCTTTATTACAACAGTTTTTCTTACAGTTTCCTTTCTGGTGGGTCGCCTAATGAACCCGCAGTAAACTTAGTTTTAAGACTTGTCTAGTGCCGGCAGTTAAAGGTAGGCCTAATGAAATTATTTGTGTAAGATGACTTTTATGTTCCCGTGGGTCATCAGGGTCGTCTGTATCAAATATTAATATGTATAAAATCACTTTCTTAATAGAAAAAATTATGTTTATATTATTACGTATTTATTATAATTTTATTGACAATATAAAAGAGCTTGTAATGGGCATATTTAAATAAAAATATTTGACTTCGACAATCGGTTTAATTATTATGAGTTTATAAAAAAGCTATAGTGCTTATATCATTATCACAGCAATACCAGAACGGTACTGCTTCACAATGATGCATGGGTATTGTGCCCATCCCCACCTGAGCATTCAAGGTACGCTGTTTCAGATGGATATACTAGCACCTCTTGCAACACCTGGTACAGGGGAGGTACTATTCTACTTTACAACACTATGTACCTTACTTCGTTGTCTATACAGTGATTTCCAATTGTTTTTTTAATACTTCCTATACGTTGTCCTGATTACGTGATATGTCGCTTAAACACTTGTCTTACGGACATCAGACAACAGAGGAATCACAAATATATAGTCTAGTCATATACATATATATAATACCCAGAGACAGAAAAAACAAAAAAAATTGTCCTGAGTGAGGATGGAACCCACGATATTTGGCGCACAAGGCAGAATCACGCTCATCCACGCCATTGGGCTCGTGAAAACTGGTATAATTATTAAAAAGAAATATAATTTTAACCGATAAATCTTTATTTCCAGGTCGCAATCTGTACCTCGCGCCCACTGTCAATCCGTTACGTTGTATACCATGAGATTACTTTTGAAAAGTTAATATGCACGAGTAAATTTTCATTAGAATCTTCTCCTGTTAACAACAAACAACAAAAAATAAAATAAGCAAAATCGCTTTAGCCGTTAAAAGAGAAATATTGATTAATTGTACAAGTATCATAATTTTATATTAATAGATTATGGCATTATTATATCCGGTATTTATATATTTGCCGTGACGTACCGGCAAAATAGAATACTACCACCCCCTGCACCAAGTGTCATAAGAGGCGACTACGGTACTAGAACCGACAGATAGCGGTATATCCGTCCGAGACAGTGCAGCTCAAATGCACAGGGCATTATTGCCACGCTGGGCAAGCATGTTGGTAATCGCAAAGCGTAGCTTTTGCGACAGGGATACTGCTGCCCATCCCCGCCCTGTGCATTGGAGCTACTCTGTTTCGAATGGAAATACTGCCATCTAACGGTTCTAGTAATTAAGTCACCTTCTACGACGCCTGGTATACTACCTCACGGTACCTCACGGCCGCGGAATGTTGTTAGTTACTAATTATGTAATAAACACGTTGGCAAACAAACGTGTTTATCTAACAATATCAACACAAATACACAATTGAGACAATACATAACAAATATAAAACAAGTTGTAATGCGTTGTTTTGCAGTTAACACGAATATTAGCCGTGTCATTTCAACAAATGTTTACCCATCTCTGGATAGCGTACAAATAAAGTACTATAGAAATTGGCCGAATAGTAATAAATGACGCAAAAACCACACCCCGGGGACAGCTTGAACACGTTTGAACACGTTAATCATTATTCGTGGAAAATAAATAATAAATTAGAGTAAACTTCATAACAAATGCAGGAATGAAATTACCATCCAATAACAATGTCGATTATTAAAATATACCCAATGTTAATGATGCTGCAATTTAAACGGTAATTTGGTATTATATATTGATAATAATTATTAAGAGAGATGATGTAGGTTGCGTTGATCGGTAACTTAATACACGGTTTCGCATGGAAAATATTGTGAAATTTTAATAATTTAACAATATCAGTAAATAACATAAGGTTTTACCGTGAGGTACCGGCGGAGTAGAATAGTACCTCCCACTACACTTGGCGTCGGAAGAGGTAACTAAGGTACCAGAACCAAAAGATGACAGTATATCTATCCGAAACAGCTCAAATGCACAAGGCAGCAACAATTCCGCGAAAACTGCGCTCTACGATTTTAAACAAGCTTGCCCAGCGCGGCAATTATGGGCAAAAAACCTCAGTTCTTGGCAAATCCTATCCAGTGGAATTTTAATAGCTATAATAATGAACATTAGGTTATTTTTTTATTACACCAGGAAAATCTTACCTACAGTCCGCGTGATAGTAAGCGACACTTTGGCTTATAGAACCATACAAATATCACTAGTGCGTTGCCAACATTGTATCTTGGATATATGATTTCTCTCCTTGTGTAAGGGAAACCTCAAACTAAAGGTCCTCTCCACTGGTACCTCACTCTCACCTATTTCTACCGCCATATAGCAGTATCAGCATTGCTGTATTCCAGTTTGAGACAGGCAATGAAATCACTGGGTAATGTGACATAATATTTTCGAGTCAAAAAGTTGGCAACGCGCTAGTGATATCCATGTTACGAGCATCTATAGGGCAGCCTATGGATTTGTCGACCTGGAAAATATTTGACTGTAACCCTTGGGATACCGGCAAGATATCCAAGAAAAATTCATTTCCCTGTACCAGGTGTCCATAAAAGCAACTAAGGTACCTACATTGACAGTTAGCATAACCCCAATTCAAAGGGGTGGGATGGACATCATAGCTTTCCCGTAGCGAAGCTACGCTTTTCGAGGGTTAACAATGTCGCAATTATGGATTTAAAGAAAGAGTCACGGCTACTATTTGAGGCTATTTGTTGGCTTTGAGACTCCGCCGGTCCTACCTTCCCACCGCAGGCCATTAATGTCATCATCATCAAAGCAGCCTTAAAAAGTCAACTTCAGGACATAGGCCTCCCCAAAAAAGGGGAATATGCCCATTATTGCTGCGCTGGGCAAGCGTAGTGGCGATTGTCATGCATAGCTTCGCGTCAGGAATGCTGCTGCTCATCCCCGCTTTGCTGCACTTGAGCTCCAGGTGGATATACTCCTTTTGTTGGTTCCGGTACCTCAGTCGCTTCTTACGACACCTAGTGCAAGGGGTGGTACTATTCTACTTTGCCTGTACCACACGGCAATATAAATATCATATCGTTGCCTAGATTATTAAATATTTAATTATCTGTTAACCTTGATACTTTTTAAACATGAACAAAATAATTTTTAAAGGATATAAATACACCCGCTTTCCGCATATTGAGGCTGTATTGAAGAGACCATTAGCGGGAGTATGCTGGCGTGCGCCCAGCTCTCCGCACACATAGAGACAGCTGAGTAAGTTGGCGTCTTTCACCACATGTAATATGAGATTAGGTGACGAACAGAAAAGTGAAGTGCAATTGGACTTAAGATATATTAATCCTGTTTAATATAAATATGAAATTTTGATAGTAGGTGGATGTTTTATCGGACCTATCGCTGTTCTGTTGAGACGTCAACACCAGCGCCAACAGGAGAGAGGGCGAATGGATCTGACAGGAACAATTGAACCTTTGATGAAATTTGGCACAGACATTATTGAGGGTCTAGAGTAATATATAGAGTTCCCACGGGGATATATCTTATTTTTATCAGTGGAGTCATTGTGACTTTTTGCAGCTTATGTAAGCGACATATACTTTTTTCAGCAAGAGATCCTCAAGGATGAGATATAAAGAAAAGGTTTCGCAGAAAAGTCTACTTTAAACCAAATTCATTTTATTTCTGAACCCAACAATTCTTCTGTATTTACATATATATAAAAGAAGACACAGACTGACTGACTGATTGACATATGAAAACAGGTACCAAACTATAAAGGTAAAAAACTTGAAATTTAACACATGGGTCCCACTCAGCACTCAGAAAGCACGTCTCCTACTCTTCCCCTTAAGAAGAAAAATGTGGGATGTAAATTTAATATGAGAGTTTACTGATACTAAGTTTATTTTACAATATAATACGGCTGAATCTGCGAGACGCTGCTAGTTTTATATCAATGTAACTAATGTATCAATGTACTATGAATATATTCAAACGGACCATTTTTCTTTTAAGTTCAATAACCACAACCCCGGTCGTTGAACTAGACCAAATAAATAAAATGGCTTCAATATTATTCAAGATTTCAGTCTGTGACCAACGCCAATCAATTTCCATAATTTATTTTACGAATCTAAGATTTCTATTTGTCTTGACCAACTTCCAACATTTTCAGCGAGACGAAGCGAATTCCATTTTGGCTGTACTCTTGTGCCGCTTTTTTTTGTAAATGGAAGTCTGTTTTTTGGCATCGGTACCTTACATTTAAAGTCTTTATTTCTCCACAAATGGGTAGGTATAACACTAAACTGATCCGATTCATTTGTGAAATAATACCGTCCGAGCATTGAAACCTTCCAAACTACTCAAGATAATTGAATTCGAGTCTTACACTCCTTGGAAGCCCGCCAACGCGGGAACGAGTCAATTCGCTAGTAATCATACTTCATACTTACCAATAGACGCTGAGACTTGCTATGATGTTATTAAGGTGCTGCCTGTACGACTAATAATTTACTTTTATATATTAGACCGCTATTAGGTTTGCCAGGTGTCGTAAGCCGACTAAGGTACCGGAACCGACGGATGACATTATGTATATCCAACCGAAAGAGTGTAGCTCAAATATGCGGGGCGGGAATGGGCAGCACCATCTTCTACGCTCTGCGA
This sequence comes from Heortia vitessoides, assembly GCA_020976665.1. Classification (NCBI taxonomy): domain Eukaryota; kingdom Metazoa; phylum Arthropoda; class Insecta; order Lepidoptera; family Crambidae; genus Heortia; species Heortia vitessoides. Next base: position 11,382,158 of record JACJUM010005600.1, on the reverse strand, counting down.
TTGCCACCATACCTGCCCAACGTGGCAATTATGAACTATGTTTCCCCTATTTTAAAGGCCATGGATCGTAAATTCGATCCCCAGTCACGACAAATATTTCATCATCATTTCAGCCATCGGGAGTCTTCAAGAAAGTAAGAATTTTGCTCATAATTGCCGCGCTGGGCAGGCGCGTTGCCAACCAAAGAGCGCAGCTTGCGTGATTGGGATGCTGCTGTCTATCCCCGTTCTATGTATTTGAGTTACATTGTTTTGGATAGATATACTGACATCTGTCGGTTTTATTACCTTAGTCGCCCCTCCCACGACACCTGAAGAGAGGTACTATTTTATTACGACCATACCCGACGGCATTGAATATAAATATAGTATATCCCATCATGAGACCTTAATTTGGATTGGTGTGCTTAAAGGACGGCACATCAATTGCAGTCCTTGATATAGAATACGTAAGACTTTTGACATAACTGTCAATTGTTTGACAGTTGGCGCAGTCGACAAATTGCGTAGTACAAATATCGGAATCATACTATTTCTCCACATCGCTCAAAATGGCGACCAACGGTCATTGCACTCTGCGAACTACTCCGCGATATGGAATTTAAATGTCGCGTGTTTGTGAGGGTTGAGTGGTTCGTGTTGATTTTGGACAGATACGGGTATTGACAAGCTTCTAGTGTTTCGTTCAATAAATTGCATAGAGACATAAATAAATAGTTTTAGTACCAATGCCGACAAATGTTTCAATTAAACTTACTCGGTTCAGCTCGGCTAGAGTACTCAATAATATTCATTAATGAATTAACAATACTAAGTAAATTTATCCTGTTGACTTTTGGCATTAGATCTTTCGGACCCAAATTTACGATTTCATAGTTTTCTGTTTTTTGTTTTCTTGTTTGATAAATAAGCGTCACTGCAGCCTATAGACTGTCGTATTACCACACCATACCAGAATATCACGAGCGCGTCACTTGAAGATATTACGACGATCACGTAAATAAAAGTGAAGATCCGTAAGAGCTGTCGACTGTTTTTGGTCAATATGATGATCATGATTTAACGAGAGCAAGAGCCATGTTTATATAAAACCTTTAAAATTACTCTTGTTTCTGAACTATTCTACATTTTAATTATTTTGGAAAATAAGAGGTTAGTCAGTAATAGATTAGCAATATTCTCTGGACTCGGATGTTTCATTTGGTATTGTCCCTATTTTACGCGCCTAAGTTCGTGGTTTCTATCACCACTAAACGTAAACATTTATGTGGTGAGCGTTTGTTCTGTGTCTGGGTGGACACTTAGCTACGTATTTAAGTGTTACGTTCGTAATTAATCTGTTATCTGATATCCGTATCAGCTACTTATCTTGTATTTAAATCAACGTGAGAGATGGATTTAGAATTGTCATATCAGTAATTAAAGATCTCTTAATTGTTAACAAAGTCATTTAAACTCCCCAAGAGAACACTGGGTAAGCGTGGCAATCACAGAGCGCAGTTTTCGCGATAGAGATGCAGCTATTAATTCCGCCCTGTGCATTTAAGCTGGATACAATACCTGGTATAGGAGACGATACTATTCTACTCTGCCAGTAACTAACAGCCACGATGTGTAATAAATTTATATTATTGTTATATAAAACAAAAATTGGAGTTATATTTACGTATTACAGGCACGCCACTTTCTGTTAAAGTTTGTGTGACTCATGCTGAATGTATACAATATTTTCAAAGATTTTAGGTCAATGCGGATTAAGGATACTTGCAAAGAAAATATAATGAGAATATATAATGAGCAGCCACCAGTTGACGGGCTCGACGGTGCAGATGGTAGTGATCCTATCTTGCGCTTCCAAAGTCTTAGGTTCAATCCCCAACCGGAGCAAATAGTCATATAAATAAATATTGTATTTATTCTGTGTCCGAGTGGTATTTATAAGTGTTCTATGTACCCAGACACAGGACAAACACAACTATCTTCATAAAAATGTTTGTCCCGTGTAGGGATTAAACCCACGACCCTGTAACAACAACTATAACGCGCATAACATAGGATCTCTCTCTCTCTCGTATCCCTTTTAAACCGACCATTGCATCCTTAAAGGCTTATTTTAATTACTGACCCTTCAAAGAGTTCATTTAACCAACAACCTGTTGCCTATGACTTCGCGTGCCTCAAATGTTAAAAGAGTTAAGATGCAATTAAATTGAAGTAATATTGATGAGAACTTGAACAATATTTATTTAATATTTGCTTTAGAGATTTTATGCATAGAAAATGCTGAATGCTGCCGGTATTTTTATCTGGTAAAAACTTTTGTTTTTTTCTAACATACAATATTTTATCAGCTATTGAAAGTTTACTGTTCCGGATACCGCCATCTGTCAGTTCTGATACCTTAGTCGCCTCTTACGACACCTGGTGCAGTGAGAGGTACTAATCTACCCTGCCGGTACCTCACGGCTCTTCTACCTTGTCTACCT
>JACJUM010005600.1:11366127-11379572 GCA_020976665.1 Heortia vitessoides | reverse complement strand
TGTAGAACAGAAAAATAGATCGCGCAATAAAGATTATGGTGACAATTTAGCACAATGTTTTTGTTTTTTCTAAGCACCTATCTTTATTTATAATACATCTAAATTGGCTTTAGAGTTTAATGGCGTAACAGACAGACAGTGGTGATACTAATGCTAATATTGCTAAACGTATTGCTATAATTTGCGAACGGAGTTGATGTTACAGGGTTAGTATGGAATATAGAAGTAATTTTAAAAAAAGTTCGTACCTGCCTGTATCTCACCCCCAATTCCATGGTAATCAGATTTGCGGATGAAACTAGGCAGGCGCTTAAGGCACAAATAACGTTAATCGTTGTATTTTGAAATTAAATATTTGTAAATTGTATTATTTGTGTTACTCCGGTATGTGAGCTATAATATTGTAAAGTTTCACTAAAATAAATTCAGTAATTTTTGCTTGAAAGAGTAACAAACATACATTCTCACAAACTTCCGCGTTACTATAAATATTTATAGGAAATATAGAAGGAATGTACGTGTGAGCATCACATGCTTTGGCATGATTAAGTTCATAATAAGGGCCTTGATGGGCGCAGGCTCGCCGTAACGTTCAGCTGAGCGGCGCCAACAAATGTATCTCCCGGGGCTGCAATGATACAATTAGAATTCATAATGAGCTCGCACTCCTGATATATCAACCCTTGCGTCACGCGTTCCTACCTCGGTAGGGCTCTCAGCATTGACATTCACTTTGGTTGGATACCCTTGTTTGTTTTAGTATTTAGTCTTTGCATTAAATCTGTATCTCATTTATGTGTAGTTTATCATAATGTTTTTTATTGTATTATATTTTTGCTGTGAGGTACCAGCAGAGTAGAATAGTACCTCCGAGAGCATCAAGACAATTAGGAAGCAATTCAAGTACTGGCAGTATATCCATCCGAAACAGTGCAGTTCAAATGCACATCATAGCATCCCCGTCGCGAAAGCTGCGCTCTGCGATTGCCAACACGCTTTTCCAAGCGCGGCAATTATGGTCAAAAAACCTCCTTTCTTGAAGAGGACTTCCAATGGCTGTAATCTTTCTACTTTTAAAAAACCATTTAGGAAAAGACAGTAAAACAGTTTTTATGTTAATCATGACTAAACATACATAGGTCGAAACGGGAAATTCCACATACGAGTAAGTGCCAACCCTGACGGGAAACGCGTAGATGCGTAATTTCCCGGCGCTCGTTGGGGATCGGCGCCGATAGCGTGGCGGATATTACAACAGTGAGCTAACGATGGGAAATATATAGAATTCCCGGAGACATTACTATTGAAAATTTTAGTAAATATACTTAGGATGTTTAAAGGAATTCTGCCAAAAAGTTGAATTGCTATTCAACTTTTTGGCATAATACAACATATACTATGTATACTTAACATAATACATAATATATATTCTATACATAGTATCAAACCAAGCGGCTTCCGCTGTCTGTTTGCTTAAATTTTTTGTACTAAGGGAATTTTTCAGCAATAGACGGAGTGATATAAAATCCATACCGTCTTGGCTTGTGACGGGTAGATAATTGTTTTAAATATTTGGGTTAAACATGGGGATTAACTAAGACTGAAATTGAAAAAAAAACTAAACTAAAACTATACATAGTCTTGAAAATCTTGTACCAACGATCCAACCCAGAATTCAAAATATTACAGAAAGAAATGTCTTCTGTACGAGGAAAGATGACTTTATAAGTTTTTATTTTCTAGGGTTTTTTAATTATCATATTTTTTGCTTTGTGGTGCGGTTACAAAAATTGGAAAGACTTTAATTACTAATATAGAAGGCATGGTATGCTATTTAATTTTATTTTAGTTCATGAGGAGGCAACCTGGTAATTTCAGCAAATTTAAAAATTATTAGGGATAGTGCTTTGTTTCGTCATATATATTAATTTGGACGGTAGATAGCGCAGATTGTGGAGACGCACGTCGTGGATTCGATTCCCACGCAGAATAAATATTTATGCAATAAATATTTTTGTCTTTTTTTTTGCTTTTATGTGTATTTAAATAATATTTTTGTGATTCCTCTGTTGTCCGAAGTCCTTAACACAGTTTTAAAAGCTACTTATGTCGCAGTCAGGTTAACGTCTTATATATTTATCTAAATTTATGTACAAATAATTGCCGCGCTGGACAAGCGTATTGGCAATCGCAGGGCTTAGTTTTCGCGTAGGTGACTTTGCTGGCCATCACCGCCCTGTGCATTTGAGCTACACTTTTCTGGATGGATATACCGCCATCGTCGGTTCTTGTATCTTTCTCGCCTCTTATAACAACTGGTACAGAGGGAGGTACTATTCTTCTCTGATGATATCACACAGGATTACAGAATTATTATAATATTATTATATTTACACATGAACATTTTATATAGTGCCATTTGCGAATTTATCGCTCTGAACGTTTTTTTTTCAGGCGAAAGATGATGGGCTGTTTGGTGTATACGAGTACAGTACATATAGTCTATATAATTACATACAATAAAATTAATTATTAAAATATATAAATAAAGTTTGCCTAGAAATTAGATCGAATCAAGAGAACGTTTTCAGCTATTGCTACTCCATGGGAATACCCTAACATGTCGATTGTTAAAGACGAATCTCCTCTTCAGAGGGAGCACAAAGGCACTCCTCGCCTACGAGTTATCAAGCCATCAAATACACATAAAATCGAACCTCGATAGCTATCTCTTAGCGGCAGGCGATTCGGGGAATCCGACTTTTCCGATGTGTCTAGTAAGGGGCAACATTTTAGGGACATATAACAGTAAAACTCCGATTATTCTATCAACATCTTTGCGACTGCCTTCACAATAAAAACACTTTTTCTCCCACACACTTACGAAAATTTACACTCACACATCCATATGCAAACGCACACGTGCAAGCCGTACAAAGTCGTTATAACTATAGTATTTTCTTGATCCACCAAGTTGTTGAATTATATATAGTACACCATAACTCAATGGGTGAGGTCTGGTGATTGGTGACACAAGCTTATACTTATTTCGGACACCAGTCTCTCACAAATAATAGACATCTTTGTAAGATTTACGAAGAGCTAAAATAAAATGCTTATTAAGTGCTTATAATTTTTTTTCTATTTAAATATCATTCTAAGATTTTTGTTGAGATTTTATTTTTCCCACATCTGTTACATTAACCAGACTCCATTATAAGTCACTTAAAAACAACTCGTCGCTGAAAACGCTTGTGTTACGGACATTGTTTAGAACAGAGCAATTACTAATGTAAATACTACTTAAATACATATATTTATAGACCCAGAACAAACATAAGTATCATCATCTTAATATTTTCTCTGGGTGAGGTTTGAACCCCTTGGGTGCTTAAAATAGATTAACATTTATTTCTATAGAAAAATCAACAGCGTTTTATCTTATTTAATTACATAAAATAATACTAATGGCAATTATGGGTTAAACAAAAGTCAAAAGAAAAAAAAGTATTAGTATTATTATTAGGCATTCTTTATATTTATTTAATCTAATTTGATAATTATAACTTTACATATGTACCTTTATATTATCGATTTATATTTGTATCTATTCTTTTAATATACACAAAATAATAATATTGAGATTGAAGTCTCCATCGCTTTTACTATTGAATGGTGCAGTTTTTTAGTTTTTTTAAGTGTTAATAATAAAATTTTACTCTTAAATCAAGTAGTCATATTAAAGAACCAAAGCTCGTAAACTGCCAGAAGTTTCACTAGGCCTCATACATAACTACTGCTTTCTGTGATGCATCCCAGTATCAACTTCTTCCATTACACCGGGTTCACCGTACAGCTGCTCCAACTGCCACGGTGGTTCTTATTCGTTTTAATAATTAACAGTTTTGCCCAAAATGCCGACACGCTTACCCACCGCGGCAATTATTCAAAAAAACTCCATCATTCTTATGCCTGTATGTCTGTATGTCCAAACTGCAAATAGCTGAATGACGACGACGCATCACGGGGAATGTTTTGAAGAGTTATGCGATAGATCGCCCGCTGCTGATTTTGTACGCAATATGCAATCATTTGTTATTTAATTCCCACTACTTTGACTGATGGTGGTAAACCACTGTGCGATTCAATACCATTTTCTCTCTCAGATCATCACCGCTGATCATTGAAACAAACTCTATGCATTCCCGCACCGTTGGGGCCGGCCGTACGCCTATGATTACTCTAAAGCTGCAAGTCTCCATACGATTGTTCGTTTGTCCCCTGTAATTTATGCTTCAAGCTCTTGCACTAGGTACTTTTCTTGCACTGTAATAATAAATCAATTATTTATTGTACACCATATGTTGATAAAGAGAAAAAGAATAATAACAAAGTAAGAGCGACCTTATCGCAAATAGCGATAAGGCCGCTTTTCGCTCGTCTGGGTATCGTAGGAGACGACTAAGGTATCAGTACTGACGGTGGCGGTATAACCATCTAAATATTGCAGCATCTATACGTTCAACGTATAGAGCGGAGATGGGCGGCAGCATCCCCGTCGCAAAAGCTGCGATTCATTGCCAACATGCTTGCCCAGCGCGGCAATTACGGGCAATATTCCTCCTTTCTTGGGGACGCCTTTATGCAGCAGTGGGCTTTCAATAGCTGGTATGATGATAAACCTTTGGATGGAAAGGGTAAATGAAATAAGAGGTAATAAAAGTTGTGTGTATCATTATTCATTATACAGTAACACACATACAACTCCAGTAGAATTTAGTTTTTTTTTCTATTTAATATATCTAGTCTAATCCGGAGCAAAATATTTTATTTTAATTAATTTATTTAAATAATTTTTATTTTATTTTTTGATAAGCTTTTCCTGCAAAGCTGTCCCGGTTGGGATCCCGTCTGAAACTTGAAATAAGATGAGTTAATCTTGTAAAAATTGTTTGTAGCATATAAAATAATTTAATAATCACAACACAATATATTACAATCATTACCATTCATATTTGAAAAGATTAAAAAAATCCATCGTCAATCAAAAGCAGAATGCAAATTGAAAAGAAATTTCCCGGATTGATCGGCGGACCAATTCCATTTGTACAATCTTGATTATGAGACGATTTTTCCCCGCGAACAATTGTTTACAGTACAAATTCAGGAGAGGCCGGGGAATGCGACGAGGCAGGAATAATCAAACCATCAAATTCACATAAAATCCGGATAGTATCGACTCCATCTGTGCTGCCGTCCGTTGGAGAAGTTAGACTTTACCGAAGTGTACCAATTGATAATCAATTTTCAGTTCGTAAAGATAAATAATATGTTTATTTGCTTTATTTTCAGTACAGTTATATTACAAATATAACTTCTGTATTTAGTATTTTTCTATAAGTCGCAACTGAGGTACTAGAATTGATAGACGGTATAGTTAAGATTCTAATGTCGCCATCATATGAGCTGTACAACGTTCACTGCTGCCTCCCAAATCGATTTCCAATAGGCTAGACTTGTATGTGACCTGCGGCCAGCGCGTCAGTCGCCTCTCACGACACCTGGTACAGGGGGAGGTACTATTCCATTCTGCCCGTATCTCACGCCAGCGCCAGTACCTCACGATCACCTTCTGTGTTATTGGGTGGAAAATGCTCAAAGGATGTTTACATTTTTAAAGTCAGCCTTTTAGGTGGCAACGTGAAATTAAGAGTTCCCTGTCTCCTCAGTTTATACGGTATCTTTACAGCGTCACTTTGTTGTCCATTTGTCAGTCTGTCAACCCTTTTTCTTCTTGTCACTATGGAGCTATCCAAAAATTAACATTGAACGCTTATCTCTGCGTTTCTGTGATAAACTGCTTGTTCCATTTTGTATGAGAGTCAAACAATTGTGCTACCATAAAATAATAAAGAATAATGTTTTTTTATCCAATCCATTCAATTAAATAAAATTTAAAATAAAATAACTCCGTAGTAAGTCACTTAAAGCACTTGTGTGACAGACTTTGTTGTAACACTTGTGTAAGAACAAACAAATCACAAATATACTACCAAAATACATATATTTAACACCCAGACACAGAACAAACACAAATATCGTCATATAAATATTTGCTATTGAATTAAACCCGCGCCATCGGGCAAGTCATATATTAAATTCCAAATTTCTTAATATATTATCCATATATATATTCCATTGTAACTAAATAGATGACAGAGACAAGTTGTTTTTTTTTCTAGTAAATATCATCTGGAATTATAAGTAAATAATCATATCTGGAATGGATAAATCTATACATTTTAGTTTTCAAACTTTATATAAGCCCTAGAAAAGTAAATTAAAAATAATCCAATTTACCATTTTATCTTCTCTTCATTTTATCTTATAATTTAAGCGGTATGATAACTTATTGTATTTTCCTTTTGTTCTTCCAAACAACTGACTCTGTAAAGCACCAATGGCACAAGGAAACCCAAAGAAAGCAATGCGGTAGAAGCAATCAAGCCATCAAATTCACATAAAAACCGAAGAAGGATCGATTTTCGTGTCGCTGGCACTTCGAGAAGATCGGTGTTTTTGAAAAATTGCTCTTTTCTATACGTTACTTTTCGACTACCATCTTCTGTACCAGATGCCGTTAGAGGCGACTGAGGTATCGGCACGGAGCACATCGCGGTATATCCATCTGAAATAAGGTATCTTAAATTTAGCCGATGTGAATCTACGATCGACGATGGTGATAAAATCAATCTTCAAAGCTTTAAAAGCTATTTATAAATTATTCCAGATTTCCTTAACTAGACTTCTGGAAATCCCTTGACTTATATTATGCATAATAAGACAAGAAATTATAAATAACATTATTTTAATTCATATATTAAACAAACAATTATCTGATCACAATACAATAATTCTATAATAATTCCAATAATGGACAATAATAGAGAAAGGAATGTTACGATAGTTTGGACATGTAGTAAGGATGGATTAAAGTAGAATGACTGCACAAATATATAGAGCAGAAGTGAATGGAAGAGTTGTATTTTAACCAGGTAGAAGAGGTATTTAAGGAAGGCCAGTTCAGCAGTACCATAAATAAACGAGCGTGTATAAAATATAATGCAAGAAAAGGAAGCAAGAAAGTATGCCATGAATGTAACAAGTGGTAAAATCTAGTCTCTGCTTACCCCGGTCGGACACAGGAGTGATGTATTCATGTATGTATGTATGTATGTAGGTATGTAAGTATGTATTCATGTATGTATACATGTTCTTATATAAATACTCATCATCCTATCAGCTGTAAGACGACCAGTGCTATCTGTATTATTTGTAGTTCTTTGTCCATAATAACTGAATAACCGATGGCGCAGATGGTAGTGATCCTATCTTGTACGCCAAAGGTAGTGGGTTCGATTACGGTAAGTCATAGCAAAAAGCAAGTAGACCTTATATAAAGGGTCGTCTGCATTGGTAGCTCACTTTCACCTATTACTACCGTTAGTGATATCCTTGTGTTATTATGAGCGTCTTTAGACTGCAGTTACGCTTACTATCACGCGGACTGTATGCTTGTTTGTCAACGTGGTCTAATAAAAAAAATCACTTTAAATCACCCATCCCGAAATGAACATTGCGAAAGTTTCTTAACTTCGCTGATCCCAGTCACGTTATCCACTGCACCATAAGCTCCTCAACTCAACAGATAGATTGAAATAAAAACACCAGAAACAAACAGAGCAATAATTCACAAATCTTGTGCCATAAAGCTTACAAAAATACCACTCATAAAAGAAGATAAGAGGAAACAATTCCAGCCGGCGCCATTAAAACATTTCTATTAATGTCAAAAATTTAGTTGTTAATTTGGGTAAAACACTGGACCTTGGACATTAAGCAGCAATGAGTAATCTGGGACAATTCGCCGAGAGTACGGAGTGTGACAGGGGGGGCAGGGGGCAAGTAACAAGCTTTGGTCTGGACTCTATGTTTTTGTACCCTTAATAGGTTTGGGTTGCTGCGGCCCTGCATCCTGATGCATTGAAGCAATACTATTTTGGATTGATATACCGCCATCTGCTGGTTAAGATACCTGAATTTCCTCTTAGGATACCTGTTACAGAACAATGAATAAACTCACAAAACATTTCAAATATTAATCTAACTTTGTGATAAATTGTTAAAAGCTTTGTGTTGCGGACATCAGACAAAACATTTGTCCTGAGTATGTATTGATCCAATAATCCTTGACGTACAGGGTAGGAACACTACCAAATGCACCATTGAACCGGTTTCAGTCGAAAGGTAGTATTCGAATTTGCCGGTACCCTGCGGCGATTCTCATTAATATATCAGTCGTAGTACGACTACTGCTGTCTGAATTGTGTGAAGTTTTCTGTCCATAATAACTGGATAATGAAGAACCCATAGATGATAGTGATCATATCGATACCCACCCAGAGCAAAAATTTATATGACGAGTATTTGTATTTATTCTTTATCTGGGTGTTGTTTAAATGTTTAGTATGATAGCCAGGTCAATATGTGAGATTACATGGAAATTATTTATTTTTGTTACTATGTCATGAAAGGAAATATTGATTATACAACTATTGTTAATAATACCGCAGGTTAACCAAGATACATTTAGCGTGGTCATCAATTGATTTAAAAACAAATTATTAACGGTGCTAAGAAATAAATAAAACAATAGCGCCCAAACAGACACCTCAGCTAGAGTTTGCGGAAAAGTACTTTGTTTAAGCCTATGCCGCAGGTTTGCGAAAGATCTCAGTTCAGAGAATTTCCAAGAAACTCTCCGTGTTGTTTGTTGTTGAGTACTGTTCATAAACAAGGTTATCAGTTCCTATTAATTGGAGGCTGGAACAGTTTCGTGATTTGGTACATGCACAAATGCTTATAATAAGCGGAAACAAATGGACGAGTTGGTATAGGACGACCATGATGAACATATCTTAACCAGGTAGAAGAGGTACTAAAAAAGTTCCAGGTCAGAAGTACTAAGAATAAACAAGTCAGTATAAAAGGACTTATGCGATTAAGGGAAGTAAGACAAGTATGCCAAGATGGTAGCAAGTGGAGATCCATAGTCTCTGCCTACCCCGAAGGGACGCAAGCGTGATGTATGTAATGTCTCGCAATATTGCATATATTAACCTGCACTATTCAACCTTGCTGGTACTTTACGGCAAAGTCAACCACCATCATTATACCAACTATTGGAAGTCCACTGCTGGACGTAGACTTCTTAGAGGAAGTGAAAATTAGCCCATGATTACCGCACTGGGCAAGCGTGTTAGCCATCGCAGAGCGCAGCTTTCACTATAGGAATACTGCTGCTCACCCCGGCCCTGTGCATTTGAGCTACACTATTTCGGATGGATATACCATCATCTGTCGATTCTGGTATCTCAGTCGCCTCTTATTACACCTAGCCCATCATTATCATTACAGCAGTCGTAGAATATCTATTTCTGTGGAAATTTTGCCCATAAATATAGGACAAGCGTAGTGATTATCACAGAGCGTACCACCGTGAAGAGAATGCTGCTACCCATTTCTGACCTGTTGTCAGCGTAAACGCTACACTGCATCGGGTGATTATACCGCCATCTGTTGGTCCCGGTACCGCACCGCCGTCCATCCGCCGTCCGTGTTTATAAGAATTAATAGTTGATTTGACTAACGGTTTTGCAGTCTCAGTTTTTTGCATATTAAGTAGGTAGTTACATGATATTATGGTTGACCGCGACATCTGCCGCAAGTTCACCGAAACGTGAAAATAAAATCTAAAAAAACAGAGGAATACATGTATTTTACACCTGGAAACAGAATGAACGGAAAGTTTTGTCGTAGGTGGAGATAGAACACGACTTTCCTCTTAAAAGATAGTGGAAACTACGCAAATTTCATCGGCCTGCTCTCACTCTACTAGGGGAGAAGGCAGTTCTGAACCTTTAAGAGGACAACATCAAATTTCGCTCAATTTTTGAAGATCCGTTTGCAGCTCTCGTCTCTTCACTTGCACCAAACGCGGGCCGTTAAAAAGCTTTTGTGATAATCGTCCTGTTATTTACCGGCAATATTTTAATATTGCGCGCTCCCGGTAATCCCGTATTAAAAAAACCGGTTAATGGAACAACAGTAGGTGGCACACGGTCATGTTTGATATGAACGCGTATAATATCAAACCCGTGCTCGATGCTGGACGAGGTATTATATTCGGTTATATTAATATTCCTTGAATTTGCTGCGTTTGCAAAATTTTATCATCATCATCATCATCATCATATCAAGCGTAGGACGATCACCGCTGGACGTACGCTAACCCATAAAAAGAGAATTTGGCTTTGAAATTTCCGATGTTTTGCATTTGAGCTATGCAATTCTGGTGGTTATACCGCCATCTGTCGGTTCCAGTAACCCAGTCTCAACTCACAATATCCGGTACAGATGTTTCTATTCTACCCTGAGTACACCAATTGAATTCTTAAAAGAAGTGAGTTGAATTAACCGGCAGTTCTATATTTTCATTTAAAAAAATATTTGCTTGAGTACCTCTTTAAGTATGGGCAAAATTCCTCCTTTCTAATAGAGATCTATATTCAGCAGTGGACATCCAAAGACTAATATGATGGGAAAAATATCTTATTACTTATCTTTGTGATATTCTCAAACTGAGAATAATAGCTTATAGTCTTGGCACAATAACACTTGCCAAATAAACACCTGTACAGCAATAATGACAATTCGCTAGAATTGCAATCTAACGAAATAAAGCAGAGAACACCATCTGGTTGGTTTGTTGTATTAATTTTATCTTGCTTGCTGTTGGATTAAATTGTAACTCTTATTAGTGCAAGATTAAACTTTCTAACTGGATATTATTACCTCGTGGTCGTTGATGCACGCTCTGCAATTATCGATATTTGGATGGATGACCGAAAAGTTATTTCCGTGCCCTTCAATCCCACCAATACGTATTCAGCTAGCGTGGTGGATTATGCTTTGCATTAACAGCGCCTCCCGGTTTTACCCACGTAGATCCCATTTTGGACTGATTGCTGGAACAAAATATAGCTTTAAACACTTGCTGATTTTGAGCTTTTTATTTAAGGAAGAATTCATAAAATTAGTTCATTAGTTGACTTTATATGCTACCGGCATGCAGAAATGCTCGTCTTGGCCTATATGTTCAAAATCTCATCTGGATCTTTATTTTTTAAATATACTATGTTATTGGGTGAAAATTAGCAAACAAATATATCTTTATTATAATCCTAACTAATATTTTGGTAAAATATAGTATGATTATCATTTTTACACACCAAATTGGCTGAATAAATAAAAAGATCTGAATAAAATTTAGCACAGTAATTATTGATAGTCTGGAGTAACATTTAGGCTACTCTTTATAGACTGTTTCATTTTCACATGCAGTACAAGTATGATGTCAGCCATTTTTTGCCATGTCCTCAATAAGGTCTGCTATGCATTAAAAAACATAGTCGCTTCCTGCTGTCTGTCTATCCTTTTGTATGCTTAAATCTTTAAAACAACGCAACGGATTTAGATACGGTTTTTTAACTGATAAATTTAAAGTTATGTCGTAAATAATCTGCGCTTACATTGCAAAAGCTACCCGACCCAACGGGATTGATCAAAAATTATACTACAGTATTATACACCTTAAAAAAGTCTACCAAAAAGTCCGCGATGGCATATGTCTATCTCTTAGGGATAACCCACAATAACGATTTTTTGTGGTATCTCCCACTGCACCAAGTGTTGTATGAGGCGACTGGGATGCCGGAGCCGACGTATGGTGGTGTATCCGTCCGGTATATTGCAACTTAAATGCACAGAGCAGGGATGGGCAGCAGCATCTCCGTCGCGTAAACTTCTAATGGCTGGTATGATGATTAGGCCAGGTTGACAAACAAGCATACAGTCTGCGTGCTAGTAAGCGACACAGCAGACTGTAGATCCTCGCAATATAACCAACGCCCTGCCAACCTTGTGACTTGAATATATCATGTCAATCTTTAAAACGGAACATAGAAATGAGCACACTATTAATTGGCGGTAGAAAGAGGCAAGAGTGAGGTACCAATACAGACGACCTTTTTAAGAGGACCTTATGTGAAATGATGGAGTTCTATGTATTGATTTCTGTAGCACACAACTCTCTTAGATTATTATATTCAATGATCTAAATGGTATAATGTTATTCGATATAAGCACAATCCAATATCGGACAACATGTGCCAGTGTAAGATTACAAAAGCCTCGCGTCCGATCACACCACGGAGAACGGTTTATTACTTGGGTCTTGGCCGCGAAGTTCCTGGTCAGAACTTGAGGTATTGTATTTATGTAACAGTAGTTTTCGAACCGCGACTCCGACTGCGTGAATTTTTCTTCGAAGCGCAGCGTAGTTTTTCTGGTATCGAAAGTAATCGACGTCCTTCTCCAGTATGAAGTTTTAAATATACTTGCATATAAACATTAAACATTGACAAAGAGAAAAATAGTCATACATATTGGTATTTACAATATGCAGCAGTAGGTAATACATATGTTGAACTATCTTGCTTTGGGCTGTATCTGTAATAAAAGTAATGTAAATGATGATTACATAAATAAATAAATCTCCGTTCTAAATTTCATATTTCCAACCTAGCAAAAATATATAACTTCAATATCAATACAAACTCTACTCAAGTTTACCCGTTACAAGGATTTTCGAATCAACAAAATTTAAGTTAAGAAAAACAATATATCCAAAATTGGAAGAACTTTGTATTCAGATAGATTATAAAACTTATCTTAGGGTATGAAAATTAAGCTTAACATTAACTAGCTTCCATTATACGAGTCAACTAAAAGAAAGGACTTCTAATTGTGTAAAACTTCGACATTTATAATATAGCATAAAACAAGGTGTCTGTCGCAAGCAAGTCTGTCTGTAATGTCTGTCGGGTCAACAGACTTAGCCTGCCTTAACTACTTATGCTTATTTTTTTATGAGACTTATATAAATATACATACATCATGCCTGTGTCCTATTGGGGTAGACAGAGACTATGAATCTCTACTTGTAAGTGTAAGTCCTATCATACACGCTCGTTTTTTCTTGGTATTTCTGACATGGCCCTTCTTTGATACCTCTTCTACCTGGTTTAGATATTTACGCCTCGGTAGTCCTATATCTACTCTTCCATCCACTTTATCTCTATATATTGTGCAGTCATTCATATTTTTTAAAATAAATAAATTATAAACTAAGGCGTTTAAACTTCTGTACCGGGCTATAACACCATGGCACCTTTTATCATATATAAAGAAGATAAAATGACGAATAAGTTTTCTATTAGGTAGACAAGGTAGAAGAGCCGTGAGGTACCGGCAGGGTAGATTAG
>JACJUM010005600.1:11352545-11366027 GCA_020976665.1 Heortia vitessoides | reverse complement strand
CTAATCTACCCTGCCGGTACCTCACGGCTCTTCTACCTTGTCTACCTGATAGAAAACTTATTCGTCATTTTATTTTCTTTATATATGATAAAAGGTGCCATGGTGTTAGCCCGGTACAGAAGTTTTAACTCCTTAGTTTATAATTTATTTATTTAAAAAAATATGAATAACTGCACAATATATAGAGCGGAAATAGATGGAAGAGTAGATATAAGACTATCGAAGCGTATACTACAAATCTTAACCGGGTAGAAGAGGTATCAAAGAAGGGCCAGGTCAAAAATACTAAGCAAAAACGAGCGTGTATGAAAGGACTTACACTTGTAAGGGAAGCAAAAGAGGTATGCAAAGATTTTAACAAGTAGAGATTCATACTCTTTGTCTACTCCAATAGGACACAGGTGTGATGTATGTATGTATATTTATATAAGTCTCATAAAAAAAATATGTATAAGTAGTTAAGGCAGGCTAAGTCTGTTGACCCGACAGACATTACAGACAGACTTGCTTGCGACAGACAACTTGTTTTATGCTATATTATAAATGTCGAAGTTTTACACAATTAGAAGTCCTTTCTTTTAGTTGACTCGTATAATGAAAGCTAGTTAATGTTAAGCTTAATTTTCATACCCTAAGATAAGTTTTATAATCTATCTGAATACAAAGTTCTTCCAATTTTGGATATATTGTTTTTCTTAACTTAAATTTTGTTGATTCGAAAATCCTTGTAACGGGTAAACTTGAGTAGTTTGTTTTGATATTGAAGTTATATATTTTTGCTAGGTTGGAAATATGAAATTTAGAACGGAGATTTATTTATTTATGTAATCATCATTTACACTACTGTTATTACAGATACAGCCCAAAGCAAAATAGTTCAACATGTGTATTACCTACTGCTGCATATTGTAAATAGGAATATGTATGACTATTTGTCTCTTTGTCAATGTTTAACGTTTATATGCAAGTATATTTAAAACTTCATACTGGAGAAGGACGTCGATTACTTTCGATACCAGAAAAACTACGCTGCGCTTCGAAGAAAAATTCACGCAATCGGAGTCGCGGTTCGAAAACTACTGTTACATAAATACAATACCTCAAGTTCTGACCAGGAACTTCGCGGCCAAGACCCAAGTAATAAACCGTTCTCCGTGGTGTGATCGGACGCGAGGCTTTTGTAATCTTACACTGGCACATGTTGTCCGTTATTGGATTGTGCTTATATCGAATAACATTATACCATTTAGATCATTGAATATAATAATCTAAGAGAGTTGTGTGCTACAGAAATCAATACATAGAACTCCATCATTTCACATAAGGTCCTCTTAAAAAGGTCGTCTGTATTGGTACCTCACTCTTGCCTCTTTCTACCGCCAATTAATAGTGTGCTCATTTCTATGTTCCGTTTTAAAGATTGACATGATATATTCAAGTCACAAGGTTGGCAGGGCGTTGGTTATATTGCGAGGATCTACAGTCTGCTGTGTCGCTTACTAGCACGCAGACTGTATGCTTGTTTGTCAACCTGGCCTAATCATCATACCAGCCATTAGAAGTTTTCTGGGTCTTTGGGATTTGAGTGTTGGCAATCGCAGAGCGCAGCCTTCACGACGGAGATGCTACTGCCCATCCCCGCTCTGTGCATTTAAGTTGCAATATACCGGACGGATACACCGCCATCCGTCGGCTCCGGCATCCCAGTCGCCTCATACAACACTTGGTGCAGTGGGAGATACCACAAAAAATCGTTATTGTGGGTTATCTCTAAGAGATAGACATATGCCATCGCGAACTTTTTAGTAAAGTTTTTGAAGGTGTATAATACTGTAGTATATTTATTTTATCAATCCCGTCGGATCGGGTAGCTTTTGCAATGTAAGCGCAGATTATTTACGACATCACATTAAAAAACTTTAAATTTATCAGTTAAAAAAACCGTATCTAAATCCGTTGCGTTGTTTTAAAGATTTAAGCATACAAAAGGATAGACAGACAGCAGGAAGCGACTATGTTTTTTTAATGCATAGCAGACCTTATTGAGGACATGGAAAAAAATGGCTGACATCATATTTATACTACATGTGAAAATAAAGAAGTCTATAAAGAGTAGCCTAAATGTTACTCCAGACTATCAATAATTACTGTGCTAAATTTTATCCAGATATTTTTATTTGTTCAGCCAATTCGGTGTGTAAAAATGACAATCATACTATATTTTACCAAAATATTAGTTAGGATTATAATAAAGATATATTTGTTTGCTAATTTTCACCCATTAACATAGTATATTTAAAAAATAAAGATCCAGGTGAGATCTTGAACATATAGGCCAAGACGAGCATTTCTGCATGCCGGTAGCATATAAAGTCAACTAATGAACTAATTTTATGAATTAGTAAAAGCTCAAAATCAGCAAGTGTTTAAAGCTATATTTTGTTCCAGCAATCAGTCGAAAATGGAATCTACGTGGGTAAAACCGGGAGGCGCTGTTAATGTAAAGTATAATCCACCACGCTAGCTGAATACGTATTGGTGGGATTGAAGGGCACGGAAATAACTTTTCGGTCATCCATCCAAATATCGATAATTGCAGAGCGTGCTTAACACCAACGACCGCGAGGTAATAATATCCAGTTAGAAAGTTTAATCTTGCACTACTAATCTTGTAAGAGTCACAATTTAATCCAACAGCAAGCAAGATAAAATTAATACAACAAACCAACCAGATGGGGTTTTCTGCTTTATTTCGTTAGATTGCAATTCTAGCGAATTGTCATTATTGCTGTACAGGTGTTTATTTGCCAAGTGTTATTGTGCCAAGACAAAATTAATATAAGCTGTTATTCTCAGTTTGAGAATATCACAAAGATAAGTAATAAGATATTTTTCCCATCATATTAGTCTTTGGATGTCCACTGCTGAATATAGATCTCTGTTAGAAAGGAGGAATTTTGCCCATACTTAAAGAGCTACTCAAGCAAATATTTTTTTAAATGAAAATATAGAACTGCCGGTTAATTCAACTCATACTTCTTTTAAGAATTCAATTGGTGTACTCAGGGTAGAATAGAAACATCTGTACCGGATATTGTGAGTTGAGACTGGGTTACTGGAACCGACAGATGGCGGTATAACCACCCAGAATTGCATAGCTCAAATGCAAAACATCGGAAATTTCAAAGCCAAATTCTCTCTTTATGGGTTAGCCTACGTCCAGCGGTGATCGTCCTACGCTTGATATGATGATGATGATGATGATAATAAAATTTCGCAAAAGCAGCAAATTCAAGGAATATTAATATAACCGAATATAATACCTCGTCCAGCATTGAGTACGGTTTTGATATTATACGCGTTCATATCAAACATGACCGTGTGCCACCTACTGTTCCATGAACCGGTTTTTTTAATACGGGATTACCGGGAGCGCGCAATATTAAAATATTGCCGGTAAATAACAGGACGATTATCACAAAAGCTTTTTAACGGCCCGCGTTTGGTGCAAGTGAAGAGACGAGAGCTGCAAACGGATCTTCAAAAATTGAGCGAAATTTGATGTTGTCCTCTTAAAGGTTCAGAACTGCCTTCTCCCCTAGTAGAGTGAGAGCAGGCCGATGAAAATTCCGTAGTTTCCACTATCTTTTAAGAGGAAAGTCGTGTTTTATCCCCACCTACGACAAACCTTTCCATTCATTCTGTTTCCAGGTGTAAAATACATGTATACCTCTGTTTTCTTAGATTTTATTATCACGTTTCGGTGAACTTGCGGCAGATGTCGCGGTCAACCATAGTATCATGTAACTACCTACTTAATATGCAAAAAACTGAGACTGCAAAACCGTTAGTCAAATCAACTATTAATTCTTATAAACACTTAATTGGAATCTAGCGGTGCGTTACCGGGACCAACAGATAGCGGTATAATCACCCAATGCAGTGTAGCGTTTACGCTGACAACAGGTCAGAAATGGGTAGCAGCATTCTCGTCACGATGGTATGCTCTGAGATAATCACTACGCTTGTCCTATATTTATGGGCAAAATTTCCACAGAAATAGATATTCTACGACTGCTGTAATGATAATGATGGTCTAGGTGTAATAAGAGGCGACTAAGATACCAGAATCGACAGATGATGGTATATCCATCCGAAATAGTGTAGCTCAAATGCACAGGGCCGGGGTGAGCAGCAGCATTCCTATAGTGAATGCTGCGCTCTGCGATGGCTAACACGCTTGCCCAGTGCGGCAATCATTCCTCTAATCATTCACTTCCTCTAAGAAGTCTACGTCCAGCAGTGGACTTCCAATAGTTGGTATAATGATGGTGGTTGACTTTGCCGTAAAGTACCAGCAAGGTTGAATAGTGCAGGTTAATATATGCAACATTACATACATCACGCTTGCGTCCCTTCAGGGTAGGCAGAGACTATGGATCTCCACTTGTTACCATCTTGGCATACTTGTCTTGCTCCCCCTAATCGCATAAGTCCTTTTATACTGACTTGTTTATTCTTAGTGCTTCTGACCTGGACCTTTTTTAGTACCTCTTCTACCTGGTTAAGATATGTTCATCATGATCGTCCTATACCAACTCGTCCATTTGTTTCCGCTTATTATAAGCATTTGTGCATGTACCAAAGCACGAAACTGTTCCAGCCTCCAATTAATAGGGACTGATAACCTTGTTTATGAACAGTACTCAACAACAAACAACACGAAGAGTTTCTTGGAAATTCTCCGAACTGAAATCTTTCGCAAACCTGCGGCATAGGCTTAAACAAAGTTCTTTTCCGCAAACTCTAGCTGAGGTGTCTGTTTGGGCGCTATTGTTTTATTTATTTCTTAGCACTGTTAATAATTTGTTTTTAAATCAATTGATGACCACGCTAAATGTATCTTGGTTAACCTGCGGCATTATTAACAATAGTTGTATAATCAATATTTCCTTTCATGGCATAGTAACAAAAATAAATAATTTCCATGTAATCTCATATATTAACCATAACCTGGCTATCATACTAGACATTTAAACAACACCCAGATGGAGAATAAATACAAATACTCGTCATATAAATTTTTGCTCTGGGTTGGTATCGAACCCATGACCTTTTGCGCATAAGATATGATCACTATCATCTACGGGTTCTTCATTATCCAGTTATTATGGACAGAAAACTTCACACAATTCAGACAGCAGTAGTCGTACTACGACTGATATGTTGATGAGAATCGCCGCGGGGCACCTGCAAATTCTAATACTACATTTTGACTGAAACCGGTTCAATGGTGCACTTAGTAGTATTCCTACCCTGTACGTCAAGGATTGTTGGATCAATCCATATTCAGGACAAATATTTTGTCTGATGTCCGCAACACAAAGCTTTAAACAATTTATCACAAAGTCAGTTCAATGTTTGAAATGTTTTGTAAGTTTATTCATTGTTCTGTAACAGGTATCCTAAGAGGAAATTCAGGTATATTAACCAGCAGATGGCGGTATATCAATCCAAAATAGTATTGCTTCAATGCATAAGGACGCAGGGCCGCAGCAACCCAATTCTAAGTAAGGGTACAAAAATACGGAATCCAGACCAAAGCTTATTACTTGCCCCCGGCCCCCCCTGTCACACTCCGTACTCTCGGCGAATTGTCCCAGATTACTCATTGCTGCTTAATGTCCAAGGTCCAGTGTTTTACCCAAATTAACAACTAAATTTTTGACATTAATAGAAATGTTTTAATGGCGCCGGCTGGAATTGTTTCCTCTTATCTTCTTTTATGAGTGGTATTTTTGTAAGCTTTATGGCACAAGATTTGTGAATTATTGCTCTGTTTGTTTCTGGTGTTTTTATTTCAATCTATCTGTTGAGTTGAGGAGCTTATGGTGCAGTGGATAACGTGACTGGAATCAGCGAAGTTAAGACACTTTCGCAATGTTCATTTCGGGATGGGTGATTTAAAGTGATTTTTTTTTTATTAGACCACGTTGACAAACAAGCATACAGTCCGCGTGATAGTAAGCGTAACTGCAGTCTAAAGACGCTCATAATAACACAAGGATATCACTAACGGTAGTAATAGGTGAGAGTGAGCTACCAATGCAGACGACCCTTTATATAAGGTCTACTTGCTTTTATAGTATATCAAATTATGCTTATGACTTACCGTAATCGAACCTACTACCTTTGGCGTACAAGATAGGATCACTACCATCTGCGCCATCGGTTATTCAGTTATTATGGACAAAGAACTACAAATAATACAGATAGCACTGGTCGTCTTACAGCTGATAGGATGATGAGTATTTATATAATAACATGCATACATACATGAATACATACTTACATACCTACATGCATACATGAATACATCACTCCTGTGTCCCACCGGGGTAAGCAGAGACTATAGATTTCCACTTGTTAAATTCTTGGCATACTCTCTTGCTTCCTTTTCTTGCATTATATTTTATACACGCTTTATTTATAGTACTTCTGACCTGGCTTTCCTTAAATACCTCTTCTACCTGGTTAAGATACAGCTCTTCCATTCACTTCTGCTCTATATATTTGTGCAGTCATTCTACTTTAATCCATCCTTACTACATGACCAAACCATCGTAACATTCCTTTCTCTTTTGTTGTCCATTATTGGAATTATTATAGAATTATTGTATTGTGACGAGCTTCTGATTACGTCGCTCTGAGTGTATCAGATAATTGTTTGTTTAATATATGAATTAAAATAATGTTATTTATAATTTCTTGTCTTATTCTGTATATTATAAGTCAAAGGATTCCAGAACTCTAGTTAATAAAATCTGGAATAATTTATAAATAGCTTTTAAAGCTTTGAAGATTGATTTTATCACCATCGTCGATCGTAGATTCACATCGGCTAAATTTAAGATACCTTATTTCAGATGGATATACCGCGATGTGCTCCGTGCCGATACCTCAGTCGCCTTTAACGGCATCTGGTACAGAAGATAGTTGTCGAAAAGTAACGTATAGAAAAGAGCAATTTTTCAAAAACACCGATCTTCTCGAAGTGCCAGCGACACGAAAATCGATCCTTCTTCGGTTTTTATGTGAATTTGATGGCTTGATTGCTTCTACCGCATTGCTTTCTTTGGGGTTCCTTGTGCCATTGGTGCTTTACAGAGTCAGTTGTTTGGAAGAACAAAAGGAAAATACAATAAATTATCATACCGCTTAAATTAAAAGAATAAAATGGTAAATTGGATTATTTTTATTTCACTTTTCTAGGGTTTATATAAAGTTTGAAAACTAAAATGTATAGATTTATCCATTCCAAATATGATTATTTACTTATAATTCCAGATGATATTTACTAGAAAAAAAAAACAACTTGTCTCTGTCATCTATTTAGTTACAATGGAATATATATATGGATAATATATTAAGAAATTTGGAATTTAATATATGACGGGCCCGATGGCGCGGGTTTAATTCAATAGCAAATATTTATATGACGATATTTGTGTTTGTTCTGTGTCTGGGTGTTAAATATTTATACTTTAATAGTATATTTGTAATTTCTTTGTTCTTACACAGTTATTACAACAAAGTCCGTCACACAAGTGCTTTAAGCGACTTACCACGGAGTTATTTTATTTTAAATTCTATTTAATTGAATGGATTGGATAATAAATCATTATTCTTTATTATTTTATGGTAGCACAATCGTTTGACTCTCATACAAAATGGAACAAGCAGTTTATCACAGAAACGCAGAGATAAGCGTTCAATGTTAATTTTTGGATAGCTCCATAGTGACAAGAAGAAAAAGGGTTGACAGACTGACAAATGGACAACAAAGTGACGCTGTCATGATACCGTATAAGCTGAGGAGATAGGGAACTCTTAATTTTACGTTGCCACCTAAAAGGCTGACTTTAAAAATTTAAACATCCTTTGAGCATTTTCCACCCAATAACACAGAAGGTGATCGTGAGGTACTGGCGCTGGCGTGAGATACGGGTAGAGTAGAATAGTACCTCCCCCTGTAACAGGTGTCGTAAGAGGCGACTAACGTTGCGCTGGCCGCAGGTCACATGCAAGTCTAGCCTATTGGAAATCGATTTGGGAGGCGGTAGTGAACGTTGTACAGCTATGATGGCGACATTAGAATCTTAACTATACCGTCTATCAATTCTAGTACCTCAGTTGCGACTTATAGAAAAATACTAAATACAGAAGTTATATTTGTAATATAACTGTACTGAAAATAAAGCAAATAAACATATTATTTATCTTTACGAACTGAAAATTGATTATCAATTGGTTCACTTCGGTAAAGTCTAACTTCTCCAACGGACGGCAGCACAGATGGAGTCGATACTATCCGGATTTTATGTGAATTTGATGGTTTGATTATTCCTGCCTCGTCGCATTCCCCGGCCTCTCCTGAATTTGTACTGTAAACAATTGTTCGCGGGAAAAAATCGTCTCATAATCAAGATTGTACAAATGGAATTGGTCCGCCGATCAATCCGGGAAATTTCTTTTCAATTTGCATTCTGCTTTTGATTGACGATGGATTTTTTTAATCTTTTTAAATATTAATGGTAATGATTGTAATGTATTGTGTTGAGATTATTAAATTATTTTATATGCTACAAACAGTTTTTACAAGATTAACTCATTTTATTTCAAGTTTCAGACGGGATCCCAACCGGGACAGCTTTGCAGGGAAAGCTTATCAAAAATACGCTACTAAAATCTTAGCAGATAGTTAGAGTTTTACCAAGAATATTTATTTTTTCAGTGTCAAATCCATCGCTTCATCATTTTTATCTATTAAAAAAATATTTTGCTCCGGATTAGACTAGATATATTAAATAGAAAAAAAAAACTAAATTCTACTGGAGTTGTATGTGTGTTACTGTATAATGAATAATGATACTACACACACAACTTTTATTACCTCTTATTTCATTTACCCTTTCCATCCAAAGGTTTATCATCATATCAGCTATTGATAGCCCATTGCTGCATAAAGGCCTCCCCAAGAATGGAGGAATATTGCCCGTAATTGCCGCGCTGGACAAGCATGTTGGCAATGAATCGCAGCTTTTGCGACGGGGATGCTGCCGCCCATCCCCGCTCTATACGTTCAAGCTGCACTATTTAGATGGATATACCGCCACCGTCAGTACTGGTGCCTCCTACGACACCTAGAAGAGCGAAGAGCGGCCTTATCGCTATTTGCGATAAGGCCGCTCTTACTTTGTTATTTTTGTTTTTCTCTTTATCAACATATGGTGTACAATAAATAATTGATTTATTATTATTACAGTACTAGAAAAGTACCTAGCGCAAGACCTTGTGCATATATTACAGGGGACAAACGAACAAACGTATAGACACCTGCAGCTCTAGAGTAATCATAGGTGTATGGCCGGCCCCAACGGTGTGGGAATGCATAGTTTGTTTCAATGATCAGCGGTGATGGTCTGAGAGAGAAAATGGGCCAAGAATGATGGAGATTTTCTGATAATTGCCACGGTGGGTAAGCGTGTCGGCATTTTGGGCAAAACTGTTAATTATTCAAACGAATAAGAACCACCGTGGCAATTGGAGCAGCTGTACGGTGAACTCGGTGTAATGGAAGAAGTTGATACTGGGATGCATCACTGATAGCAGTAGTTTTGTATGAGGCCTTGTGAAAATTCTGGCAGTTTACGAGCTTAGGTTCTTTAATGTGACTACTTGATTTAAGAATAAAATTTTATTATTAACACTTAAAAAAACTTAAAAATTGCACCGTTCAATAGTAAAAGCGATGGAGACTTCAATCTCAATATTATTATTTTGTGTATATTAAAAGAATATAAATATAAATCTATAATATATATATAATATAAAGGTACCTATGTAAAGTTATAATTATCAAATTAGATTAAATAAATATAACGAATGCCTAATAATAACTTTTATTTAGCCGATAATTGCCAATAGTGTTATTTTATGTAATTCAATAAGATAAAACGCCGTTCATTTTTCTATAGAAATAAATGTTAATCTATTTTAAGCACCCAAGGGGTTCAAACCTCACCCAGAGAAAATATTAAGATGATGATACTTATGTTTGTTCTGGGTCTATAAATATATGTATTTAAGTAGTATTTACATTAGTAATTTCTCTGTTCTAAACGATGTCCGTAACACAAGCGTTTTTAGCGACGAGTTGTTTTTAAGTGACTTATAATGGAGTCTGGTTAATGTAATAGATGTGGGAAAAATAAAATCTCAACAAAAATTTTAGAATAATATTTAAATTGAAAAAAATTTATAAGCACTTAATAAGCATTTTATTTTAGCTCTTCATAAATCTTACAAAGATGTCTATTATTTGTGAGAGACTGGTGTCCGAAATAAGTATAAGCTTGTGTCATCAATCACCAGACCTCACCCATTGAGTTATGGTGTACTATATATAATTCAACAACTTGGTGGATCAAGAAAATACTATAGTTATAACGACTTTGTACGGCTTGCACGCGTGCGTTTGCATATGGATGTGTGAGTGTAAATTTTCGTAAGTGTGTGGGAGAAAAAGTGTTTTTATTGTGAAGGCAGTCGCAAAGATGTTGATAGAATAATCGGAGTTTTACTGTTATATGTCCCTAAAATGTTGCCCCTTACTAGACACATCGGAAAAGTCGGATTCCCCGAATCGCCTGCCGCTGAGAGATAGCTATCGAGGTTCGATTTTATGTGTATTTGATGGCTTGATAACTCGTAGGCGAGGAGTGCCTTTGTGCTCCCTCTGAAGAGGAGATTCGTCTTTAACAATCGACATGTTAGGGTATTCCGATGGAGTTGCAATAGCTGAAAACGTTCTCTTAATTCGATCTAATTTCTAGGCAAACTTTATTTATATATTTTAATAATGAATTTTATTGTAAGTAATTATGTAGACTATATGTACTGTACTCGTATACACCAAACAGCCCATCATCTTTGGCCTGAAAAAAAAAACGTTCAGAGCGATAATTTCGCAAATATCATTATATAAAATAATTTTTTTATCTGTAAATATAATAATATTATAATTATTCTGTAATCCTGTGTGATATCATCAGAGAAGAATAGTACCTCCCTCTGTACCAGTTGTTATAAGAGGCGAGAAACATACAAGAACCGACGAAGGCGGTATATCCATCCAGAAAAGTGTAGCTCAAATGCACAGGGCGGTAATGGCCCGCAAAGTCACCTACGCGAAAACTAAGCCCTGCGATTGCCAATACGCTTGTTCAGCGCGGCAATTATTTGTACATAAATTTAGATAAATATATAAGACGTTAACCTGACTGCGACATAAGTAGCTTTTAAAACTGTGTTAAGGACTTCGGACAACAGAGGAATCACAAAAATATTATTTAAATACACATAAAAGCAAAAAAAAGACAAAAATATTTATTGCATAAATATTTATTCTGCGTGGGAATCGAATCCACGACGCGCGTTACTACAATCTGCGCTATCTACCGTCCAAATTAAATATATATGACGAAAAAATGCACTATCCCTAATAATTTTTAAATTTGCTGTAATTACCAGGTTGCCTCCTCATGAACTAAAATAAAAGTAAATAGCATACCATGCATCCTATATTAGTAATTAAAGTCTTCCCAATTTTTGTAACCGCACCACAAAGCAAAAAATATGATAATTAAAAAAACCCTAGAAAATAAAAAATTATAAAGTCATCTTTCCTCGTACAGAAGACATTTCTTTCTGTAATATTTTCAATTCTGGGTTGGACCGTTGGTACAAGATTTTCAAGACTATGTATAGTTTTAGTTTAGTTTTTTTTTTCAATTTCAGTCTTAGTTAATCCCCATGTTTAACCCAAATATTTAAAACAATTAACTCACACGTCACAAGCCAAGACGGTATGGATTTTATATCACTCCGTCTATTGCTGAAAAATTCCCGTAGTACAAAAAATTTAAGTAAACAGACAGCGGAAGCCGCTTGATTTGATACTATGTATAGAATATATATTATGTACTATGTTAAGTATACATAGCATATGTTGTATATTTGTATATGTTGTATTATGCCAAAAAGTTAAATAGCAATTCAACTTTTTGGCAGAATTCCTTTAAACATCCTAAGTATATTTACTAAAATTTCCAATAGTAATGTCTCCGGGAATTCTATATATTTCCCATCGTTAGCTCACTGTTGTAATATCCGCCACGCTATCGGCGCCGATCCCCAACGAGCGCCGGGAAATTACGCATCTACGCGTTTCCCGTCAGGGTTGGCACTTATGTGGAATTTCCCGTTTCGACCTATGTATGTTTAGTCATGATTAACATAAAAACTGCTTTACAGTCTTTTCCTAAACAGTCTTTTAAAAGTAGAATGAGTAGTGACAAAGATTACAGCCATTGGAAGTCCTCTTCAAGAAAGGAGATTTTTTGAACATAATTGCCGCGCTGGGAAAGCGTGTTGGCATTCGCAGAGCGCAGCTTTCGCGACGGGGATGCTATGATGTGCATTTGAACTACACTGATACGGATGGATATACCGCCAGTACTTGAATTGCTTCCTAATTGTCTTGATGCTCTCGGAGGTACTATTCTACTCTGCTGGTAACTCACAGCAAAAATATAATACAATAAAAAACATTATGATAAACTACACATAAATGAGACACAGATTTAATGCAAATACTAAATACTAAAACAAACAAGGATATTCAACCAAAATGAATGTCAATGCTGAGAGCCCTACCGAGGTAGGAACGCGTGACGCAAGGGTTGATACATCAGGAGTGCGAGCTCATTATGAATTCTAATTGTATCATTGCAGCCCCGGGAGATACATTTGTTGGCGCCGCTCAGCTGAACGTTACGGCGAGTCTGCGCCCATCAAGGCCCTTATTATGAACTTAATCATGCCAAAGCATGTGATGCTCACACGTAAATTCCTTCTATATTTCCTATAAATATTTATAGTAACGCGGAAGTTTGTGAGAATGTATGTTTGTTACTCTTTCAAGCAAAAATTACTGAATTTATTTTAGTGAAACTTTACAATATTATAGCTCACATATCGGAGTAACACATACAATAAAATTTACAAATATTTAATTTCAAAATACAACGATTAACGTTATTTGTGCCTTAAGCGCCTGCCTAGTTTCATCCGCAAATCTGATTACCATGGAATTGGGGGCGAGATACAGGCAGGTACGAACTTTTTTAATATTACTTCTGTATTCCATACTTACCCTGTAACATCAACTCCGTTCGCAAATTATAGCATTACGTTTAGCATTATTAGCATTAGTATCACCACTGTCTGTCTGTTACGCCATTAAACTCTTAAGCCAATTTAGATGTATTATAAATAAAGATAGGTGCTTAGAAAAACCAAAAATATTGTGCTGAATTGTCACCATAATCTTTATTGCGCGATCTATTTTTCTGTTCTACA
>JACJUM010005600.1:11285750-11343713 GCA_020976665.1 Heortia vitessoides | reverse complement strand
ACTGCGTCCACTGCTAGACATAGGCGTCCCCAAGAAAGGGGGCGCCACTATAATTGCTGCGCTGGGCAAGCGTGGTGACAGTTGCAGAGCGTAGCTTTGCGACGGGAATGCTGCCCAAACCCCACCATATTGCATTTAAACTTCACTGCTTTGGGTGGATATACAGCCACCTGTCGGTTCCTGTACCTCAGTCGCCTCTTACGATACCTGGTACAAAGGTACTATTCTACGCTGCCGGTACCACATGGCTTGCATAGTTATAGCCATGATGCCATGACCAAGGGAAATAGTCATATCAGCTGTAAAACGTACACTGCTGGATGAAGGCTGCGCCAGAAGAGGAATTTTTTTTTAATTTTTAGACAGTTAAGTTTGTGGAAATCACAGAGCGTAGCTTTGAGCAGAAATGCTGCCCATCTCCTGTTCCTGTTTGTTCGTTTCCGGTATATCAATGGCTTTAATTGACACCTAGGTAGTTGTTTCCGGTGTCACAGTCGCTTCTTTTGATACCCTAGGCTTTTCACGCAACCAAAACTAGAGAGCACAAGCTCATATCAAATAAAGTCCGCATCATTCCCCCCCTCTAAGGTTATTACCATATTATTACCCCTCATTTAGAGGTGCTCACATTTGCATACGTCTTAATGACGTCATCGCCGCCATGTAAATTAAACATGTATATTCATAACTGCAATTAAATTAATGTCTCCTTACGAGTGTGCTCGAATTAATCTAATTCAATTACGTTCATATAGTAGACGGTGACTTGACGGAATTAATTAGGGTTAAATGAAAATGTAAGTAATTTGACTAGAGACAAAGATTGTCTACTTTGGTAACTCATCATCATCTGCTGGACATATGCCTCCCCAAAAAAGGAGGAACTTTGCCCATAATTGCCGCGTTTAGTGAGAGTATTAGCAATCGCAGAGCGCAGCTTCCACAACGGGGATGCTGCTGCCCATCCCCACCCTCACCATTTGAGACACACTATTCCGGTTGGATATACCGCCATCTGTCGATTCTGGTATCTTAGCCGCATTTAACGACACGTGTTACAGAGGGAGGTACTATTCTACTTTGCCGGTACATTTCAGCTTTGGTACGTAATTTTCATCTATTTTTAACGTCAATAAGCTGTATAAACTGGAAAATGATATAACCATCTCCTGGATCAACCTGGATATAACCATCAAAGTACAATGTTGGCTATTTAATGATATCCTTGTGATGGTACGAGCGTCTATAAGCTACGGTGACGCTTACTATCACGCGAACCGTATTTTTGTTTTTCAACTTAGCCTAAAAAAAATAAAAAAAGGTTCTATGCAAACAAACATTCCAAACTATCTCACCGTATACAATTCATCATCTCCGAAAATACATAACAAACTAAAACATTTGACCCCAGGAACACTTCCACAGAAAGGCTTCCCCCATAACTCGGCGCGTTACGTCTGCGAGTGCGTAGTTCCCCGCATTATTTACGTTGAATAACGGCTGCAAACGGCGTATAACGGCTCGAAACGGCGCAAGACGGCGCCGGCCACAGATTGGCCAATTACATTAGCGGATCAACCGGAGTGACCTCCATTTGGTTGGACTGAATTTTTTAGCGGCACCGCTGCTTTATTTAAGTATTTGGAAGGCTGAGGCGGAGTTCGGAATTGTAAGGTCTTATTCTGTGGAATATCAGAGGTCTGTCCAAAGAGATTATGCGCAATACCAAAACCTTAAATAACGACAAAATGGTAAAAATACGGATAGGTTTTTAGCAACATTAGTTTTTCTTGCTGGCTCTTTTCTTTTAGATCGCGTAATAAATCTGTAGTGAACATAGATTTTCTCATCTAGTGCTAGAATAACATGGATGAATGAGAAGGTGCTGACAGTTTAGAATATCTTATGTACCATATTTTGTAAGAGACGACTAAGGTCCTAGAACAGTTCAACTGCGATATATCCATCCCCAACAGTGTAGCTCAAGTACACTGGGTGAAGATGGGCAGCAGCAACCCCGTCGCAAAAACAGCGCTCTGCGTGGCAATTATGGGCAATTCCCATAATTGCCGCGCTTCCCTTTCTTAGTAAGTAACTAAGTAAAGCCATTAGAAGTCCACTGCAACAGTGAACCTCTAATAACTGATATGATGATATATTTGTTTCAACATAGCCTGATTAAAATGACGGCTGCCATAATAACTTGTTTACAAATCATTCGGATGATTTTATGCATGCTTTATTTTGAAACCTTTGTAATAGAAACAATATAAATGATAAATTATTATGCCAATTTAAATTACTCGCTCAACGATACTACATTGATATGTATTATTTTAACCAAACACACGTACATACATACATCACGCCTGTGTGCCATCGGGGTAGGCAGAGACTACGGATCTCCACTTGCTACAATCTTGGCATACCTCTCTCGCTTTCCTTACTTGTATTAGTCTATTCATACACGCTCGTTCATTCTTGGTACTTTTGACCTGACCCTTCTTTAATACCTCTTCTACCTGGTTAAGATATATTTGCCTCGGTCGTTCTATACCAACCTTTCCATTTTCTTCAGCTCTATATATTTGTGCAGTTATTCCATTTTCTCCATCCTTTCTACATGTCCAAACCATTTTAACATTTCTTTCTCTATTGTTGTCACAATATCATCTTGTACACCACATTGATCTATATTTTAATCAATCAATTTTGACATAGCCTTTCTAAACAACGACAGATTTAATGTGTTCGGAAACTGTAATACGCCTAATTATATAACATATATGTATGAATTAAAAAATTACATTTCATGAGCGTCGCTTTACACGTCACGTTTACACCCGCGTAGTCCCTACTCCTGTGAGAATACGAGAATTAAATATAATTTCCAGCTAATAATGCAGCTCCCCAATGATTAATTACTGCTTTATAAATCCTTTGAGAATTTTTGAGTTAACACACAGAAACAGATTTGGTTTAAGTTTTATTATTTTAACAATAGTAAATAATCTCTCTTGATCCCTTGACACTTGAATTACGGATATTAGACGACAGAGGAATCTCAAATATACTTCATAAACACATATATATATATATTTATCACCCAGACACAGAACAAAATTAACATCATCATATATATGACCTGGGTGTGGATCAAACCTACGACCTTTGGTGCACAAGATAAAATCACTACCAACTGCGCTATCGGGCCCGTCATTTTAGGTAGAGGTCTATGACAGACCCGATGGCGCAGTCGGCAATGTTCCTATTTTTGGCACCAACGTTAGTAGTGAGCTCCTATAAGCCCCACCGACCCACCTAGCAGATACATTTAAATCCGAATATTTAATTATTATTTTTATTAAAACTTTATTCCACAAATATTACAAAATGTACAAATGGTGGAATTAAAGTCAATCATTATACGAAACAGAAAAAACACATAGTAGTGCAGACAATATACATACAAAATAGATAAACTTTACATTCATATTTGTATAAATAAACGTAATAATTACAAAAATAAAATAAAGTACGGAGAAAGCGTCTCAGGATAAATTTGTTAGGGGATTGCTTAATATTGACAGGCCCGATGGCGCAGATGGTAGTGATCCTGTCTTGTGCACCAGGGGTCGTGGGTTCGATTCCCACGCAGTGAAAATATTTATATGATTATATTTGTATTTGTTCTGTGTCTGGGTGTTAAATATATGTATTCGAGTAGTTTATTTGAGATTCCTCAGTTGTCTGGCATTCGTAACACAAGTGCTTAAAGCGATTTACCATGGAGTCCGGTCAATGTATGAGATGTTGTAGAAATTTGATTAAAACATGATGAATGATTACAAATGATTATTATTGTATTCAACGGAAGGTCGTTCCAGAGTCGTATAGCTGTCACTGTAAAAGAGTTTGTCAAAAAACTAGAGTGATGAGAAGGAGTTAAGAGCGCGAGAGTATTATAAGAACGGATATTACGTTCGTGAGAGGAAGATAGACATTGGAATCTGTCCTTTAAGTAAGTTGGTGCGTACGGATCAAAAAGTATTGAAAATATTATGGTTAGATTATTAATAACAGAATTTTGCGACGTTTACAAATAGGAAGCCAGCCCAGAACAAATCGGTAATGGGAAATAGGATCGTAATTACGCAAACCGAAAATGAAACGAAGACAGGTGTTTAATAGACTAGCCAATTAATTAAGGAGTTCTTGAGAGATATTAGTGCAGCACACGTCACAATCGTTAATTATTGTTTTGTATCTGGGTTAGAAATATGTACTTAATTTTTTTATTTGTATTTCGCCTGTTATCTGATTTCCGTGACACAAGTGTTTTAAACGACCTATCATGTAGTCAAGTGAATAAATTCGAGCTGTTATGAGATGTTTTTATCCTTGCCTTCTTATATAAATGGCTAAATGGATTAAAAAAGAAAAACTTTTAAAAAACCTTTTTTAGTTTCTGACTTAAATCGTACCTGAAAAATATAATATATTTTTTATGATATTAGTTCTAATATTTTTTACTAGCTTTAAATCAAGGTTACATCCAATTGGAATTACTAAAAACACCCACCTAAATCCAAAATGTACATTGATAAACCACATTAAAGTTTCTTTTGTCACAACAAACGAGCTGCGTTGGCAGCGAGCGGTGCGGCGCGGCTACAATCGAATTATTGACAAGTCGTGCCAAGTTTCGATTACTTGGAACACCAAACATTTGTGTGTGGCTGACATAGATAGGATGTTGCTTTAAGCAAACATGTTATTTTATGTTCTTGTTTTTATATATCGTTCGTGCTACGCAAGCTTAACACCTATGGTGCAATAAAACAGAGTAAAGTCACTACTATTCTAGCCTCCTCATACCAGGTATATTACATGAGGAATTACATAAAAATCGTCTGCATTGGTACCTCGTTATCCCCACTTTTACCCCCAAATCGCAAGTTCGCATAACTGTGTTCCGGTGTGAAGGGTGAGAAAGGCAGTCAAATTACTTGGTAATGTGACAAAATATCTTCAAATCACAAGGTTAGCAACGCTCTAGTAATACTAGTAGCACGCGCTAGTAAACTCCTAGTGAGATTACAAGCGTTCATAGGCTGCATTGATGCTGACTGTTTGCTTGTAAAAAAGGTTCATTGCAGGCGACTTAGGTGCTAGAACCGACAGACGGCGATATTTGTAGATACACCCCTATCTGTTGGTCTAAAGCAGCATATGTAAAATGCCAATGGATGAGAATAGGCAGCATTGTCGTTGCTTAAGGTACCTCGAAATTAACCACCACGTAAGACTAGGTAAGTCATCAGCTTGATCCACTGAGTTAACGTACAAATATTGCATTATCTAATTTTAGAATAATGTGGTAAGAGATCTGAAAAATAATTTATTTTGAGAATGAAAATACTTACCCTTAAATAAACTTACAGTATATTTAAAGTTGAAGCCCCAGGCTTAGCTGGCCCAGGTCACTACGACCTAATATCAAAGTTGTATTTGATGTCATAGATTATATGGTATGAAATTAATGACAGTTTACAAACTCCTAGCGCCATCTCTTGACATTAAGAGTAAACACTTTTTATTATTTATAGTCGGGGATGATGTATTCTCATGAAAGTGTATAATTATTGTCATTACCATCATACCAGCCATTAGAAGTTCACTGCTTAATATACGCTTCCTCAATAAAGAGGGATTATTGCTCATAATTGACATGCTGGACAAGCGCGGTGGAAATCACAGAGCGTAGATTTGTGACGGGAACGATCCTGCTGCCATGCTGCCTATCCACGATCTATTACATTTGATCTATAGTCTATATATAGCCATTTGAGCTGCTTCGGGTGGACATACTGCTATTTATCGATTCCAAAACCTTAGTTGCCTCTGACGACACCTGGTACAGGGAGAGGATTTTACTCTGCGGAAACCACAAGGCTAGAGAAACGCTAGATTAGATAAGAATCGCAAGAGGCAGATAAATGGAAATTATTGAAGAACTGGATTATAAAACCATCACTCTGATGACTTTAGTGAACCTATGACTTAGTAATGTTTAGGTATATATATGTAATGTTTATATATATATACTAGCTGATCTACACACGTTATCCTGTCTAAACTATATACTTATGTTTATCATAAAAAAAATTACAACTGTAAATTGAGATATAAACTATCCTAACTCCCAATTTGAATCAAGCTGTACCCAGTAAGTAAAAAATATTAAAATTTATGCGGTGGTTTTAAAGTTCATTCGCACAAACACTGTGACACGTATTTCTTATACATAAATATGTGTTTTTAACAAATTGATTTTTTCTCTAAAATAATATTTTAAATATTATTTAGCATTTTATTTATTAACAGCAGCTAAGTATAAACCTCTTGAGTTTGTAAGTCACATCCAGCATAATAGTTGTGCAGCCTCCCGGTATTGGACAGACGCGGGTTTGAATCCCGCCCGACACTTAAGACAAGGTCACTTTTTCAGTACACATCACGATATACCATTTGATATCAAAAGAGTCACCTTATATATAAAAGTTTAGTCTATCTTGAACTAGTCTGCCGTGACATAATGGGTCTTAAAACTAAGTTCACTTCAGGTTCATTTCACAAACCACTCATTTAATCTTAATAACATAAGAAATATAAACCAACGCCTGATACGCTTGGCTGGCTATCTCTCTAAACATGTCTAAACCATGAACTGTCATTCTGAAGCATTCATATGTTATAAATGAGTTTCTAATCAAAAGAGATCTTACTACAAACTGGACCTCGATGCTCATGCACTAAGGCAGGGGTCGCCAACTGGTTCGCAAGCTATTTTATAATTTAATTATAATTTAATTGCGCATATTTAGATTAATTTTTATGAAATATAAATGGATTCGAAGGTGCTAATAGTGATTGTACCTTGCGTACCAAGAGTCGCAGATTCAATCCTAAAGTTAATAAAAATAATATAATACTTCATTGTTCACCAGGGATATAATAAATAATACATATAAATTAACCATTAAAATAGTTTAAATACTATATTAAATTAAATGGGCAGTTGAGGGTACACCTAAATAAAATATAAAATCCATAAAAAATATTGTTATTAACAAAACATATAAAAAAGTACAGATTTATTAAAATTGCAAATAAAAATAATATATACACAAATACAATAAATAGTGTTAATGAAACAACGCAGTGTAACATAAAAATTATGACAATGTTCCTTTAGGACAATATTCCTTTAGGAAAATGTTCCCTTAGGACAATGTTCCTTCACCATCTTCTTAAATAAGGCCAGAAACTGCACGCGCCTGATTACTAAAGAAGATATAGTGTAAATAAAAAACAACATGAATACCGAGCTGTATAATGCATAGCCATAAAAAACTACGCTCAGTATTATCACCACTCCCGTCCATTAGATCAGTTAGGAGCAAATCTCCTTAAATGTAGATTT
The DNA here is from genome assembly GCA_020976665.1 of Heortia vitessoides. Taxonomy (NCBI): domain Eukaryota; kingdom Metazoa; phylum Arthropoda; class Insecta; order Lepidoptera; family Crambidae; genus Heortia; species Heortia vitessoides. The sequence continues at coordinate 11,336,227 of JACJUM010005600.1, read as the reverse complement.
TTGAAGGAGACTTCCTACAGCCGATATAATGATAGACTGCATCACCATCACTACAGCTGTAAAATGTCCCTGGACATACGCTTTCCAAGTGATATTCAATAGGACCGGTTGTATGCGGCCTGTATCCAGCGCGAACCTGTGGTTTTAGTCAGATTGTCTATCTGTTTTGTGGGTAGATGCCCTACGCTGCACTTAGTGGTATGTAGTCTATATACCAGAACGATACGACTCTATTGGCTATCATTTCTGCGTACTAAGTGCCTTGACCACTGCCACTTTATCTTACTCCTCCATTGAGCAATGTCAGAACTTTCGTTCTGTTACAAATCTCTTTATTCTTGATTCGATCTCGCAAAGAGACTCCGAGCATTGCCCTCTCCAAAGCTGGTTCGACTATTTGGAGTTGACTTAGAAGTACTATCGTAAGTAAGTAAGTCATCGCTGGATGATAGGCATATCCATGCTAACTATGAAAGATTTTTGTTTTGTTTTATTCTCGTTCTATAAATCTAAACCGCTGTAGACTTTAAAGTCAGTTTATTTAACTTTCACAAAAAACACTATTTGAAACTAGGGTACATTTTTATAAATTCTCATTATAGCAAATGAGGATCGGTAGTTGCTGGCTTTCCCGAGAAAGTAAAAAGTTTGCCCGTAATTATATATCGATATATCGGTATCGGTATAGAGGTATATATAAATATATATACCGCTATCTGTCCACAATCTACCTAACCGGATCCAATACCGGTGTTTTCTCTCGTAGTACCAGGAGTAGGTACGATCCTGCTTCACTGGCTATATTAGTCTTACCAACATCATATTTCTGGTGATGACAGTGTCGAATAAGATTGTAACATTTAAATAGAATACCTTGACTTTTATCTCATGCATGTATCGTAGAGTACCGGTGGAGTAGAATTACTCTATACAAGGTATTGTAAGAAGCCTCTAAGGTACTGGAACCGGCAGATGGCGCTATATCACCTACAACAGTGCAGCCTTAATACAACAGGGTATAAATGGACAGCAACATCCTCGTCACAAAGCCATTGCCTCCACACCTACCCAACGAGGCAATTATAGGCATACATCCCTCTATCTTGGGAAGGACTATGTAAGTTATAAATTTACACAAAGCCTATATCTAGCTATAAACGTCTGAAGGTTGCTTTATTGATGATCTCATGCATATATTTCCTATGCTGGGATTAATCGTTAGCACACGTTTTCAAATAATGTATTAAACATGTTTGCGGGCCATGGCCTACTGATTCCTGCACCGCCTCCCGAGTGCTTGTAGTGCGTACATCTAAATGTATGTATTATCTTAGCTCTTGTAGGAAACTGATAGCCAAGTTTGCCATGCAAAGCTACCGCCCCCCCTTGCCCTCCTCACCCCACTGCTCTCTGCGAAGTATCACAATCAAATTATCGGCAACTCCTGCCAAGTTTCTATTGTTCGAGACGGAACGTAGTTTATGTCTGTTGTGCTACCGTGCCGAGGAGAACCAAGTGTTGACACTACTATCAAGACTTGCTTGTTTATTGCTGTTTTTACTGACTAATACCCAAGCTCAATTTTAATATATGCACACACAATTCACACATTGCAACATATACATTGGTCTGACTCTGTGATGTGGCTTAAAGCGCATGCGTTACGGACGTCGAACAAAACATGATTCACAAACAATTAAATTAAATACATATATTCAACACCTAGACACAAATCAACCATAAATATAACAATATAAATTTTTGTTCTAGGTGGCGATCAAACCCATGACCTTTGGCGCCTAAGATAGGATTACTACCTTCTGCGCCATCGGGTTTTGTTTAATGGACCTTGTCTTGTTTTGACAAGCATTATCTAATAGCCGAAATTCAAAATATAAAGAAATAATATTTAAAGTTTTCTGAAACAGGACCTGATCTAAGAGATCAGGAGATTCAACTAACATATGTTAATTAGGTTTTCTTTAAATAACTTGACTGGATCTAGACAGCTTTTAAAGCTAAATTCACTGTAGATTCATTATGCAGAGTCACCAGAAAGGAAATTGCAAAAAATAACAAGTAATTAGTGTTAGTAATGGTTACATCTACCGGCGTTGGCACTTACAAACCTTTGTCTTGAAGCTGGTGGTTTGAACAATTCAATCTCAGGCAGTTTTATTATTGATGTACTTTTTTAAATATATTATTAAAGAATAGTGTTATAAGAGATCCATGAGGTGTAAAAGATGATGTTGTGACGACAATAGAGAAAGAAATGTTGAAATGGTTTGGACATGTAAAAAGGATGGATGAAAATAAAATGACTGCACAAATATATAGAGCGAAAGTGAATGGAAGAGCTCTCATAAGAGATCCTTTTGAACCCAAAGGCATGGTGATAATTTAATATAAAAAATAAGATTTTAATGTCTATTGGTTTTACTGTGCAGTAATTTCATAATAGTTTACCTATAAAGTGTGTTGTAGACATTTTTTTACCTTTTGTGTATCATGATCTGTCACCATTTTTGAACATTTAGTAAAATGTTTTTGGGGTTTCCTCGTTAAGGCTTGTGAAGGAAGATGCGTCATGCGCATCCTACTTCACTTTTATTATTATTATTTATATAATGAAATTGCATCGCATAATTATTTTAAACTATTAAAAAACTTTGAATGTCACCTACGTAATGAAGAGCATCTTGTGATTCAATGGCGGATTGAGATGTAGATTGATTTGAGCATTACATTTATAGTAGCATCTATACTAATATTATAAATCTGAAAAGTTTGTTTGTTTGAACGCACTAATCTTCTGAATCTTTGGTCTGATTTGAAAAATTCTATCAATATAAGATAGTTCCTATATCGGAAACAGCTATAAATATATAACATCACGCTCAGACCAAAATTAGAGTAGCATAAATGATCCCTAGGTTTGTTCCACAACTTATTGCGGGTGAAAACGCGCGGCGCAGCTAGTTTCAAAATAATGGATATAATTAAGGAGGCGACAGGCATGAAATTAAAATAACGTTTAATAAGAACTATTATAACAGATTATGTATTGCAAAAACAAACTGTTCCATTGAAAATAAAATGAAACGCCACGGCTTCTTTTTACGCCGGGACGGCTGAATAGCTCTAGATATTAATGATAGTCTGGAGTAACACATAGGCTTTTTATCCAGAAAACATGTTTTTGGGATAGTTCTGGCTTTTTTTTCCCTATGGAATTGGCACGACCTTTGCACTGTTAAGCTGCCAGGGAGCGACATAGATTTTTTCTTGGAATAATAGTTTCCGATGCGATAGTCCTTGCGGATAAAGTCACAATATAAATTTGTACAACATCTCATTGACCTGACTCCGATACAAGTCGCTTAAAATACTTTTCCTCCGGTCATCAGACAACAGAGGAATTACAAATGTAATAATTAAATGCATATATTTAACACCCAGATACAGAACAAAAACAAATATTGATTATGTTAATGTTTGACCTAACCCTGAACCCACGACACTTAGCGATCAAAATAATACCACTATTAAATACGTCATCGAGCCTGTCTATGTTATAAATGTGGTCATTCTTTAGAATCAAAAGATTAATGTTAATTCAAATTATTAAATAGACCTCATATATGTAAAAGTCATCTGCATTTTTGCTTCAATTTCACCTATTTCTATCCCTAAATAGCAGTGCTTGCATTGCCATGTTCCGGTTTGAAGGCTGAGAGAGGCAGTGAAATTAGTGTAAAACATTTTTTGTCTATCTTATGTAGGACTTAAGAAAACCGCATGATCACGCTGGACGCAGGCTGCATACAATCCTATTGGAAATCACTTGCAGAGGCCTATCTCTAGCAGTGAACATCTTGTGGGTGATATGATAATGATGATAATACCTTTCATATGATAGGCATTGCGCTTGTGATAATAGCACACCATGATTAACTTAAATTTATATACACATATATACGATATATATACATATATATATCGTTTAAATGATTATATTACCATAGGTTAGTCATTCAGTTAATACTAAAAACTAGATATACACCCATAAAATAGAATGACAACTAGCTAACTCTAGTTGGTTGTTGACAGTTAATATTAACAATGGAGTTACAACTTGGAGTCTATGTGACTAGTACATATTAGTTTATGTTAAAAGCACTAACTTGAGCGCCAAGTTGAGAGTTGAACACAATTAAATTATCGATAAGCCCAACTTTGATTGCTCGCAACTCAAACAAGGGCGGAGCCAAGCGATCCATGTGATTCTCTGAGTGTTATGTTGGTCCATGGTACTTCAATATCTCGATCATGCATTGATGCCGAGAGGTACCAACAGAGTAGAATAGTTCCTCCCTCTGTACCAGGTGTCGTAAGAGGGACTAAGGTACCAGAGCCGAAAGGTAGCGGTATATCCATTCAAAACTGTGCAGCTCAAGTGCGGGGATGGGTAGCAGCATCCCCATCACAAAAGCTATGCTCTGCGATTACTAATACGCTTGCTCAGTGCGGCAATTCTAAACAAAAACCTCCTTTCTTGGAGAGGCCTATGCCCAGCAGTGGATTTCCGATTGCTGGTGTGATGATAATGATGGTAAAATTAATATATTCACTTTCATTGATTTAAAGTTAATAAACGTTAAGAAAACAAACACTTGTATTAAAAATAAAACGAATAAACGATTCAGAACTACCACAGAAGCTAAAAACAAGATAGAATTTAGATCAAATCATCGGCACTCATTGCTCCTAAACTCTCGTAAAATGTTTTTTCCTTAGATTTTATCGCCGCCACAAACAGTCTCTGAACCCATATCAATTCGATCTGGCATTAACCTTCCGATTTTTACATCTTGGCCGGTGTTTACACAAGCTTCCCCACTAAAAGTAGGGGAGGGGGAGGTGGGGGTTCCGGGTCCTGAGCATCAACTGCTTATGTTAATGAGCAGCTCGAACCAGTTCTAACTGGTTTATTGCCGATTTGGCGGCAGCCATCTTCTGTTTGAGAGCAGGGTTAGGTTTGGGACGAAATGTTTCGGGGTGTACAAATATTTTTTTTTGTTTGCATTATGCTTTCCTTTTTCGTGTAAATATACGACATGCAATGGTTTATATTATTATACAAGGAGATTATTAATTGTCAACGTTTATAAAAACTAAAAATTATTTTAATTTATTTTCTCATTACGGTATTGTAAGATATTGGAAGACTGGAACTGAAAGGGCTTGGCTAAGGTACGCTTACTAATTTTTTTACGTATATCAGTTAGTCAATACTTCTAATCGTTGCTGACTTTCATAAAAATAATTAAAAATAAAATGCATAAAACATGTTCTAACTTCACAACTTTGGAGATTACCGCGTTTCAACAGACAAGCCTAATTTTATAATTAATATTTATATTAATACTTTTCTGCGGTGTGGTACTGGCAGACTAGAATAGTACATCCCCCTGTGGTAAGAGGCGACTAGGTACCAGGACCGACAGATGGCGGTATATTTATCAGAAACAGTGCGGCTTAAATGTACAAAGCGAAGATGGGCAGTAGTATTCCCATCCGCAAAACTTGCTTTTTGCGACTACCAACACGCTTGCCTAGCGCTTTTTAAAGGCCTATGTCCAGCAGTGGACTTTCAATGGCTGATACGATAAATATTTCTTTTAGTCACGATTTCACGCGTAAGCGGCTTAGCTGATTTTGTTTTTTTTTTTAACTTTGCTACTGTCAGAAGCTTTCAAGTTGAGAAGAATTTATTAGGAAAATCAAGTTGCGCAAATAATCTGACATTTTAATAAAACGTACGGCAATATTAACATTTCTAAATAACCTCATTACGTTTGGCATGACTGACAGTTAAAATATATCTGCTAAAATTCTATATTTTATTTTTAACTATTCCAATTTAAATTCAATATTCGTTGTAGTTAATACAGAATATTTATTTATTAAACTTTATAGCACAAAATATGACAGAATATACAAATTGTGGACATAACAGATAATGCCAGTTGCTTTTAACTCCCAGTCAACCATTACATGAAACAGAAAAATATATTTATATTTCTGTTATATATATATTTCTATATATATACATATAAAAGTATGGCAGAAGAAGCATGCTAGTAGAATATAATAAGTGCTGTTGAAAACACCTAAAAATATTTATGGTGTAACTTTAAGAGATAGATTAATAAATTGTTTAATAAGAGATCGATTTGGTGTGAAAGATGATGTTGTGGCAACAATAGAGAAAGGAATGTTAAGAAAGGATGGATGAAAATAGAATGACTGCACAAATATAGAGAGTAGGATGTAAATGGAAGTGTCTGTATAGGACGACCAAGGCGAATATATCTTAACCAGGTAGAAGAGGTATTAAAGAAGGACCAGGTCAAAATATCAGGAATGAACAAGCGTGTATGATAGTGTAATGCGAGTAGCGGAAGCGAAAGAAGTTTGGCAAGATTGTAGCAAGTGAACATCCAGTTTCTGCCAACCCTGATGGGAAATATATATAATGGTGCAGACAATATATAAATACAAAAAAGATAAGCGTTACATACATAATTGAATATCGTATTTCGTGTCAGATAGTATTAAAAAGAAATCCAATCCTGTCCCAAAAAGTCCAAGTTGAGCATCCCTCGAATAGTTTCCGACGTTTTTCGTTCCCGATTGTCAAGGTTAGGGGAGAGTTCAATTTGGTTCCATGATTAAGAAACGTGACGGAGTCTCCCGCGAATTTAGATTAGCGTTGATGTGGTCTTAGGCATTCAAAGGCTGAGGTGGCTTTAACTTTCCTGTTATGAGGTTTCCCTGATGTTCTTTGATGGCGGGCGATGGCGGGTCGCTGTTGACACGGGGACATTAAAAAACTCTGTTGGCTGAAACATTTTCCTGTTTACGTATTCAGACGGACTCGCGAGTTGAAAGAAGTGGGCAACGTGTAAATTTGTCGCACAACAAATAAAAGTATGGCAATATAAATACACTAGAAGCGCCCCCCGGTTTCACACGCGTTAAGTTGTAGAACTTTCATAATAATTTTGCACTTCTTCTTTACCCCCTTAAGAGATGACTTTTAATGTAAAACCTTTACACTGAATTTCATTCGAATAACTTTAAAAACAGCAATGTTTTATATTATCTTTTCATTCCCCTTAGGGGGTGAATTTTCAATAATTCTTAGTGCCCCTCTGCATTATAAAAGGAACTCTTATAGTTTAGGATCAGCGTTATTACATTAGTCAGTCACTCAGTCAACTTCTCCTAATATATAAAGATTTGTAAAGGCTTTAAAACGCCGTTAATTACCGTTTACATTGTTATATTTGACGTTTAGATTACCTTTCGCAACTATATGATAAGTGACGAAGACATATATAAATTTAAGCAATCCCCAAACAAATTTATCCTAAAACGCTGTCTCCGTACTTTATTTACTGATGCTGCTTCTCTAACTTTGTAACCCTATTTCTGATGTACGTTATTTTATGTATATATATATATATATATATATACATAAAATAACGTACATCAGAAATATATATATATTTTTATATCATATGCATTTATTGCGTTTATTTATACAAATATGTATGCCACGTTTATTTATTTTGTATATATATTGCCTGCACCACTAGATATATATATATTTAGTTTTGCGTAATAGTTGACTTGGAGATAATGCCATCTGGCATTAAGTCCGCCATTTGTACATTTTGTGCATTAAAGTTCAATAAATAAATAAAAAAATAAATCTGATATTTCGATTATTCTTGCTTTATTGTAACGCATTCGGTAGTATTCCTATCTTGCGTGTCATGGTTTCAATCCCCAGAATCAATAACTATGTAATTAAAGTTTGTCTGTGTTTGAGAGTTATATATGCATATTGTAATACCGCATAAAATAAGGCTTTAAATTTCTTACTTCAGTGTTAAGACAATGTGTGAGAAGTTAAGTAATTTTTAAGGATTCTTACTTGTTTGGAATTCAAACAAAACTTGATATTTATTGCAACCATTAAAAGTCCACTGCTGGACATAAGCCTCCCCAAGAAAGGAAAAATTTTACCTCAAAATGCCGCAAATGGCAAGCTTGATGGCAATTGCAGAGCGCAGCTTTCACGAGGATGCTGCTGCCCATCCCCACCTTTTGTATTTGAGCTACACTGTCTCGGGAGGATATACCGCCATCTGTCCATTCTGGTATCTTAGTTGCCTCTTACAACACTTGGTACAGAGGGAGGTATCGTTCTGCCCTCACGGCAGAGCACTGATTTACACTGAGTGTAATTACAAACAATCAAATCAATAAAGTTTCTTAATAAAAAATAATTTAGCTACTCTTTTAACGTCTTTAATTTATTTATTTTTGTTAGATATTTTGGTTAGTTACTTACAAATGTCTTTTTTTATGCTGATGATCAAATAGTGTCGAGAGTTGCAAGAGATGGTAACGATTTTGCAAGATTCCAAGAAGAGAAGGGAAAATATTAAAGTAAATGTAAATAAGACGAAAGTAATGGTGGTCACATGAAAATTGAACAAGTGAAAGAGTTTTACATCTGTAAAGAGTTTTTACGAGAGTTGGGAAGTTTGAAGAATATATTGAATGGTGAGTGAAAGCTGGCAATCGTGCCATTGGTGTTTTACATGCAAAATAAGTAAAAAGGGCACGACTGGCTATTCATAGAGGTGTATTGATTCCAATACTGACAGATGGTAGTGAATGTTGGGTATACGCCAATACCCTATTGGGTATACGCCAGTCCCAAAGAGGCAAAGGCGTGATATTTTGGTTATTTTGTAGCTACCGTTCCTAAAGTACAAATTACTGAAGAGTTATTAGGTTATTAGAGCATAGGCGCGATGTATGTAATAAACAAACTTGAATCTCAAGTATTATAGTCTTACTTTATTTCTAATAGACCTTTACAAACATCTGTCCCAAGTTCTAGTGATCTCATCTTGTGTGTCAAGGGTCGTAGGTGCGATTACTACCCAAAACAAATTAAATTTATATGATGATATTTGTTTTTGTTCTGTGTCTGGGTGTTAAATATATGTATTTGTGATTTCTCTGTTATCTGGCGTCCGTAACACATGTGCGTTAAGCGACTTACCACTGAGTTAGGTCAATGCATGAGATATCGTGGTTTTAAAAAATATATATTGGAGGTTTTTCTATGTTCAGCATTGGACGACCGACGGCTAATATGATGATATAATAAATCTCCTGTAAACTTAAATTTGTGTCCCGTCTGGTGCCAGCAATCTTTTTGTTCAAATAGCTCCTATAACCTCATAAGGTTAACAGGATCGTCACGTTGATAGGCCTTATTAAATAAATAAATTTTTGTAATAAAAATATCTATACATTAATACAGTATATTAGAATGCAGGTGCTGCCATCCTGTTAGAGATATATAAAAAAATATATCATAAGCAATAACAAAATATCTCTGCATTCTCGAGACTTCGGGATTCAACGGGAAACTTTAAATAGTTTCAACAAGCACTCTTATATTTCCCGCGCTTAGAAGTTCTCCCACGAACGTAGAGCAGTACAAAGTTCAAAATACATCATAGAGTCATAGAGACGCCACTGACGTACAAACCACAACAGTAAATCTCAAATTCTCATGTAACACAGGCAAGTGAAGCGAAGACGTGGCGTTCGGATCCTTAGAGATACCTCCGCGAATTAAGATTCAAGAGGCGTGCTCACACTCGTGACGGAATACCGCGAGAAGATAAGGCTGACGACACACTATAGTCCTCCTAATATAACTTGATTAGAATGTTACAGCGTCGATGGACGAGCAGTGTGAGTATAAGTAACGATTCAGTTGTCGATATATATGGTTGTAGTTAGTCCAGATTAAAAAAAATTCACTATAGTAGTTAATATAACATAGATATGTTAGTAAGTAATTCTAAGTACTTGTACTAGTCGGAACAACTTCGTATGAATATAATTTGATGTCGTATATTAGTTTAATTTTAAAATCTCATACAACATCTCATATATTGCCATGACTCCATGGTAAGTCACTTCACGAACTTTAGTTACGGACGCCAGACAACAGAGGAATTACAAATAAACTACTTAAAAGTATAAATTTAATATCTAGACACAGAACAAACACAAATATCTATATCCATCCAAAGCAGTATAGCTGAAATACAACAGGACAGGAATGGGCGGCATTCCCATCGCAAAATTACACTGCGCATGCCCAGCACGGCAATTTTAAGCAAATTCCTCGTTTCTTGGGAAGGCCTGTGTCCAGCTGTGGACGATTTGTGACTGCTATGATAACGATGATTAAATAAAATGAGAAAGTAACTACAAATAAATGATTAGAAAGACGAATGCGATAGAATTCTAGACATATAATTTGGATTCAGGCTTGCAGTCTCTCTGTATTTATGTGAATATTACGGTATTTTATAATGTATTAATAATATTTTTTACCGTACAAAGGTTATACATATAAAACATAAAATACAAAATTAAGATAAAAACCATTAGAATTATTTTAAAAAATTATAGATATCAGTATAATCCATTAATTTTTAAAGAATAAAGACGATGGGACAGATGGCAGGGATCTTACTGTGCCGCAATGTTTGATCTCCATCCAGCACAACCTATATACGTATGATAAATGTTTGTATTTGTCCTGTGTCTGGTTGTTAAATGTTGTTTTCGAGTGTTATGTTTGTAATTCCTCTGTTTTCTGACGTGCGCAACAAAAGTGCTATGAGAAATGTGAATTTATTATTATAAAAAAAAGTATTATACAAAATCGGACGTCTATTAATTCCTATAGGCTTTAATAAATTATAACATAGGTACTAAGTTGCAATTTCATTCGGCCTCATTCCAGATGCAGTGAAAACGTTTCCTTATAACAAATATGCAGAAAAAGTGCAGCTCGTGGCTCCGTGTGGAAGCTGCTTGATTTACATACAGACCGACTGACGGATGCGATTCACTGGCGTCACCAACACCACACGTTTGGGTGGGAACTTGTATGTTGGAAATAGTTTTGTAATATAGATATTTTTTTGGTTAATCCTTGTTATACAACTAGTGTAATTGGTTTCAAGCTCCTTTTTATATAACTTCCTTACACTAGATTTTCTTGCCTAAGATTCGCGCTATTCAAATTTCATTATATTTAATACCCAGACGCAGAACAAAGAAAAAATCATATTATTATCGCGCTGGGCCGTGTAGCTTCGCATTGAGGATATGCACATCTACTCTCTATTGTAATTGATTTACAATAGTTATGATGGCTTATGACCGCCAAATCTCGATTTCTTTTTCTCTCTCTTCTACTCCTAATTCAGAGAGATTATCACGATAGCTTGACGTGTTAATTCTTCAAAATATTTTATTTATTGAACTATATTGCACAAAATATGAACTACAAACGGAGTTCATGACAGTTGACATTATCTCTCAGTCAACCATTACAGAAAACAGAAAAAAATATATACATTTTGTGGTGTATCAATATATATACAAAATCTTACACCTATTGCATATCGGTGAAAGTAAAGACTATAAATGCCCATTTGCTTCGATCCCTAAATACTTTTTTTTCAGCGAATATAGTTCTAGATCTGTAAAAAATTGAAATTAATTAATTTCTTCAGTCTATTTTTTGCATCGGTCTGCCTTAACCAATATTTGCATTTGACATCTCACCTTTTAAGCCAATGTCTACGACTTTGTCGACGAACAAGCGTACGGTCCGTTTGATAGCAAGCGTCACCACAGCTTATAGACGCTCATAATATCACAAAGATATCACTAGCGCGTGGTCAACCTTGAGATAGACAGATATTATGTCACATTACCCATTAATTTCGCTGCATCTCACCCTTCAAACCGCAACACTGCTTATTGGCGGTAGAAATAACTGGAACTAAGGAACTAACGCTGACGAGTCCGTATACTAAGTTTAGTACGTCTTGTTACTACCGTGTACCGTTATCCGTGTACCAATTCAAAATTGATGGTACCCCTACGCTTGTGCAAACATCACAAGCAAAAAGCAATGGAGCATAAGCGTAACGCGAGCGTCGACAAAAATGCAAAACCACTGCGTCCCGAAAAAGTTCTAGTTCCATTTTAAGTCTAGTAAATCCGCATTTACATTGCATTTGAAATTCTTTAACGCATTTTCAGGAATAATTGGGATGACTTTGGATGTCGGTATGGCATACGAGAACTTTGTTATTTTATTATAAAAAAACTCACATATATTTCCTACCGCGGTTAGTTTTGATCTTGGCATACTTTCCTTGCCCCGCAATAGTAATTCATCTCTTTATATTACCGATTTAACATAGACCACGCTAGTAATGGTGGTTTATATTAAATCGGCCTTTTGGACCTTTCGCAAATAAAGCTATGTTACCTTTAATATTTAGTCTAATTAATCTACTTTAGCTGTGTAGTGCCGCCAGGGTAGAACAGTACTCCTCTATAGCAGGCCAGTCAGTCAGTCACGAACTCCACTCCCTTAGGCGAGATTGGCCCTTGCGCCCAGCATCTTCCCACGAGACCCCACGGGGTCACAGGTGACATAGGAGTGGCTACCAGGCTGCACGGGGGTGTGTATTTTTAATGTATTTTTTTACCCAGCAAATTAAAAAATGCCTTTTTGACACACCAATATAATACCTTTACTTTTAAATTGAGAAAGTACTGAAAACATAAAACGAAATTATTAAATGTCTTTGACGACCCGCCAGTATATTTCCTTCTGAAGCAGTAAGAGGATGTTGATCTCTATCAACTGCCACTTTTTGCAGATAACCCAGTGACTAATAGCTTACATTAGAAATACTAAAAACACACATGACATTTCAAACTAATCATAATTGGATTTCTTTTAAAATTATCATTTCAAGTCAGAAAAGACACAGGCGGAACACAGTAAATCTGATGACTACATTAAACTTTTTCAAAGTCTTTTTATTACCTTCTTGCTAACGTTCTTTTTATTTATTTTTGATCATCTAAATATATACAATACACATATCGCTTTTACTTAACCAGTATCATCTGTACACGTTCGTTAGCGAACTTCTGACCTATTTCTCTCGCAAAAAATTAAACAATATGTAAACCAAAGTTTCCTTATACAGAAAAAAGATAACGATTACATAATATTCAGAATAATCACATAAAAATATCTCGAGTTCCTCATACGAAAACACGTCATGTATAAGAATAAGAAAACATCAACCCGATTCTCCGAATAAAAGGAAATAATGAAACAGTTCTACGTTTCCAACCAATTTGCGTAATGTGATATGACCGCCCCCCCCCTCCCCACCTAACTCCTCTCCTCTGCCCAACCCCAGACCCCCTAAATGTTATTACCATAAAGACTGATAAATATCCACATAGCGTGCGTCGAAGCCGACGTATTACATTGATATTTTCGAATGGAGGCCGTTTAGTTTTGCGAGGACACGAAGTCTTGATTTGAGGAGTTGGCGTTGAAATGGTGCGGAATCGTGCGGTGGGAATGAGAGCGGAATAAAAATGGGACCCGCTTAAATGGGATTGATTCTGTTACGTAAACATCTTTGTAGCTCGAGTGTGTTGCGTGTGAGATGGTTGTTGACATGATTGGAACTTCAAACTCGATTCTACACCCTCCAATCTTTTCTCAAGTGGTATTTATAGGAATTTTAGTGTCAACTCTTCGTGTTGTACTGTTTGCACTGGGAGAGTTTTAAAAGGTGAGATAATGGGAATATCACCACCACCTATGCTGGCCTTTTATATTTATATATATGTATATGTGACTAAACCCCTATATTACTTAATCGACAATGCTCGTGCTATCTCGTTATCAAGATTTATGGATACCAAAATTTTCCAGCTGTAATGGAAACTAACAAACCTTTTTTAAATTACTGTATACCACTGCCAACTCACACTGCCACAGCATTTAATTTGTAAGCATTGGCTTAAAAATAAATGATGGTATAATTGAAAGTAAAGTTAAAATTAAAATAGTTTGCAACATTTTAGGTACTGAAATACCTTAAAAACCAGAATACCAATGTTCACTTATGAAAATTACGAGGGTAAAGCAATAAACATTCATTTATTCCATACACAGTATAAAATACTCTCATGGATAGTACTTGGAACTTTAGAAGCTTAGGAGTGTAATAACTAAAGTGACAACTTCTGGCATCTCCAATCACCGTGAAACGCTAAGCAAACTTAAATACAGCCTGGACATTGTTGAATAAGTAATTGTCAGTATATGAGAATTTGTAAAGAAAAGTTAGGTACAAATCTGTACAGAGTGTTCAGCGTCCGACTGAAAACTTTTTTGAACATTATTTGATTTTGGGGATTGATGGGGCCACGGTCCACTACTGCCAATCTACTCGTCTGTCCAATCTACTCTGCCGGTACTGGTACGAGTAGATTAGTTTCTCCCGTTTCTCTTACTTTATTAGACGGTATTAAATCCAACAGATGGCGGTATATCCATCCGAAACAGTGCAGCTCAAAAACACAGGGCGGGGATGGGCTGCAGCATCCCCGTCGCAAAATCCACCTTTTCTTGGGGAGGCCTATGTTCAGCAGTGGAGTTCCAATGGCTGATATGATGATGACGATGGTGATTTGATTTTAACAGAATCCCTACTAATTACTTTTTTGACCATATCCTTATCTAGAGATTTATTTTCTTATCCTACAATTTGTGCAAATATCTCGTTTCCTTTAGGTTTTTTGCTAATTGACTTGATTTATATTATTAACATGGCATATTTTTTACCTTGACTACCGGTAGATTAATGTACATAAAACACTGGGTATCTTTAAAAAAACGGGACCGAACTATCTTGTGCGCCAAAGGTCGTGTATTTAATTCCCACACAGAGCCAATATTTAATTGATGTGTTTGTTCTGTGTCTGGGTGTTATTTTTTATATTTATATATTAGTATTATATTTGGAATTCCTCTGTTGTCTGGCACCCGTAACACAAGTGCTTTAAGCGACTAACACCGGAGTCAGGTCAACGTGTTAGATATTACGGAATATTCATAAATATTAAGTTAATACAAGAAAAAAACCTTAGGTCGCGGTGTGCACTTCACTGCTCAATAAAATAATTAATTCGTTCAAGGGTTGTTGTATACGATTTTACGATGAAGTACAAATAGCATTATCTGAATTACCAATTAAAAAAAAATTAAGCATATGATAGTGTTATAGATAATAATGATAGAATTGCTTGGGATTGAATTTCTCTAACCACTTATTTAAGACAAAGGTTTGTTGGGCCAGGTGCTGAAAGGGATCCATTAACACATTACTTGGTGTTAATAGTTACTTTATCACCACCAGTTATCTTTACTAGTAGCTTGTGTATGTAATCAGCAGTAAGCTTAGTCTTAAGACTTGCTGGTGCCGGCAGTCCAGTTTAAGGTAAGCCTAATTTTATGTTAGCTCACTCTTATGACCCTTAAGGGTCGTCAGTATTATGAGTATGATAGAACTAATTTGAGACTTTTGTTTGTTATTTTAAACTAGTTAATCCCGCAACTTCGTCTGCGACTACATTCTAACAATATTTTTTCGTAACTTCAACCGTTTACGCAGCGCATGTGATGAAAGCTCTCAAAACAATTATTTTTTGCCAGTCTTTGCCACGTTTTGATTGATGCTGTTATTAGTTGTAGATACCTTATCTTATGTACGTTTATCTTATGTTAACTATCATTATATTATACATCTGGCAGTTAAAATGCAGTGCAGCCGTTTCAGAGTTCACAAACAGGCAGACAGCAAAACATTTTAAAAATGTTTATTTTATACCGTGTGTACATCCATATGCATTTAGTAAAATGCAATTACTTTATTATTACAAAACTCTGATTTTATTAGTATATTGATTTTGATGATTCAAAAGTGCTTGTAATAAATTTATGTGAATAAAGTATATTCACTATTTGTGTTTGATGAATGGAGTCTAACGTTCACCGCTGACAGTGGCACCACACACGTGTAAAGTCATTAGTATAGGATTTTCCCTGGAAGCGATATGCCATGAATTTATAGCCGAACTACGACCGCTCCGTCACGTCTTATGATTTTACGATGTCGTTGAATTTTGATACGCGACTCGACGTCGGGTGTTTATGGCACTAACAGATGGAGGATAACTCGTGTGTATACCTATTGTTCGTATATTCATTATATATTATGTATACACAAGGTTGTGCGAATGTTACGTTATTAAATTCGGCAAAACATTATCATGCATAGATCGTGTTGTTATATAAAGCAGTCGCGAATGTTGTAAAATGTATTTTTATTTAGAAGTTTAGCCAGAAAATGATACATCACTTTTGTTTACTAGCTATGCCCGCGTTTTCACCTTGAAGAACAAAATTAGTAGAATTTACGCCCCGTCACGCACGTATTCGTAGAGCACTATAATGCGTCTGCCAGCGAATGCGTACAGTCCCGACCCTAACACGCGGGCCTGACTCCCTCTGTCCTCTTTTGCAAAACTTAACTTCAATTTCCGACGACGGCCATCCAAGCCGCGGTCGAACCTTTAGACGCGCCCTCAAGTCTTCGCCGTCGATCCTGTTCAGACCCCGCCAACCTTGTGGGGATGTAACCGCGGGGCACGCAGGTGGTGATCACTCACTAATGAGGGACTCCGCCCTCTTGTTTGTCGAGCAACACCATCCCCGTCACGAAAACTGCGCTCTTCAATCACCAACAGGCAAGTAACCTGCCCTGCCCGGCAATTATGAGCAAAAAACCTCCTTCCTTGGAGAGGCCAATGCCCAGCAGTGGAGTTCCAATAGCTGGTGTGATGATCAAGTCTTTGCATGTAACTTTCAGGTTGTTCTGGATTCGAGGGGTAGCAAAGAATATGCTCAGAACCTATTCAAAGTCGTCCAAATATATGTCGGTAATAATGAGAGAAACCGGCGAACCAATTGCTATACTATTACTGTAGAATAGAAACCACTGTCTTATAATTATTAACTTAATTTTTAACTGAAGTCCAGTAGTTATATATATTACAAAGGCATTTTTAGCTAGCCTTTCAGTTAAAGATTATATCGAATTCACTAGAATTCGATATAATCTTTAACTGGCAAATATATAAAGAGATTCTGGATATCCAAGCTTTATATAGTTTCATTATTAAAGAAATACAGATGTTTAATTTCACAAAAAAATGGCAGGAATCCCTCACATAAGCTGTCCTCGTAGAGGAGATAGAAATTTCTTTATATTTTTAGCCAAACAATATGTTGGTGTGTCAATTAGCCAACAATAGATGGCAAATTAATCAGAAATCAAGGCTCTCTTCGCAGCACTACCAGATTACAATATACGGTTAGAACCAACCGCGTGGATGGGAACGCGAACGTATCAAATATCGAACTACTATTTAAATAACGATGACCATAGAAATTTTCTAGATGATTTTAATCATTTGACTGCCTATCGTGGTCGCTTTAGATTTGAAATACACTGAACAAACACAAAGATACACAACACGAACCTACGACCCTTAGCACACAAGATAGGATTACTACCGTCTGGGTCAGTAATAAAAATAATATAAAAAAATTAAGATAGTAATTGAAGCTTCCCAATCTTACACTACATCTTTTGTCACTTTTTAAAACGGTTGTCCCAAATAAAGGCGAACAAAAAATTAAAAATTTAATAAACCGCGTTTTAAGGCCGTTAAACGAGTACGTTTATTATGAGTAGTGAATGCGTAAGAGTTAGTAAATATTAACTATGCTATAGCTATTGCTACAGCTATATATACCGCAGAACTAATTTTGATTAATTGTGGTATGTTCAAAGAAAGATAGGTTGGAGAAAAAAACAGGTGACACATTAATCATGCGTAGACGAAGTTGCGGCCATCAGCTAGTGCAAAGTATTTTCACTAACACAGAGTCCAATGTATTGAGGCCATGGCTTAAATAAGGGTCTAGTCATCACATTTCAGCAGTATGTTGCTGTATACATATATCCCGGCCCCTGCATAATGCAGTCGCCGGTACACATCGGCACATCGTTTGCATCACGGAAGGAACGCTCTCCATTCGATTGTGAAGCTCTAGACTTACTACATTTATACATATTTTTCAAATATCGCTTTGTCTTCTTGTTTATATGATGTAGACTTCGTACAATTTCGCCATCATTGGACATCCAAGCCCAGCAGCTTATGGTCCTCCGTTCTATCATCGGCGTGCCAAATATGGTACACAACAAAACGAATCGCGGGCACCTGAGATTAGAAAGCATGTATACGAGCAAGTATGTATACGATTTCAACTGCAGCGATGACAATGCATAGACAACTTAGAACCAGTTAGCATGGGACCTCACTCTCTATTTCTAGCGTCAAATAGCAGTATTCGCATTGTGTGTTTATGTTTGAAAGGTGCGACAGGCAGTGAAATCACTGACGCAACACGCTGGTGATAACATTAAATCTATGGTGGATATACATGCCTATATATATATATATATATATATATTAGTGGAAGTATTACGATCAATATGTAATGAAGAGTACTCTGTGCTTGTCACCTTGGATACAGTTCATTCGTTAGACATGCTGCATTCAGTATACTCCTTTTTACTAGTCTTTGTCGTTGCACAAAAGAAACCTTTGTTTCAAAACCAGTTTGGACACGGCAGTTTATCGTGTAGTATTAATAAATAAATTTATTAAATATCTCAGGTTACTTAGACACAGAACAAAAACAAATACTTATCAATGTAACTGTATAAAAAAGCGCTATCGGGCCTTAAAATTCAATATTCATAACAGAATTATATAAAAACAGAATAGTACAATGGGAAACCACACTGCGTAAAGCGGTTGTTTTGAAGCAATCTTTGACTTAAGAAAAGTATTTTTCTGCAGTCAAAGAAAGTTATGACTAACAGAAGATGGCTGATATAAAAAAAATAAGAAAATATTCAATGTTTATTTTTCATTACCACAGGTGTTAAAATATATATTTTTATTTCGTATTATGTATATTAGTTATGCTGTAGTCAACCGTCGCAATATAGAGTCCTGATTATCAGGCGACCTATGAGGTCACTGAGGTACCGGGTCTGATAGATGGCGGTACAGATATACCGCCACCTATCGGATATATTAGGGCACCAGCATTCCCGTCGCGAAGTTTTGCTCGGAAATTATCACAACGCCTGAAATTAAACGGCCTGTTAGCTTCTTTTCGACTTAGTCATTTGAAAAGAAATGAGCTACTGCTATGTCATGGATTGATGTTAATATTGTACATAAGATTAATAAAACATGAACGATCATCTAAGCTTCTCCGAACTAAAATAGTGAACTAATTATAAATCTCGATACGCAACAAAATAATCTTAAAATGGCGACGCTTCCGCATCTAACGCGCGCGGCGTTATTCTTTGCACTTATCGTAATGAATCCTTTGATTCTTTAGCTATTCAGCGGTGTAATTGAATTTTATAGAGACAAGAAACTATGGCACCAAACCGTATCCGTTGATTTTGATATCATTAGGTTTTTTAAATTATTTAAAATCTAAAGACGTATCCACGTCAAAAAAGTAGTATCCTATCAGTTGACAATAAATAATTAGATAACACTTTTTTTTAATGACGCTTGAAAAAATTATATTTGATTAATGGATCATTTGACTTACTATTATTTGATAAATTATAACATGATCAGTTATTGAACGTTGTCATAGCCATAGTACATAAACCTCCCCGAGGAACGGGGATTTCGTTTAGTGCGCTGGGCAGGCACTGGTGTTGGAAATCTCATTACTTCGCGTTGTTAAAGCTGCTGTCCATACCCACCGTGTTACATTGTAATAAAGTACTTATTAGATTAACTGTAAAGACATCATTAAGTCAAAACATTATTTCACAAAATAAAATGGCATCCGTAACGAACTAGCTGGTTAGGTTAGGTTAGAACTGCAAGTACAACGTATGAGCCGAGCGAGCGAAGCAAGCGTGACTCGGCAGTGGCCAGCGGTAATGAGAAGCGAAAAATAATATTTTAACAGTTAATATTATCACCGTGGGGTACCGATAGAGTAAAATTGTACTTCCTACTGCATCGAGAGTTGTAAAAGGCGACTAAAGTACCAAAATGGCGACAGATGGCGGTATATACATCAGAGACAGTGTAGCTCAAATGCAAAGGGCGGGTGCATTCTTGTCGCGAAAGCTGCGCTCTGCGATTGTCAACACGCTTCTCCAGTGCGGAAATTGAGTGCAAAAATTCTTCTTTGTTAGACAGGCGTGGACTTCCAATGGCTGAAATGATGATATTATTATTTTAAATGATTTTTTTTAAGTATTGTAGTTGCGGAATGAAAGTTGTTCGTAAAATGATATTTTTTCATACGATTTATATTAAATAATATATCAGATATGTTTTCTCAAAAAAAACAAAAGTATCCGAAGGCTTCCCGCAACTTGCAAAGGTGCAAATGAATTATTCACCAATGGAGCGTGGACTCGTTTGCATGGCTCAGGGAACGTTTGGCATGCACTTGTAGAGCTCTCTGGTGCATTCGCTTGCAAACTGTTTTAAAGAAAGGACTTTTCAAGATTAATCAATACGATCTAGCCGTGTGGTACCGGCAAAGTAAAATAATATCGGGTGTTCTAAGAAGCGATTAAGATAATAGAACTGACAGACGGCGGTATATCTATCCGAAACAGTGTAGCTCAAACGCTTAAAGTGGGATGGGCAGCAGCATCTATGTCACGAAAGCAATTACGGGCAAAATTCCTTTTTTTTGGGGAGGCCTATGTCCAACAGTGGACTTCCAAAGGCTGTAATGATGACGATAATAATATTATGATCACTTGTACAAAGCAAATAAAATTTCTGGTACATTAGTCGTCTTTTTCTACACCTGGTTCAGAAGCGATACTGTCATACTCTACCGGTACCTTCCGGGTTAAAGCGTGTTTGAGCGGAATCTAGGGGTTTCTTAGATAATTCATCGGTGTTCCAGTAGTATTATTTATTAATTGTTCTTAAACGGTTACAACCACAGTTGCAAATACTATTTAAAATATGTCATGAGATGCACATGACATTTCGATTTCATACGAGGACCTAATTCTGAAGTCCGTAGCTTAAAGCGCTTGTGTTATGGATATAAGACAACAAAAGAATTGCAAATATAATACTTAAATTTGTTTTAACACCCAGACACTGAACAAATACAAATGTTCATCACAAAAAAATATTTTTCCTGGGCGCTGAGCGAACCCAGGACCCTTGGTGCGCGATCAATATTTATACCATCAGTGCCATCAGGCCTGCCAACGACCATATAACCCACTCATAATATATCAACGCGAAAGTTTGTGAAGTAAAGTAGATGTTTGGCAGTCTTTCAGACTGAACTAAACAGATCTAGATGCATACAGGTAACTATTTATACCGAACACATAATTTCGTGGGATAAATCTGACTTTTTGTGATGTCTAAGGAATTAGTCCATTTTTTTAATTTGGTGAGGTATATACTCCCGATTGTTCCCGGAATGACAAGAGTTCTTTAAGGACAAGAAATAAAAAAAACTTGCGGATAGCTGTTTATAGTGGTCTACCATTCCCTGAATAAACTGGTATATTTTTAACAAGCTTTTATAATTCATCAGGAATTTTATCCTATCTTACAAACACCGCGCGGGCTGCATACTAAATCGAAAACTTTTAATATTAAGTCTAAAATTAAATAACTTCATTATGAGACCTTGTTAATAGCTGACGTGACCAAATTTGAATTGAAAGTACGCTATAGGACGATGCGGACTTTAAATTGAAGGTTCAGTAGAAACCTTTAACTAACTAAATAGTCCTTCACTAGTTTCGAGTCTAATGACCCTAATCCCGGCTTACAAAATCTCAAAAATACTTTTAGACAATAAATACTAAAAAAATCAAATTGTTTAAGGCTTCAGGTGGGATGCGAACCTGCATCTTTCCCATGCTGGGGGACTGCACTACCATTGTGCTACTAAGACCATAGGCAACATTGTTTTTTTTCTAGTAAATATTATCTTCAGTATAATTTAACATTTTTCTAAGAATACAACCTTTAAAGAAATTAAATATACTTTGTTAAAAAATGTTCAAGCTATTAAGCATTTAGTTCGTTCAAGTTTAAATAGATGTCACAAGAATAACTGCCTCTTTTTGTATTTGACGAGCCTGATGGCACAGATGGTAGTGACCCTATCTTGTGCGCCAAAGGTTGTGGGTTCGAACCTCACCCAGGACAAATATTTATATGATGATATTTGTGTTTATTCTGTGTCTAGGTGTTAAAAATATGTATTTAATTTGTATATTCGTGATTCCACTGTTGTCTGACGTCCGTAACACAAGTGTTTTAGTGACCTTACTACGATGACAGGGTAATGTATGAGATGTTGTGGAAAAAAAAATGTCTCTTTATTAAGATTTTCATCTAAGTCCTATTTAACCTTTAACATTATAAAGTTATTATAATAACATTTTATTATAAAGCATCTTTAGTAAACATTAACTCGAAAACGAGATTAGTAGCCTAAAGCACCTGTGTTACGGACAAGAGACAACCAAGGAATCACAAATATACTTCTTATAGATATAGAACAAACACAAATATTTATCATATAAATATTTATCCCGGGTAGGGATCAAACCCACGACGCTTGCCCTTGCAACAAACGGACACTACTAAATGCGCCATAGAGCCTAGAGTAAAAATACTTTTCTTGTATTATTTACATCACACATCTTCATAGTCTTTTTCAAACACTGAACGATATTTCCACTGATTTGTCGACAAGCAAACTGAATTAACCCAACTCCTAGTGAATTCAGACTTGAATATTTAATTTGAAGTTGATATGTTGACTCTTTCCTGACATAGACAGACAGACAAGACGCTCTTCTATGGTATTTAATATGCGCCAGTGTGTTTTATATAAAAAAATATTTCTTACTGTAAGTACATCATATATTCATACTAGCAGCGCCTGCAACTTTGTCTGAGTGGAATAGTAACGTTGGGGGGTATGGGGGCCTTTCTTGATAAATGGTCTATACAACATTGAAAGATTTTATCAAATCAGACCAGCGGTACCTGAGATTAGCGCGTATAAGCAAAGGTAAAGGTAAAGGTAAATTCACACATCTCAAACAATGACCTGACTCTGTGGTAAGTCGCTTAAATCACTTGCGTCACACACAGATGTCTGCACATCTGATTATACAAAAATTGCAAATGTATTACTTAAATACATATGTTTAACACCCAGACACAGAATAAACACAAATACTATTATATTAATGTTTTCCTGGGTAGGAATCAACCCATGTCACATGAGATCACTACCATCTGCGCCATCGGGCCCGACAAACAAACAAACTCTTCAGTTTTATAATATTCATATAGATTAGCTACGGCAGATATTAGTTTCCGTAGCAAGTCTCCTACTGGACAGACTTTTCGATCTCCACAAAGATAACAGCGTAATCCTGGAGTTTTAATCAGACTATCTTATCAGTTTTGCTTGCCCCACTGCCACTTTAAAGTTGTGACTAAGTCAAAACAAACAAGCGTATATCCCGCATGATATTGCATTGCCTAAGCCTATAGATTTTTATCGTCAATACAGGTTATAAGGTTGTTAAGAAATAGTACATGTAAGTGTCATCCATGTTGTGCCTCACGGGCGTGCAATTTTTATTTATGGGTAACGACAGTTGAGTTCAATGGTGTTACTAATAAGTTCGACATCAGATATCACAGATTTTTTTTAAATTATATTGGCATTTCTGTATCAGTAATTCTCGTATTTTTTTTTTATTTTTTGTTCGACGTTCCAATTACCTTGCGGCAACCGTTCTCAAGATTACCGTATTTTCTTTGTCAAATTCTTCGATTATTTACTTATCGAGTGTTGTGATATAATTTCGAGTGTACAAGATAGGTTTAGTAAAATTAATTTCAATACAAAAAGACAGAACTAGCGAAAGAAATAAGAAGTTATTACCGCACTCAGCGAAAACCTAATAGATTCAGATAAGTGGAAATAATTCTTTCAGCCCGTTTATCCTGAAAGACTCTTTCAGCAATACGAGATTCCGACCAAGAGATGAAATTAATACAATCCCTTCTATACAAAGCCTTATCAACAATCTTTATTTCATAAATACAAAGAAAACTCGCCCTTATGGGGTAGACGGTACGGTTCATGATTTAATACGGAATCGCTGGCAAATTGTATTAAAAGCGTATAAATCTGGGTTACATTTGAATAACAAAAGAAAGAGTAGCGTTTTGATTTGGTGCTGGAAGTTCCTCGTGGTGGCCATTTTTCGTTCACATTATTATTTTATATCTGTCAAATTCAGTACAATTGACGGACATTTCCTAAACTTCATTATATTTGATAAATTAATAAATAAATTACGGGTTCGAGGTCGCAGATGGTACGGATCCCATCTTATGCACCAAGGGTCGTGGGTTCGATTTCCATCCAAAGCAAATATGATATCTGTGTTTGTTCAGTGTCTGGGTGCTAGATATATATATTTAAGTAGTATATTTGTGATTCCTCTGTTGTCTGGCGATCCTAACACAAGTGCTTTAAGTGACTTATCATGGAGTCAGGTCAAAGAAAATAATAGAAGAAATAAAAGAAAATAATAGAAAAAAAATCACTCGACAACTTACAAGAGGTGGACCTCAAACAATAGATCGTATGTAATGGTACCTCACTCTCATCCATTCCTACCGCTAAATTAAAGTGTTTGCATTGCTGTGTTCCGATCTGAAGAATGAGAGAGGCAGTGAAGTTACTGTGACATAATATAAACAATGTGCATGACAGGGCTGATATATTCTCAGGCAGTTTGAGTGGCAAAACTAATTTTATACATTGTTGGCTATGTAAGTCTATTATTATATTATATAAGTTTATATGTCTTATGTTAGTAATGCCACACTGTGCCTCAATGGCGTGAGGTACCGCAAAAAAAGAATAGCACGTCCCACTGCACCAGTTGTCGTAAAAGGCGACTGAGGTACAAAAACCGACAGATGGCGGTATATTCATCTAAAACAGTGCAACTCAAATGCACTGGGCGGGGATGGGCAGTAGCATCCTCATCGTGAAAGCTGCGCTTTGCGATTTCCAACACGCTTGCCCAGCGCGATAATATGGGCAAAAAACCTCTTTTCTTATACAGGCCTATGTATGCAATATGTACTACTAATTTATAATAAAATTTATTGTGTTGGGATCAACGGAACGCCTTTTTATCATGTCCCTTGATAAAGTCAGGGCAAGCGGTTAGTATATATACTATAATATGTTAAAAAAACAAATTGATTTAATCGATGCCATCATATTTCTTGGTATAAACCAGATTCTACATGCATTAGTAATCATTTCATTAAGGTGGTAATGGAAACTTTATCACCACCAGTTCTTCTGGAGGATGCTTTTATGGTGGCTCGCTCAAGAAGCTTACTGTATATACATATATACTTTGGTTAAAGAATACAGTAAGCTTCCTATCTGGTTCCGGCAGACCCGGCTTAAAGGAAACCCCTACAAAGTCATCAGGGTTATCAGTAATTTGAGTTATTAATTGGCTTATCTATATTTATAGAAAAAACATTGTTTAGTTGACAAATTATAATGCTAGTGCTGTGATAGGCCTGTAAATTAGAAAGACTGGTTGAAAGTGGAATAACTGCACACATATATAGGAATTGAATAAAGAGTTATGTATAGATTATACCTAAACCAGGTAAAAGAGGTATTAAAGAAGAGTTAGGTGATAAGTACCAGGAATAAACGAGCGTGTTTATGACAGGATTAATGCAATTAAAATAAGCGAAAAAGGTATGCCAGTTTGAAGCAAATGGAGATCAATAGTCTCTGCCTACCCTGAGAGGACACGTGCGTGATGTATGTATGTATACTTTAATTTTGTGATTTGCCCAATTAAAATTAAAATATACCACATGCAATTTTTAATATCAAAAATCAATAATACTCCTGACTTAATAATCCTACGATACGCAGACAGAGACAATTATCACATCATTATCTCGCATAAAGCTTAACTTATAAATAGACTGCCATCACTGGATGGCTTTTTCAACTAAGTTTACTGCGGGTTCATTTTGCGATCCATCAGAAAAGAGTCTCCAAGAAAAAATGATGGTGATAATGGCTCCGTGTCACCTCAGTCTTGAATCTCAACAGTTATAGCTTTTTAATACGTAATGAGTTTTTATTACTTAATACAATAAAGGCGAAACAATAAATAGCACGACGTAAACTATCATATGTTATCACAGACAACACACATTGATCTAAGAGTTTTGTCAGCACTGAGACACTAATTCAGTATCCCAGAACTACAATTAGACTATGTCAACATGAAACAGTAATATACACACCAGGGCCACCTGTTGTGTACGTGACGAGGGTCACGTCGACGGGGAACGTCCCCAATAGCTGTCCTGGCCGATGTTAGAAGATTATTTACGAATTTCTTGAGTTATTCGACAATCTGTGCCGGCGGAGCTTCGGTATACGGATGTGAACAGATCTGATTATTTTATTAGTTTTATGCAATAATGCTGGGTTTTGTATATTATTTTCTAACATTTACAGGGTCACTACTCATAATAAAACTTCTTATTTATACGAGTTATATAAAAGTTAATAATCAGGTATTTATATTTATAATAAACGTCGTCTGCATTGGTACCTCACTCTCACCCATTTCTACTGCTCGTTCTAGGTTCATTTTTGAATTAAGTCAGTATTTTTCTCACCCAACGTGGTCTCCTATCCGAGATCCCTGATCAGTGGAAGGTTAGGAATAACTGAATTATATAAGGAAGACTTACATAGGTCGTCTTCATTGGAACCTCACATTC
Source organism: Heortia vitessoides (assembly GCA_020976665.1). Taxonomy (NCBI): domain Eukaryota; kingdom Metazoa; phylum Arthropoda; class Insecta; order Lepidoptera; family Crambidae; genus Heortia; species Heortia vitessoides. The sequence continues at coordinate 11,309,155 of JACJUM010005600.1, read as the reverse complement.
ACCTGTTTCTACTGCCAAATAGCAGTGTTCAGATTGCTATGGTTTAAAAGGTGAGAGAACTTGTGAAATAACCAAGTAATGTGACATTATATCTTCAGGTCACAAGGTTTGCAACATATTAGTGATATCCTTGTGATAATACGATCTGGTACAAAAAATATATTGAACTTGTCTCAGGTGTTTCAGAGCAAGACTCAAACCTGCAACCTTTCCTTATCCAGGTAACTAAACTAGCGTAGTGCTACCAAAACCGTCGTGGTCACGTATTTTAAGTAGTAAAACTACATCTCTGTGATTGCCAACACGCTTGCCTAGCGCGGCAATTATGGGCAAATCCCTCCTTTTAGGGGAGGCCTTTGTCTAGCAGTGGACTTCCAAAGGGATGTAATGTTGATAATAAAACTAAATTACTTGTATTACAGATATTGTTGAAAAAAATTTATCATCATCAGCATCATATCAGCTATTAGAAGTCCACTGTTGGACATAGGTCTCATCAAGAAAAGGGGAATTTTGCCTTTAACTGCCGCGCTGGGAAAGCCTCTTAGTAATATTTATAATACATATAACATTGAATATACGCAATTCCCTGAAAAGTAGCAAAATTTAAACTAAACGAGGTTTATCACCCAGTCCTGAATATTCAATAAAGATTGTTATATACTCAATGACCTACTATAATTTGGATCGCGTTATAAGAATGTATAGTTCTTAAGTTATTTTGGTTTCGTTTTTTCATTATTCAAAGTATTAAGGTCATTTTGATATTGCTTTTTAGACACGTCGAAGAGCTAAAATTATTCGCATCTAGTTTTGTTATTTATAATATCAAGCCTGTTCTTAATACTCAGATGCAAAATAAATACAAACGTTGATCACATAACTATTTTTGGGTGGGGATCGAATAGATACATACATATATGTGACAGTAAACCTTATTTCATCTCCACACGATGGTGGCTTGCAATTTATAAGTGCACACACTTTGGCGTTGCTCGCGGTAACATGTTTGGACAGATCCGACGCAGCCTGCGCCACTACGGACATGTTCTGCGGCTTATGTCTTAATGTATATTACGTTATAGGATTTCATGCTTTTAATTAATGCTACGAGGTTTTATCTTTCAACTACTTCCATGTAGTTTAATTTTATTAGTCAGTCAATGACCCAAATGCGGTGATGGTATGGTGGATGGCGAAACCTGTTTTGTGCGCGAAAGGTCGTGGTTTCGATCCCCACCCAGGATAAATATTTATATGATAATATTTATGTTTATTCTGTATCTGGTTGTGAAATATATGTACTTAAGTATTATATTTGTGATTCTTCTATAATCTAATGTCAGTAACACAAATAAAACATTTGATACATATACATAAGTGACTTATCACGGAATCAGGTATGTGATGTTGTGGGAATTTATTTATTATTTATTTTAATCTAAGTAGTTATTGGAACTGGTACCAATACGGTGTCTATCAGAGACGGCGTTTTGTTTTTGTTTTGCAATAAAACATTTGAAGCAAAGAGCATAGTAGAGCCATGACAAACTTTTTGCTTCTGACTTCTCCAAAAAATGGGTTCACCGACAATACAGTAAACGCGTATTAAACAAAGCTAACTAAGCCGTGAGATACCGGCAGAATAAAATAGTACCCTTAGTAGCCTTACCTGTACCAGGTGTCGTAAGAGGCGATACCAGAACGTTTGTATTGGTGCCTCCCTCTTATCTATTTCTTGAGTTTCAAAGTAATAAATATATATACATATATATTTTCTTTGGGTTATAAGTTCTAAATAATGATTATTTGTCGAGATCTCTTTTTGAATTGAATCCCTAAGGGGTCAGCTATATCCCAAGAAGTAACTTAGGCAACTTTTATCATTTATTATTTGTAAAAGAAGAACGGGAACTGAGCGGGTAAAACCGCAGAACGCTGCTAGTCTATTAATATATCATCATCAAAATGGCCGCACTGGGCAAGCGTTGTGGCAATCGCAGAGCATAGCTTCGTGACGGGGATACTGCTGGTAATCCTCGCCCTGCTGCTTTAAGCTTCTCTGTTTCGGGTGACGGTTCAGGTACCTCAGTCGCCTCTTACCACACCTGATATATAGAGAGGTACTATTCTATTCATTCGGTACCCCGCAGCAACAAAAATATATAACTAAAGTTATGCCTACCGCTTCGCCATCCTTACTTATATAGACAGGATCTGTGTGCACCTAATGTTTAAAGGAAGTGCATTCCACAAATGGCACAAAATTTATGTAATTAATGAAAAAATTTTAAGTCTTAATGTTAAAAATAATGCTTACCAAATATAAAGGCGCTTAGAGCTAGATTAGATTGACGCTTTACGTCAAAGATAATCCACTGTACGCTAGCTGACGTGCAAATGTCCCGCTAATACCGGCGGGATCAAAGGCATGTTTGGAAACGTCGCATCACCGCAGTCTATGCTAACATCTGTTCAATGCTTATTACCAGACCATTTTGGATACAATATTGACTGTAGATGGTACAATTATAATTTTAAGGAAATTGGTTTACTACAAGTACATTTTAAAATTGAAAGGACTTCTATTATTATCAGTCATTTGTTTTTATTTATTTCCGCATAGATTATACGATATTATACTAGAAATATGCCAAGAAAAAATATATAATAATAAATGAATATATATAACCCGATCCTGTAATGCGTCTTTAATATAATGGAAATTTGAGAATGAAGGAATCACAAATATAATACTTAAATACACATATTCAACACATAAACACAGAACAAATGAACAAACACAAATTTCACCATATAAATATTTTTTGGATGGGGATCGAACCCACGACCTTTGGCGCACAAAATAGGATCACTACCATTAGCATCATCGGGCCTGTTTGAATGATAAAGTAGGAGTTTTGCCTGAAGAAATGTCTGCCCTACTCAGGAAAAACTCTAAAAAAATTGGTTTACTGACAATACCATAAACGCGTATGAAACCTATCCGCAACAGTCAAATGCACAGGGCGAGGATGGGCAGCAGCATTTCCGTCGCAAAATTACGCTCTGTGATTACCACCACGCTGCTCAGCGCAACAATTATGGATAAATTCCCAATTTCTTGGGGAGACCTATGTCCAACAGTGGACATTTCGTGGCTACAATCATGATGATGATGATGAAAAATAACAAACAAATAAAATTTATTTGCGATGTTGTAATTACAATATCGTTAAAGGGAAGAAAATAATTGTTCAAGCACGTCTCAATCCAAAGCGGTAGACCTTAATCTCTGTAGACGTTATAACATGCGGCTGTGATTTACAAGTAAAATGTCTTAGACGGAATCCAGACCGACATATCATAACTAATGTGAATTAAATAGTTAAATATAGATTTAAAGACTATAATAAATTTTTAGTGTCAAGTCAAATAATCCGTAAGACGTCAAAACAGACAGAAACGTGAATAAATAAGTAAGGACAACATCGAATTGACCAGGAAGCTTCGGATCGCCAGAGATAATTCAAACTTTTAATTCTTCCTATCGGTTCACAGCTTGCAAATAAATTTTAATTTAAAATAACAAGACAATTTTAATATATAGAGTTGATGACAGTGTAAATTGATATAGCAATTTAGAACCCTTTTGTATTTGATAAAGAAAGTTGGAATTAGGGATTTTCCCAAATAAATATGAGCGCAAAATTTCATTCAGGTCAATTATTATTATTATTAATAAATCAAATGTACCGTGCATCGTAGACTTTATCCCTTTGTTTCGTGCCAGGGTGTAAAATATATATTGAAATATGATATTGTTGGAAAAAAATACTGTTTGTGGCATGTGGAAAAGATGAAAGTGGAAGGACTATACAAATATATAGGACGACCATGGCAAACGAATCTTTACCAGATAGAAGAGATATTGGAGAATAAAATAATTATTACGTGGTTGCAGATCATTTCACTATCAGAGAAGCCGTTTAAAAGCCGGCAACGAAGGGAACCTATAAATGTATGATTGTATGATAACTGAGAGTCATTTGTAAAAACAATTTTAAATGGAAATAAAGGTCATCACACAGCATTTCATACGCTAACCTGACTCCGTGATAAGTTGCTCAAAGCACTTGTGTCACGGTCATCAGACAAAAGAGGATATACTTACATATAGTATTTAAATACGTATACAGAAAAAATATATTTCTCTTACAAATATTTGTCCTGACCAGGATAGAACACAAGATAGCAACTCTATCAAATGCGTCATCAACTATCAACATATAAAGTTTGATCTTAAAAAAATAAATGACCGTCGAATTTTGACCAAGGGCCATGTGTTACTAATTCAGCAATCAACCAGCGGTCCACGTGATAGAAACTACCACCGAAGCGTATGGTGCGTAGTTACTAGAGTATCATGAAAAAGATATCACGCGCGTTACCAATCTTGTAACGCGTATTTTCTTAAAATATTATGTCACAAAAACTTGTAATTTCACTTCCTCTCTCAGCCTTTAAACCAGAACACAGCAATGCCAACACTGCTGTTTGGCGGTAGAAATATGTGAGAGTGAGGTACTAAGGTCGTAAGGTACCGGCAGTGCCGTGAGGTACCGGCAGATTATCATAGTACCTCCCACTGCACCAGGTGTCGTAAGAGCCGACTGAGGTACCTGAAGCGACAGATGGCGGTAAATCCATTTGAAATAGCAAGGAAATGCAATTTAAATGCATAGTGCGAGGATGGGCAGCAGCATCCCTGTCGCGATAGCTGCGCTTTTGCCAACACGCTTGCCCAACGCGGCAATTATGGGCAAAAATCTCCTTTCTTGGACAAGCGTATGATGATGAGGTACTTATGTTGATTACCTTTGTACGAGGTCTGCCTCCAGTATATATCTGACAGTAAAGAGCGTTCCACTGAAACTGTAAGCCCCGAGCTAATTGATAAAGTAGCTGATACAGTAAAACAGTCCCAAAACTCCATCTTAAATAATAAAACGCCGCTCAAAACTGAGTGGAACTTTACGAATAAATCAAGGAACAATTTAATGATCTAGCTAGCACCGCACCCCGGAGCTGCTTGAATTATAACTGAGCCCACTTGTAAGTTGCCGGCTTTGATGGGACACTGTGGCGTCACGTTCCCGATGCAAACAGACAAATTAATTAATAGTTCATCGTGCCGTGAGGTACCGCCAGAGTAGATTAATATCTCCCTCTGTATCGGGTGTCGGTGGCGACTAAGGTATCAAAACCGACAAATGGCGGAACATCCATCCAAATCAGGGTAGATCAAATGCATATGTGCAGCAGCATTCCCACAGTAAAGGCTGTGCTCAGCGATTGCCATCACGTTTGCCCAGCGTGGCAATTATGGGCAAACTTCTCTCTTATTTAGGGAGGCCTACGTCCAGCAGTGGACTTCTAAAGGTTGATATGAGGACAAAATCGTTTATCATAACAGCCATTGGAAGGCTGCCAATGGTCATAGGCTTCCTTAAGGAAGGGGGAATTTTGCCCTTATAGCCGTGCTGGGTAAGCGTGTTGGCAATCGCAAAGCACAGTTATCGCTACGGGGATGCGGCTGTCCGTTCTCGCCCTGTGCATTTGACGTGCATGACGAGCGCGATCGCGCATAATATGTTGTGCGCCAAGGTTCTTGGGTTCGTTCCCACCTGGAGCAAATGTTTGTATAATGTATTTGGGCTGCACTGTTGCGGATTGATATACCGCCATCTGCCGGTTATGATAAAGTACCATAAGTCGCCTCTTACGGGACCTGGTGCAGGAGGAGGTACTATTCTACTCTGCCGGTACCGCACGGCTTTAATAATAAATTGATAAACTGTATTATCATGTGTATAAAACTAAGCTTACCCAGCAGTGGTTGTCGTGTCTTAACTATTAATACGGATGACCCCGATGGCGCTGATGTTAGTGAACCTATCTTATGCAACAAAGGTCGTGGGTGTGATCCCAATCCAGGACATTATTTATATGATGATTCATATGTTTGTTCCTCAGTTGTCTTATATCTGTAATACGAAGGATTTAAGTGACTTATCACCGAGTCAGCAAATACATTAGGTATATATATATAAGCTTCTCTAACTTTATAACCCTATTTCTGATGTACGATTACGATGTATATTTATATCATATGCATTGCGTTTATTTATACAAATATGTATGCTACGTTTATCTATTTTGTATATATATATTGCCTGCACCACTATATATATAATTTTTTTTTCTGTTTTGTGTAATGGTTAACTGGGAGAAAAAGCCATCTGGCATTAAGTCTGCTATTTGTACATTTTGTAACATTTTGTGCAATAAAATTAAATAAATAAAATATATTAATCCGACTGACACGCATGTCTTAAACGCACAATCCGTTATATGACTGACAGTTATATCAAACGCAATCAGGTTATATTAGAAATAGAGATTCATTTGTACACTAATTAAATACATTTTAAGATTATTATTAATTAATTTTTAAATTAACTAAAAATTGTTGATTTTAAAGAAATATGTTATTTAAAACACTTATTATAATACTAAAACAAATACCATGTAATTTCGCTATTACACATAAATCACACCTTAAAATACATAGAAATATCGCTTAAATGACTGAAATCATTATTTTTTGTTGTGTTTTATTTCTTAGAGTCTTTCTAAAGATGTACAAAATTAGGAAACAGGAGATTTATTCAGAAATAAATCTATCATTCATTTATAGATCAGATAATAGCTTAAAAACTTCTAAACTAAATAACAGGATAGATTTTTATTATGTTCCTAAAATAAGTTGGTGCAGGTATCAATTATTTAATACAAATTATAATTTTAAATATTCGAACAGTACACGTAGAGCCATCTAGTACTTTTTTGTTACAACCCCGAAAGATATCGCTGTTTATTTTTTAACGGTATCTATTATTGCCCTTATTCTGCGATCCTTGTAAAATGTAATAAATAAAAAATATTAAGTAATTTATTGGAAAATTCGTCGTCAACCAAACTGAAGGGCAGTTTCAAACTCAAAATATATCCTTATTCAAGTAGGAACGTATTACAAACCCTTTTTCAATACAGAAACCAATAATATGAGATGAGATGTACTAGATTTTCTCCGAACTGTTTTTTGTTTACATAAAATCATCATTATCATCATCATAGCAGCTGACGAATGTCCATCATTGGGTAAAGGCTTTACCAAAAAAGGGGGTTTAGGACACAATTGCTGCGATAGACAAACTTGGCATGGCATATAAGGGAGATGTTAAACTTTTTAGGAGATAAAGATTTAGCTTAATCTAAATACCTTATATATAATAAGATATATATAGATAGATATAATAAGATAGATATTATTATTTTGAGATAATAATATTTTTTTACATTCATCGATGCTGGCATCATCATCGCGCACCAAAGTATCCCAGTGCGGCCTGACCCCAAAACAGACATGGGCTTCCGGCGGCCATTAAACATGCAGGCAACTTCCGCCCGCCATTGTTGTATAATCTGTGGACTTTACCGAGTACATTTTTAAATGAGTTTGACTAACTCAATTGTTAGCACTAGGATTTTAAGCCGACCCACTGTTTGATGACGTCGATGTAAATTTTGCGGAATCCGTTTATTTAAACTTTTGACTGGATCTAGAACCAAAACGCGTACTTTTATAACTTTGCAGTTATATTTCAGCGTTTGCTGTGTTTTGTTCTTTATCGTTGGGCAGTTTTTGAGATAGGAAAAAGTCGCAGAACTCGCAACCGTAAGCGATACCTTTTATTACTCGGGGCAGGGCGGGGCGGGAGGGTCCCGCGCACGTTGTCTTTGGTCTATGAGGTCTTCAGTCAGCCTTTGATCTCTGCAGTGGATCCACGCTACTCTCGTTTCCGATATACACGCACGAGAGTTAGAAAAAATGAGTGCCCCCGGAAGTAGTGCTATTCAATTCAATGCCTTTTATTTTAATGTTACAAAAATATTTCATATTGTATGCATTTATAAAGATACGTTTGAAGCAAATTTATATACGAAAGATAATATATACATTACTTTCACGTACAATATCACATGAAACTATATGTTTTGTTATTGTAATGTTGATTTGCAACGTCAATGGCCATGACGTACCGGCAGAGTAGAATAGTACCTCCCCTGTACCAGATGTTGTAAAAGACAACAGAGTGGTAGTACTAATCTACATTGTCCTAACGTCGTGATAAAAATGTATCACCTTAAAAATATTATACTGAGCTTAACAGTAGTCTGGCCATGAAGTACCTGGACAGTAGAATAGTACCTTCCCATTTACCAGATGTCGTAAGAGACGACTGAGGTAATGGAACTGACAGGTGGCGGTGTATCCAACGAAACAATGTATCACAAATGCATAGAGTGGGAATGGGCAGCAGCATCCCCCCCCCCCTCAAATGCTGCACTCTGCGTTTGCCAAAATGCTTGCCCAGTGCGGCAATCGTGGGGTCTGAGGCCTATGTCAATAAATGAACTCTGAATAAAAAAACTGATACGATGATAATGATTAAGAGTAGCCTGGGGTATCGGCAGTGTAGAATAGTACCTCCATCTGTACCAACATGGTAAACTAACAACATTAACGCAGCAACATTAAAGTCGCGAAGATACGCTCTGCGCTAATCGGACTGCCTAGTATGGCAATTATGGGCAAAGTTCTCACTTTTCAGGAGAAGCCTATTTTCGGTAGTGGATGATATACGGATGCTCTGACGAGAAAATATAATGAAAATATCATTCGTCATTAAAATTGTGTAGATACGCAAACCACATAATAATTCATACATTCATGAAACCCAGCATTTACCCTTTCAAAAATCCGAAGAGCAAAAGGATCTGTTTGCATAACTATTTATTTCCTGAAGGGAATCTTTTTCAGAGCTTTCAATAAGTACACATCATTCAATAAGTAGCTGGTATAATATGACTAAAACTATTTAATTTGATTCGGGTTATTCAGAGATAATAAAAATAGGGCTTAAGTAAGTAAAATTTAAAAGCATTTTACGATTATATCTATGAATTATTTTTGAGTAACTGACAGATGTTATCTCAATTACTAATAATATTTAATTCAAATTAGTATAATTAATAAAAATATGCATAATGCCGTTGTGTTTTAAACAGTACGTTCTAAATTAAAATTTTCGTTAGATGGTCGTTTTTACAGAAAATCACTTTTTATCCTACATTTTTGGTGCAAAGTTCCAAAAGATAATATCGGTTTTCATACCTTTTAGGCAATTTTTATGAATTTATTTTATTTATTTGTCAAAGATTCATTTATTGCTGTTTAGCTGTCTCAATAATGTTAGAGAAAGTGGTAAAATCTATCAAAATTATTGCGCTGCTCGAAGAGGGTTGTAGCCAATGCTTCGTGGCTCAGAGGCTAAGAGTGAGCAGCGGTATCAAAACACCGGTTCCGTCGAGAGAACGCATGGTTCTGGAAGAAAACTATGTACCCAACCACGGGTTGATCGTTTTCTTGTGAGTCACGCATTGAGAAATCACAAGTCTTCGTATGTGGACCTTAAGAACAACCTCAAAAAAGTTAGTCTATGGACGGTCAGGAGGACGCTTCTCGCGGCCAATATACGCAGTTATCGCCCGGACCGCGGCCCTAAGTTACTTCGTGAGAACAGAGTTCCCAGGCTAAGGTTTGCTCGAAATTGTGAGTCATGGACTCAAGAAGACTGGAATAGGGTATTGTTCTCCGATGAAACTCTCTGTTCGGTCAAAATCGACGTCGGTGAGTGCTACGAAGACGAGGAGAACGCTTTGCAGAGGCTTGTTTTAAAGAAATCACAGCATATGGTGGGGGCTCTGTTATGTTTTGGGCTGGAATAAATTCAATGGGTCGTACAGAGTTAGTCTTCATTGAAAACGGACCACTGACTGGACATCGATACATAACGGAAGTTCTAATTCCTCATGCACAACCCGCATTGGCCGCTTTAGGCGAAGACTCAATTTTCATGGACGAAAACGCTCGCGCCCATCGGCCACCCGGCAATTAGGAAGCGTGTGTGCAAGAGGTCGGCATTCATTCAATCCAATAGAGCATGTCTGTGCAAACAACGCGTGAAATCAGTATAACCAGCACCGCAGAACATCAGAGAGCTTAAGAATGTGATTACCGCTGAGTGGAAACGTCTTCCGCAAGCAAGTATCAGGCATATCCTCGCCCAGACGAATTCAAGCTGTGATTTCAGCTAGAGGGGGTTACACTTGATACTAAACATTTATCTGCTTTTACTTTATTAAAGAAAAAACAAACAAGTATTTTCGTACTTTTACTTCACGAGCATTTAGCATCAAAACCTAAAATTTTTTAAAAATTTCATGATAATACTGACGAAAACGATTATTTGCTTATTAATTGACAAAATTGTGAAAGTAAAACTAACTATAATTATTAAACAAACCAATAGTAATATTTGAAATGGTTCGTTGCTCAGGTGCCCGTTTCTTTTGCAAATGAGTGTATATTATATATTGCAATATTTAAAATGCGCTCTCTGTCATTCGCGCCAAGATTGAAAAGTAGTTCAAAAATATAATTTAAAGTTCATATGGTTGTAATATATTTTTTAATGTGCCGCAAAACTTTTTTTTATTTTCATAAAAACCTTTTAATATTAGCAAACTCAATAAATAAATATCTAGTGAAACCAGGCGAGTGCGATGTCATGACTAACGTAAAAAAAGATTATCATAATTCAATCATCCAACTATCATATGTTTATATATATATATTCAGGGACACTAAATAGATACATAAAAACATTAATTAACTAAATACAAAAAGAAGGTTATAGGTAAATAATGAGTAGAGTCTGTAACATATTTTGTGTGTGAAAAAAAGTCGTATCGAGTTCGGGCGAGTAAGCTTACCTCTACATGAGATTTGACAACTCTTTGACAGTCTAGTCATAGGGCCTCATCTTAGCATCGTTTTAAATTATTTCTAGTGATTTAGCGATTTTTAACACACTTGCACAGGGCGAGAATTATGGAAGAAACTCCCCTTTCATTTGGGAAGAAAAGTGGACCTCCAATGGCTGATACGATCATCGAATCAGGAATGATGAGTTAACGTTGGAGTTATCTACGCACAGCGGCTAGCTGCGTGGATCAATGTAGGCGCTTGCGTGCCCTGGTCATCAGGTTAGTGAAACTGTGAAGAGTTGAAATTAATGATATAATTATAATAATTATGTATGTACGTTAAAAAAATTGTTTACTTTTAGGAATTAGCCAAATCAAATCTAGAGCATAATAATACGAATTATATTCTGATAAACGAAGCTGATCGAATATAATCTAGTCTAAAAAAGGAACTATAATCTGATTAAAAAGAAAATCGAAATAAATAGAAAAAAAACTTTTGTTGCTATTAAAATTTCAAAGGCGATCGGCATAAAAATCGATAGTTTGAAAAACAATTCAATGTTTTCTGATTTTTCCCTTTCTATATTTAAATTATTTTTTAATCATTTTAATCGCCATTTTATTAGCTGCAACACACAAAAACTAATATAAGACTCGCAAAGTCATTAGAGCCATTAGAAGTCCATTGCTGGATAAAGGCCTCACCAAGATGGAGGGAATTTAGCACATAATTGCCACGCTGGATAAGCATATTGGTAATAGCAGAGCGCAGCTTTCGCAATGGGAATGCTGCAGCCCATCCTCACCCTGTCCATTTCAGCTACACTGATTCGGATGGATATAACACCAACTATTGGTTCTGGTACCTAAGTCGCCTCTTACGACACCTGGTACAGAATGAAGTACTATTCTACTCGGCCGATACCTCAAAAGCTAGTGGTTATAAATGATTTAGACGTCTACATTATTATAAATCACTAGCCGTGAGGTAATCTTTTTGCTCAATATTTACCACGTTGGGAAGGCATAGTGGCTGCTTCTCATACCATCCCCATTACATTTGTTACGCCAGTAAAGATATACAGTAATCTGTCGGTTCCGATACCTTAGTCGCCTCTTACGACACTTACACGGGAATTGTAGCTACCTCTCTCAGTTACAGGAACTTCTTCTGCTCGAAACCCACAACACTAGGAAATTTCAGTCTAACAAATATTGAGAAAAAACAATTTTGAAAAATAAATCAACATTCAAATCTACGGATTATAACGAGTTATCGATAGCCGTTTTTCTTTTTCATAACGAAACGCTTCTGGTTCCATCATCAAAACTATCAAAATCCAAGCGACAGTATTGCCTTTGGAATTAAAAATGGCGGCAGTTGCCATGGTGACGCCGCCAGATGTCGAGCCAGGAAATTGTGGCTCTCCGAGAGAACCGCGACACGTCGTGTATGTTGTTTTAAGGTTGCCACTCACAGTAGAAAGTAATTTTTAAACAATCTCTTATTTCTTAGAAGAAATGTGGGGTAGACATTTTATTTTTAATAAATTTAATAGTGTTCTTAAGAACACACTTGTAAGCTATATCAATGTTAGGAAATGCGAGAGGGTGGGAATATCCAGCTACATTTCCACAAAGCTATTTAATTACTTTCATGCCAGCCCAGCGCATCAATTAAAGGCAAAGTTCCCTTTCTTGTAGAGGCTTCTACTGCTATGTTGATGATTTTTCACTGTTAAAGTACATTTTGTGAAATTGTAAATGGAAACGGAAATTTGTAAATGTTATAAATATACTAGTTTAGGGCATAGAATGATATGACTTAATTGATTGATTTTTTTTTTAATTAATTGCATTTTATATCACTGCATTTTGTCTATACACTAATAATATAATATCTATTTTTAAAAACAAATTATTCTTCATTTATTTCGCTTACACTCGAGAATGCCAGGAACGATTTGGCAAATTTTATCTCGGGATATTTGAAAAAGTTTAAAGAAGGTTTAAATGGTGAGAAATGTAAATAATATTCAAAGGAAAATACTCAAAGAGACAATTAAATTTTCCAATACAAATAGTTCGTAGCGTCTTCGTGGTAGCATTTGATGACTTATGTCTTTTTGGAATAAGATAAGTGCCCCTTGGCTGTAAAGTTTTTATAAGTGCAATAAAATCGAATGGTCTAATGCACTTATAAGGTCAGTTTGAAGAAACATGAGGTAGAGCTCATAGACAGTTCATCTATATTGGTACATCACTCTCACGTATTTCTCCCGCCAAATAGCCGTATTTCGCATTACTGTGTGTTGAAAGGTGAGTGGCAGTTAAATAATATCTTTAAGCACTAAGGTTGGCAACGCGCTAGTGATATCCTTGTGATATTACGAGAATCTATAAGCTGCAGTGATGCGTACCATCACACGGACTGCATGCTTGTTTGTCCACCTGGTGTAGTATAAAAATCTCCATAAGGCGCTCCATATAATGGCGCTTACAAAACCTAAGTCTTAAAACGAAACAGTTGTAGGTTTCTAAAACGAACTAACGCAGAAAAGGGCATGCAACATAATTAGACCACATAGTTTACCAGGTCATCTAGTAAGCAATAAAATATATTGTGCCCAGTGGCATCCCTAATAGTGAGGCGCTGTTGCAGTACTTTGTCGACTTGTTGAGTTGCCAGTTTTTGTCGCGCTTTGTTCGAACTCTGCAGCGTTTCTTGTTTATTACCAATATGTGCCTTACACTCTAATCCTTCTATTATTAGCTCCGATATAACTTAAGACTTTATTTATGAACTGAAGTTTCACGTAACAGTTTTAAACATTCTCTCTATTATTATTCCCGTCGTTTGTTTAACGAGAAAAGGTATGAGAAATAGTAGGTTATTTTAATAATGTAGAGTCTGTTTGAATACTAGCAACCCTTCTCATTTTTGTCGTTTCGAGGTAGCATGTTTAAAATAATTTTGATTTTATTTTTCTATATCGTCGATGATACTTTAATACCGCGTATGTAGTTTAAGTTAATTAGGTCCATTTTCCATCTTTTCTAATTGAATTTTGAACTTTATATGTTTTGCGTTAACTCTAAAGGTGAAATTAAAATGAAAATGTTTATTAGACTAAACTTGGTAGCAAAAATAAAGTGATCAGTGCCTCCTTGCAAGATTAATAAAGCTTTTGCCAGGACACACTACTTTTTATTAAAAAGAATGTTAATTTATATTTATTTACGTGAATTTACGTGTGTATTTGTATGTGTGTGAGACGGAGTGTGAGAGTATGAGAAATATATATAGCCGGTACACTTTTCTCCCTGTTCACTTTTTGTAAAGATGTGCTGAACGTTTATTATATTTGTTTCTAGTAAATGCAGGGATATTTTTATTGGTTTTATAATATCCTTTCTTCTTGCATTTTAATGTTAGAGTAATAGGATAAATACTTCTAATTTTTTAATACTACTTGAATTAAAAAAAAAAAAAAGATTATGTGTTGTTTACATTGGGGGGAACTTAATATATAAATAATATTACCAGTTTCTCTTCACCCACCATGGAATTAATAAAATCATTTTATTTGCATTGTTTATATCACAATACTGTTACATAAAAAATACATTAGACAAAATCAAAACTTAAGACAGAATATCATTATAATAATTTTAAACATAATAATTTTCCAGCTGGTCATTACAATTAGGCTATATTAAAAAAAAAACATAAGATATTTACTTACCCGGGTTTTTATGAAAATATAAGTTATTTACTTACCCGGGTTTTAAAACTCAGTAACATATGTACTGAACTACTTACTCAGTGACACATGAAGTCTTAAACTTAAAACAAAAACCTTAATTTACCGATAAACTATTTAAAATAACCTCAATCTAAATAAGCCCGACTAACAATAACCTTAAAAAGTTCTTACTTGTATTAAGTAAGATAAAAAAGTTATTTAATCAAAACCTCTACAAATAGAAAGTGAGGGCACGCTTAGTAAAGCTACGATAAAGTCCGACCCCGGTGGTCTCGTAGCGGACTACGAAGTGCTTCGTAGCCGTGCTACGGCGTAGAGGAAATTCAATTTGTCGTTTTAACTGAAATCTCTTCGTTATAAAGATGTGGTTATTGTTTGCTAAATAAATTTTTGCTTTAACGCCGTTCTGTTTATATTTTTTAAATAGGTTATTAAATTAATTGAATAATTAGTCAGACTATACTTAGATTTAACCATCAACTCACATCACATGCCTACCGCATTAATGGAGGTAGATCTCTTACAAAGATTGTCTGCATTAGATCCTCACTCTTACCTATTTAAACTACCAAAAAGTAGTGTCGGCATTGATACGTTCCGGTTTGAAAAGTGAGAGAGGCAGTGAAACTACTGGGGAATCGTTTAACCGTATCTTCACCAGGTTGGCGACACGGTAGTGATATCTTAATGATGACGTAAGTGTCTATAGAGCGCAGCTACATATACCATCAAACTAACCGTATGCTTGTTTGCTGACTTCGAAATATGTATACAAAAAAACCTTTTTTACTCTATATTTTTGTGTGTACAAAAAACAGCTGTGGAATACCAGCAGAGTAGAATAAGAATTTTTCTTGTACCAAGAGTCGTTAAAAGCGATAGAAGTACCAGAACCAATAGATGGCGGTATAAACTCAAATGCAACAGGATGACAATAGGAGTAGACTGCCACCACTCCTGACCTAAGTGGCAATTATAGGCCAAAACTTTCACTTTCTAGCAGATTCTTATATGTCTAGCAGAGATCGAACAAGGCTGATATGATGAGTATGATAATTCTAATAAACATGTCTTATTAATGCTTTATTTCACAGGTGTGGGAATATAGTTCGGCTGTATATGTAAATACCCCTTTAATCAAATCTGGTGGTTTCCGTGTTTGCACAGTAATCGTGCGGTTAGCCTGTGTATTGAGGATCATGCATACGCCGCGTTTGGCAATTAATATTAACCTGCCACTACTCATGTCTTTGCCTGTGTATACATCTTTACACATAATACATGAGTTAGACCTCATGCTTAAGTCATCTGCATTTGTACTGCACTCTCATCTATTTCTACTGTCAAATAGCAGTGTTTATATTGTCGCGTTTTGGCCTGAATGATGAGAGAGGGAGTGAATTTACTGGGTAATGTGGCATAATATCCTCAAGTCACAAGGTTGGCAACGCGTTAGTGATATGCTTGTGATATACGAGTGTCTTTAAGCTGCAGTGATGCTTACTATCACGCGGACTGTATGTTTGTTAGCCTAGTTTAATAAAAAAAACTAGACTCAGGTTCAAATTAAAGAAAATAAATTTATTAATTACTAGCAGCTTTCCGCGGTTAACCTTTTTTTGAACCTTTTTCCATAAAAATATGCGAAAATCTTACATTATATTGTATATATAATGTTAGTTTTATAAGTGAAAGAGTTTTTGAATTGAGTCAATTGGTTCTTGATTACATATTTACAATTTAGGTAGACATCTAAAACTTTGCTGACATGAACAACCTATGCTGTTCTAAAATAATTCAACATTATATTAATAATTATCATATTAGCCATCGGAAGTCCACTGCTATTTATAAATCTCCCCAAGGAAGAAGAAATTTCACCTGTAAATGCTGCGCTGGGCAAGCATAATGGCAATCGATAATCGCAGCTTTCGCGACGTAGATGCAACTCATCCCCGCCCTTTAAATTTGAGATGCTCTGTTTCGGTTAAATATACCGCCATCTATCGGTTCTGACACCTCAGTCACCTCTTACGACACCTGGTACATGGGGAAGGTTCAATTCTACTCTGTCGGTTCCTCACACCTTAATAAATATTAGGCCGCCCATTGTACTTTTATTTTTAATTCATCTCCAATTCTTTTTGTGTCTGTTTGCTAGTGTGCAATAAAGAGTATCATTTTTATTATTTATTTTCACAAAACTTTTTAACGATATTCAAAGGTCCCCACTAAAGTCAGCAAAAAGCTTAAAGTTTGGGGCGTAAAACCCAGTTAACGAGTACACCGATATCTATATATATAACAGGAGAAGCTGACTGACTATGAAACATATCAACGCAGGGCTTAAACTATATGTAAGTGTTAAAAACTGAACATTTTTTACAGGGGTTCCATTTATAACCTAGAGAAGTGAGAAAGGCTTTTTGAAAATTATTTTTATATTACTATGAAATTTTGTTGTATTTTAAGTTATTATATAATTACTGCACCTATGTATAAAGTGAAAGAAAGTAAGAAAATACCTTGACCAGGTATAAGAGGTATAAGTAAAAGCCATATCAGAAGTACCAAGAATAAAAAAGCATGTATGCAAGATAGTTCTTTCATACACGCTGACTTGTTTCTTCTATTTGCTGTAGTCAGCAAGTAGAGGAAGCAAGAGACGTATGCCAAGATCGTATCGATAGCAAGTGCAGATGCATACGGTGTATGTATGTAGTTGCTTGCCTACCCCGGTGAGATGTAGGTGTGACGTATGCATAAATGCGGGTTATTAAAATTTTACAGCTTTCAGTTTTAGTTTCAGTTTCTTAGTAACATGCTTATAATAAATAACGAACGTGTAATCGTTAGAAACTATTGCATTGCCTGTAAATAATAAATCAATTAATACTAGGTCTAAAATATTAGAAAAAAAAGATATGTCTGATTATTTTCTAATAAATCAAAAACACGTGATATATATTTTTTATACTCACAAATAAATTTGTTTTCCCCAGTGCCAGATTAAATTGGCAACCTTTTCATTTGAAACGAAAAGCATATTTTTTAATTGACTATTCATTTGGTATCGACGAGATAGATCAGCTAAAAATTATATTTTTACTAACTTATATTTATTAAATTTTTTAATGATAGAATATATAAAGATAGTTTATTTTAGATTAAGCACTTGAAATCAGTATCGAAAAATGAGAACGTGTAATTGAGTGTTATAAATAACACGAGTTAGGGTCTGCCGTGTGGTACTAGCAGAGTAGAATAGGACTTCTATCTGCGCCAAGTGTCGTAATAGGCGTCTTAGGTACTAGAACCGACAGATGGCGGTATATCCATCCGATGTAGTGTAAATCAAATGCACAGTTTGGGAATGGGCAGCAGCATACTCGTTACGAAAGCTGCGCTCCGCGATTGTTAAAACGCTGGCCCAGCTGTCTAGCAGTTTACTGCTAATGCATGTCATGATGAACGTAAGAATCTGTATTTATTTAGGTATTTATATAGTTTATAATGCCATAATGTTCCTTTATTTGCAACACCATGATTATTGTTGAAAATTTTTAAATAAACTGTGTCGACTAAATTCTTCCAAAGCAAACCAAAAGGACATTTAAAGAAAATATTTTCTACAAATGAATCAACCTGTGTCAGACTTCAGGCAACACTTAATATAAATATAGTAGATTTTATCTTTGATTTAAAATTGAATATATAGTAATGCTGAATTTGCAATGCAGAAGTTAATAAAGAATTCACTTGAATACTCTATAAACCAGCAAATGCGAAAAAGACTGTAATTTTATTAAACTTTTACGACTTTAAAGAATAACCCGTTTTTATGATAGTTTACCCCCAGCGTTTATCCCAGGGATGGACATATTTTTGCCACCAAACTTATATTTATAAAAATAGTTTCTCATTTAAGTTGATTGTAAATATTGTTTATGTAAATTTTTCAGAAGTGCAAATAAAACAATTACCTGACAGTGCAGAAGATATATTGATTTTATTGAAAGAATACACTTTGAACCTGTATTTCAGAAAAAATCCTAATTTGGACGTTTTCTTTCACAAACAACACCTAACAGAATAGATAAGAGAAAATAGACAATGATATCTCGATTTGTTTTAATTACCTAGTAGGCACGACATAAATATCATTTTCAAATTACTTTTTAGCTCAAAGAGATATCCGCCTCCGTACGAATTCACATGATAAAATTATAAAGTTTTCTTGTTATTTGTTATATTCTTAGTGTAGTTAATAAAATCTTAAAGAAAATCTTATAAATAACATTTCAATATTCAGATACGACAAAACCAAGCAATAACTCGCCGGGTTACACATATCCGATACCAATTCACTTGTTCATATCGCACGCATTTATTTATCCGGCGTCGTTTATTAAATTGTTCAAATAAAGCAGCTGCCGACGAGCGGCCGGGTTTGTCGGCATGCAAGCTGCAAGGAATATCATAAATCTAAAATGAGATCTGAAGCGCTCGACGGGACCGTCTCGAGCGGGAAATATGTGTATGTATGCTGTACTGATGCCGCACGATTGTATGTTCGGGATATTGGTGCCTATGTGCGACGATTCAGTCAAATGAAATCTAATTCGTTGCTATGGCTCTTTACGCCATGTCTCCATATTCGAATATATGTCCTGAATACAGAATAAATAAACTAATAAAAATAGATCTACGTTTCGATCGTGCCCGCGACTTCGTTCGCGTGGTTGTCGGAAACTCTATCGAGATTATTTTTTAATTGCTCACGTTGGTTTATGTTATTATATAATCGTAAATAAGATTTTTTTTAAATAATATGTAAAAAAATAATGTTTTTAAAATAATAGGTCAAAGTACTTCGGCATAAATTATATTTTTACTTTGTTTAAAATAAAGTACGCTGTAGTCAACCACTCCTTAGGGAGCCGACCACGCGTCTGAGCCGCGCGGCATGGTACCTCGCAAAGATGCGCTCGCGAGTGGTAGTGGCAAGCACGGCGGTGGGGCTAGGCCCAACTCCCCCTCACCCGCCGCCGCGCAGCCTGCTTGCACATTATAATGGTAGCAAACCTTCTTCGACAAATAATGTTATTATGAGTAAATCTTGAGAAATAGACATATACTGTCGCATACATTTTTTTTTTTATTAAAAAGGAATAATTCTTTCATACATAGTTTTTGAATAACTTAAACCGTTTATGCAGCGCGGTACCCTAATAGTACCTCTTTATGAAATAGGTGTCATAAGAGTCGATAGACGACGGTATATCCATCCGAAACAGTGTAGCTTAAATGCCCAAATTAGGGATGAGCAGCAGCATCCCTGTCGCGAAAGCTACGATGTGCGATTGCCAACACGCTTTCCCAGCGCAGAAGTTTTGAGTAAAATTTTCCTTTCTTGAAGAGGCCTATATCACGCACTGGACACTTAATAGCTGTCATGATAAATCAAAAACATATAGTGCTGCCAAAATAACTACTTAGGTAGACCTCATACAAAGGTAGTCTACATAGTTACCTCACTCTTACTTATTCCTACCGCCAAACTTCTGTGTTCACATTGTTGGTTTGAAGGCTGTGTCGTAGTTTCGAAAGTAAAAAAGGTCCTCCCTAATACGACACCTGATACAGTCGGACGTATATGAAGAGGTAATGATCCAATCTTGTCGGTCCGGACAAAAGACTCGATTAATCCTCACCCTCCCGGACTGTGTTGACAATCGCAGAGCGCAGCATTCGCAACAGGGATGCTGCTGCCCATGCCCACAGAAAATTTGAGCTATACTGTTACGGATGCATATGCTGCTGTCAACTTTGATGCTTAAGTTGTCTCTTACTATAACTGATACAGGAGGAGGTACTATTCTACTCTGCTTGTACTTCACATGTGCAATAGTAATGATAAAAGTATGCATTGTTTTGCTGCTAATTAATCTTTACATCGAAAACCCAAGGTTTTTCGACAAAAAAAATTTCAGGAGGTTATAGTATTTGTGGGATCACTTTTTCACAGATCGTATTCCTGTAAACTGATAAAAAAACGTTCCAAATCAATTATCACCGCGCAACTTCTGTGCCGAACGTTTGGCACAATGGCGGACCTTATCGGTGACAAATTCACTCGTCCACAAACTTTTTTCATTTGGCAAATTTCGCTAACAACCCCGGCTTTATTGGCTTTCATTAATACCGGTCCTTTCCCGCAAAGCCTTTGAAAGAATCGCTTGCAATCGGTCCAAGGAAGTTCTGGCTATCGATCACACCGTACCTATTTAGCAATTGAACGTCGGTGAGGGTTGGGATTAGAGCCTCATAATCTGTACTAATATTATAATTTATTTTATCTATTAATGGAACTTTATTGCACAAAATATTTAAATGGTGGACTTAATACCACTTGGCAATATATCCCAATAAACCATTACACGAAACAGAAAAAAAAATGGTGAAGACAATATACATATACATATAACCTTTTTTTATTTGCAGTCGGTGATTTATAGTATTTCTCCCAAATTTCCTAAACTTAAAAATTCTGCTAGCTCTACAGCGTGTAAAAACTGAGAGCCAGCTACGAATATTATTTTTATTATTATATTGATTAATGGTCAATTTGCCTGGTATTGAATTGCCCTAAACCTAGCTTTAAGACAACAGTTTATGAGCGTCAACGCTGTTAGGGATTCCATTAACACTAACTATTTAGCGTTATTCTTTGTTTAAGCCAAACAAAGAATAAATTGATTTTATTTATATAAAAAGTATCTATTTAAATTAAAAACAAAATAACATCATTGACGCGTCCCTTTCAGATTGTTAAAAAATCTGAATTAATGATTAACAAGAAAGTAACCGCCTCTGCAGCCTCAGTCGCTCCGACGCCATACCGTATGTTTCGTGTATACGAATAGAAAACACTTGTTTTTGAGAAGTATAGTTGTTTTGTTCTTCATTTCTTAGCCATGCAAACAAAATATGCCACTATGCTATGCACTATGGCAGAGACGCAAACAGCTGATGTCTTTGTCCATACTATACTTTGGAGCTGAAAGTTATGCGAAGGACACCATCCACGGTTCCGACGTTTTAAGGTGGACCGACGATCAAACTAAGTCCAGTCTTATTGTCAATCGATTGAAGAGTAGACGTCCTCCGGCTGATATAAAGATGATGATGATGTGATATGAAGTAGGCGACTCTCACCTATTTCTATCGCATCAAATAGGAGAGCTCGCATTGCGGAGTTCCGGTTTGAAGAGGTGATGAAATTTCTGGGTAATGTAACATAATCTTCAAGTCATAAGGTTAGCAACGCTTTAGTGATCCTTGTGATATTACGAGAATCTTTAGGCTATGGTTACGATTAATTTCACGTAGATTATATGCTTATTAGATATGGTCTAATAAAAAAAACAATATGCGCATACACGCTATTATGTACCCAAACGAAAACCAGTTCACGTATCTTCTTTTTAAAATTAGTCTTTGATACTTCAGTCAAAGAATTTAAATTTGTGTGTACATGATAGTTTAATAGCTACAACATTAATCTCTACGACCAACTATTTTTAAAATCAGTACCCAAGTAGAATAGAACCATCCTAAAAGAGGCTTCTCTTTCAGTACGGTGTTACAGGCATCCACATAATACAGTGGCAAAAAGTTGCTTGGATTAGCAATACAATCGGTCACCCTGAAGGTATTATTATTCTTATATATATATATTTGCATTACACATACGGAAAACATATCTGTTATCTGTATGGGTTGTATGCGATACGAAAACTTTGCTTTCTAAGGAAAATATTTGGCTTGGTTAATGCTTATATAGGTTAGAAAAGAAGGTAGTATGAGTATGTATAATTTTTTTACAATAACAATCATCCTTAAAAAAGGTATAAAATCAGTAAAACTAAAAAATAATATGTT
Organism: Heortia vitessoides; assembly: GCA_020976665.1. Taxonomy (NCBI): domain Eukaryota; kingdom Metazoa; phylum Arthropoda; class Insecta; order Lepidoptera; family Crambidae; genus Heortia; species Heortia vitessoides. The sequence goes on along the minus strand of JACJUM010005600.1, from coordinate 11,286,485 downwards.
TAATGTGTCCGTTTGTTTTTTCTGAAATGACTAGTCAATAAATAAGTGTATGTGATAGTAATCGTCTTCGCAGCCTGTAGATGCTCGTATCGACAACATTGTCCTGTCATTTCACTGCCTGTCTCTGCTTTCAAACCGGAACACATCAACGCGAGCACTGCCGCTTGGCGGTAGACATAAGTGATACAAGGATACCAATGCACACGACCTTTGTAAAAGGCACATGAGGTAGATGTATGTGAGGTCTACCTCTTGTATATTTTGAGGCGTACCTCATGTAATGTTTGCTATTGTTCCAATAGATAAGGAAGATTTTCCCAACTGACTTGACTTTTTCCGATATTTTCAAACAAAACCTTAAAAAATTATGTAGCTGAACTTTTCTTGTAAAATGTGTATTTTTGTAGATAACTTTATAAATTCTACGTAATAAAAAATGATTCTAACCTATAACCTACAAATACTGAAATACAATCCTTTTACTTGTTTGAACCAATCGACAAATGAGATGATTTTTAATTATTTTATGGGTTTTTAAGCATTGAATGTGAATTAAATTCTTTATGACGGGCCCGATGGCGCAGATAGTAGTGATCCTATCTTGTACGCCAAGAGTCGTAGGTACAATTTCATATCAGAGCAAATAATTTATATAATGATATTTGTGTCTTTTTCATAGGTGTTAAATATATGTATTTAAATAGTATATTTGTGATTTCCCTGTTGTTTGTTGTC
>JACJUM010005600.1:11255809-11285650 GCA_020976665.1 Heortia vitessoides | reverse complement strand
TATATAGACATATCTAGATTGATTATACTATATGTATATATTACATTTTATTTATACCATATTTATATGTAAATGCACAGGGCAAGTCGCGAAAGCTGCGCTCTCCGATTGCCAACACGCATTCCCAGCGCGGCATATAAGGGGCAACATTTCCCGTTTCTTGGGAAGGCCTATACCCAACAGTGGACTATCAATAGCTAGTATGATGACAATGATGATATAATACGTAGTGTAGAGTATTAAATAATTTTAACATTGATTTTCTAAACTTACTTACACAATAGCTAGTATTCGTTTAGTCACGACGGCGTGCAGCAGTCCAACGCTTGTGGCTTACGTCGCAATTCTATACCTAGGCCAGGCCTCATTACGCAGTAATAGCTTCTCTGATCCAGGCTGGAGTTACAAAAGCATAAACTCCCTTTGAAAAGCCACGCAAATGAGGCGCACCGCATTCTTTGCTGAACGCTGGTTAGTATTCCGTTAAATTGTTTATAGTTTTGTCTCTGCATTTGAGGATTTAATAAGACTTATCTATCTCAAAGAGATTTCTTTATATTTTATTTTTGCTCTAGATTGGTCTTACTTTTTCTTACGTCCACCGATTACTTCCTAAGCAATTTAAACTTATTATCACTGAAATGAAAGCATCAAATATACATACTTATATGTTTATCAAGACAAAAGATATGGCAACTATAAATCGAGATATAAACTAACCCATCTCTGTTAGATGAAACTGTACACAGTTAGCAAGAAAATATCAATTTTATTTCAGTAATTTCAAAGGTCCATCCCAGACAAACACCGTGACACGTAATTTTTATATATAAACATGTCATATACGAGTAGTTGGACCTATTAAGATGGTACTATATTTTTATTAACAGATAGCCTATTAAGTACCGGCAGAATAAAATAGTACCGCCTGCTGCACCAGGTGTCGTAAGAGGCGACTAAGGTACCAGATCCGACAGATGGCGGTATATCCATCCGGAATAATGCAGCTCAAAGGCACAGGGCAGGGATGGATAGCAGCTTTCCCGTCGCGATATTTGTACCCTGCGATTGCCAAGACGCTTGCCCAGCGTGGCAATTATAGGCAAAAAACGTCTTTTCTTGGACAGGCTTATGTCCAGCAGAGGAGTTCCAATAGCTGGTATGATGATGATGATGAAGAGATAGCTTATATTGTTATTAATAGGTCATTCGTTTTACATATTTTGTGACATAAAGTAAAATATATACCTGTAATAATCTAATTAACAGTTTACATCGAAGTTCTTGATGAGCCCGATGGTGCATTTGGTTACGTTCCTATCTTGTGTGCTTTTCAATTCGTGTGTTTGATACCTACCTAGGACAGAAATGTAATAAATATTTTTTATATGTCTGGGTGTAAAATATGTAGGATGATATTTAATTTAGTAAGATGATTTATATCTTAGCAATACTGTGCATTTAAAATTATACAGTACAGTATATTTTTGATTCCTTTTTAGCCTAACGCCAATTCGAGATAAGAATAATATATATTATATGTTTCTTGAATGTATTATTATGATATGATCTCTCTAAGTATGTGGTTAAGAAACAAAATTACCACAGTGCTAAAAAAATGTGTAGCATCCATTTTTAAAACTAGTTTTGTTAAAAAATTAAGATCATGTTTTTCATATTCAAAGTGTATTTGACTTTAGTTTTTTATTTGTAAGGAAAACTTAAAACAAGCCTGGCCTGAATATTTAAAGCTTTTGTGCCATATTTTTTTCATCATAAAAGCCATTGGAAGTCTACGGCTGGACATAAACCTCTCCAAGAAAGAAGGTTTCTAGCCCATAATTGCCGTACTGGGCGAGCGTATAGGCAATCGCAGAGCGCAGCTATTGTGATGGGGACGCTGCTGCCCATCCCCACCCTGTATATTTGAGCTGCACTGTTTCGGTTGGATCAACAGTCATCTAATACCTTGTCCCTCACGACACCTGGTACAGGGAGGTACTATTCCACTCTGCCGGTACCTCACAACTCTAAATTTTCTTTATACTGACATAAAACTAATTTCACTGAAACTTATGCAACATAAACTACGACTGATCAAATTAAATTAAGTCCGCTATTGCATTTCAGGTTGACCGCTTAAATTATTGAACAATATCTATGAAATTCAGGCCAATATTTCAGACGTAGAATATAATTAACTATTAAAGGTCTAGACAATTCGTTAGGAAATTGGGTCATCCCGTACAGTACTGGTGTTGAAAATTGGGGCAGTGTTTAATTTTTTAAGGCACGTGCAAACCGATAATTTTATAATCCTATCTATACTAATATTATAAAGCTGGAGTTTGTTTATTTGTTTGTTCGCGCTAATCTCAGGAATTACTGGTCCGATTTGATATTGGATAATGAGTTGCCATTCATCGAGTAAATTTTTCTCGCGGATTAAGTCACGTGCATATATAAGTTATGTGTCACGGCATTTGTCCGGGATGAACTTCTGAATTACTAAACGAATTTGAATAAGTTTTGGGTAAGTTTCTATCACACTATTACTTGCATTATTTTTTCAACGATAAAAATATAAGTATAGTTAAGACGGGATCACGCCTGACAGGTTGGCTATTATTGAATATAGCCTTAGCTGTGAGATACTGGCAGAGTAGAATAGTAACTCCTGTACCAGGTGTCGCAAGAGGCGACAAAGGTACCCATCCGAAACAGTGTTGCTCAAATGCAGAGGGTGGGAATTGGCAGCAGCCCCGCCCGAAAGCTGTGCGTTGTGATTGCCAACTCGCTTGCCCAGCACAGCAATTATGGGCAGAATGTCTCCTTTCTTAAAGGGGCCTATGTCCAGCGTCGAACTTCCAATAGCTGTAATGATGACATATCTAGAATTAGACCTCGTGCAAAGGTCGTCTGCTTTAGTTTTTATTTTTTAATAGACCATATCTATAAACCGTCAAAGTCGTTCGCATAATAGTAAGTGACCAATACACACCTTCGTAAGAGGTCTATCTCACGTAACCACACTCTCACCAATTTCTACCGCCAAATAGAATTGTTTGTGGTGTTGTGTTCAATTTTAAAACGTGAGAGAGGTAGTGAAATGACTGAGTAATATAACATAAAATCGTCAAGGTTGGAGACGAGCTAATGATATTCTCAGTTAACACAAATATCATCATTTAAAGGCATCCTGGGTAAAGAACGAACCCATTAGCTGCATAGTGCATAAGATATACAACCGTATTCACCAACAGTCCGGTAAATATTTTCAAACCAAAGATATTTAGAACGTCATATTGTGTCCTTAGAATTGTCAAAATTAAATTAAATCATGTTGTTATGTAAGATTAATTCATCATCATCAATCATTAGAAGTCCACTGCTGGGCATAGGTTTCTCCAATAAAAAAGTAATTTTGCCCATAACTGCCGCGCTGGACAAACGTGGTGGCAATCGCAAAGCGCAGCTTTCGCAACGGAGATTCTGCTTTCCATTCCTGCCTCATACATTTGAGGCAAGATTCTTTATGTTTTTAATTTACTAAGGTACCAGAATCGAAAGATGGTGGTATATCCATCCGAAACAGTGCAGCTCATATGCACAGGGCTAGTATGGACAGCAGTTTCCTTGTCTCAAAAGCTGCGCTCTGAGATTGCCAGCACGCTTGCTCAGCACGGAAATTATATTATGGGCAAAAAGACCTCCTTTCTTGATTAGGTCTGTGGACTTCCATTGAAGGTGGTTGTTTTGTAATTCGCGTCATCTCTCAATATGAGTGCATTCCTCAATGTATTAAGTTCCGAAGTTCCACTGGCTCTAGATGGAATTCTTTTCACGTCGTCAGCGAGCGAGTCCGTCGTGTGCAATTACCGGGCAATAGCCGACCGGGAATTAGTTCTAAACAGGCTATTACGACTTGGCCTTTACAGACGGAGACGTGGAAGTGGGATATTTACTGACAAACAATTTACAATTTAAAGGCTAAACACAGCGTGATACAATATACGTAACACTTGTAAAAGTACATAAAACAAATATCTTGAATGGTCTGATAGCACACATGCTAGTGATCCCATATTGTGCACCAAGGAAAAAACATTCCCAAAACATCTCCTACAATGACCTGACTCCGTAATAAGTCGCTTAAAGCACTTGTGTTACCGATTGTTTGACAACATAGGAATCACAAATATTCCACTTAAATATTTAACATCTAAAAACAAAACAGAACACAAATATCATAATATACATATTTGCTATGGATGGGAATCGAACCCACGATCTTTGGCGCACAAGATTTTTTAAAGAGACAATTTGCAAGCCAGCCTACAATACGCGTGATAGTCAACATCACCGCAGCCTACAGACGCTCGTTTTATCGCGTGAATATCACTTATATCACTTAAGTGTTGCCAATTTTCTATCTTTAAAAATATAAATACACAGTACAGGCCTAAATAATTATTTAGTGGGCGGTAAATGGGTGAGAGTGAGGTACCAATGCAGGTGAACTTATTTTAAATCTCTACATTCTAGGAAGCTCTACTTTCCAAGAATCACTACACTCCAAGAATTTCTACATACCTGATTAGGTCGTACAAAGATACACTGCTTTATTAAATTTATTTGTTTTCAATTAAGTATCTCCAAACAGAACCTGCAAAGTTGGCCGCAGCACGATTCAGCAACAAGGTATTATATGGAATTACTTTGACTCTAACGCTCGGATGGAGCATGCACGACACCTGAAATGAATAGCATGTATCTCCTGGAACTTTGGACTTGGCGAACTGCGACTTTAAAGGCGACATGTAGTTCGAGCGAGACGCGTCACATGGATGGGGATGCTTATTAACTCGAGCCGAAGATTAATTAGCAGAGGAATGAATAACTCTCAACTTAAAGTCTCGTTGCTTATCTAATTATTATTAATGCTTATTTGAAAGACAGATGTTAGTGATCCTATTCTATATGCAAGAGGTCGTGGGTTCAATCCCCACCCAGGATAAATATTGTTGTGTTTGTCCTGTGTCTGGGCATTAAAATATGTATATAAGGTATCTGTAATTCCTCTTTTGTCTAATATCTGAAACACAAGTGCTTTAAGCGATCTACCATGGAGTCAGGTCGATGTATGAGATGTAGTGTGTGAATACATTATAATAGCACCTTCATGGACATGGGCAACAGCGTGCCCGTCGCGAAAGCAGCGCGGCAACTATTTCGCTATCCCCTTTCTCGGGGAGGCCTATGTCCATCAGTGGACTTCCAATGGCTGTAATAATGATTCTAGTTATTGACAATCGCAACCCATTATGTGAGACTAGGGAAGACTCGAACGAAAATATGTAATAATATTTACACAACATCTTATACATTCACTCCATGGTAAGTCGATTAAAACACTTCTTCTGCGAACATCAAATAACAGAAAAATCACAGATATAATACCTTAATACATATCTATACCCCAAACACAGGACAGTCTTCAGATGCTGAAAAAATCTCGCATACACAGCGTGTAGTCCATACCCAAGAAACAGAAAACGAAAAAGTCTAAGAAACCTCGTATTCAAGCCGTTGAAGGGTAGTTTTACCATATGTTTTCTTTCAGTAATACCTTTCAAAACCCTATACCATACCTAAGTCTATAATAATAGAGAACCCTTTCCAGTAACTTTCCAGAATTTCACCGACGACACTATATTCCCGTTAAGTTCCTTATTACCGTATTTATAAAGCATCCAAGCATGTAACCCCCCCCCCCCCCCGGTTCCTCCCCCCATTGCCCCCCTCTCGTGCATCTTATGCGCTGTATACCGGTAACAGGTAATACAGACGACTTACAGATACTCGCTTCACTTTGGCAGCTACACGGGAAATGTTGCTTTAACTTCATTAGCTGTGTATAATAAGAAGTCGGGAGCTTAGTGTTGAGCGATACCGAATAATTTAGCTATTTTAGAGAGCTTATCTTTTAGATCTATTGTAGATTAAATGATTATAGCTGGTTGTGAAGCTTTAGGAGTAACAAATATTGTACTTAAATACATAAATTAGTATCGAGATACAAAGCAAACGCATATATTGATGACGGAAGTTATCTTAGGCCGTAACGTGCTGGTAGAATAAAATAGTACCTCCCCCTTTTACTGAGGCCTTTACTGAGGCGACAAAGGTACCAAAACCGACAGCTGGCACATGGCGAGGATGGGCTGCAGCATCCACGTCGGGTAGCCTGCGCTCAGCCGTAGCCAACACACTTTCCAGCCCAGAATTTTTGGCCAAATTCCCCTTTTCTTGAGAAGGTCTATCAAGCCTTAGTAAATCTTGTGTCTTAAATAAACTTGAGGTCTTCTAAATATTGGACCCACAATACATCTTCATCCTTGATACAGGTTTCTATGACATGACTCTAGCTGTCTAAGAAACTTAGTACCATTTTGTGTTGCGTATACAACGTACAACAGATTGTTAAATGGTGTTGATACTTTCGTCAATTTGTCTCAGATTTCAGGGACTTGAACCTGTATTTCCTATACCGGGGTACTGCACTACCGTAACACCACCGAGACCTAACTGGACATGTCGAATTTTTCCCAATATTACGTTTGTACTGATTTGTCAGCAAAATTTCTACAAGAGAATTTACGACATATCTATAAGAGTTTAAGATGATAAATATAATTTAGTTAATGTAGATTAAAAAGAGTTTGACGACCAAGGCGAACATATCAAAACCAGGTAGAAGAGGTATTAAAAAAAAAGTAACAAGAATAAACGAGCGTGGCGTAAAGGGAAGCGTATGCCAAGATCGTAACAAGTGGGGATCCATAGACTCTGCCTACCCCGATGTATGTATGTAATCTAGATTATTTTGTTATGCTTTTGATGCGTCTACAACGATTTGTAGAAGGTTTTTAAAAGAATAGAATAGTTGTCTTATTCCGATGAGTACATTTTCCACTATTGTAATGTTTTGTAAAACGCTCGCTATGCTTACAAATGAGGGCCTGATACCTCGCGTCGCGCCTCACACAATTAGCTGCGTATATCTTGTAGACGAGACGTCGCAACGAACTAGGAACGCGCTTCGATAATTACGCGCTCTCGGTATTCAATACTGAAAGAATATTTGCAAATAAAAACGGTAACGAGGAATCGTTATAAACTTTTCTTATATCTATACTAATATTACAAAGAGACAATGCCATGAGGTACCGGCAGAGTAAAACAATGCCACGAGGTACCGGATACAGAGCGAGGTACTAACCTCGCTCTGTATCCGGTGTCGGAAGAGGCAACGAAGGTACCAGAATCGACAGAGGGAAGCATAACCAACCGGTAGAATTAGTGTAGCTCAAATGCACGTGGTGGGGATGGGCAGTATTTCCATCGCGAAAGCTGCGTTCTTCGATTATTATCACATCGCTGGCTCAGTGTGGCAATTATGAGCAAATTGAATGAGGCTTATGTCCAACAGTGGACATTTGAAGGCTGATATAATGATGATAAAGACATAATTAACGCAGCGTCTATAGTATCTGCATGAGCCTTAAAATATAGCGACCAAATAGGCAAGCAAATTCAATGACTTTTCTCACTAAGAGAAAAGGACAAATAAACTATTGTATTTCACTAATAGCTTTTATAAAATTATTGGCCTTTTGTCAATTTTCTAATTAATTTGAACGTTGCTGCTTGTAGAGTATTAAGAGTTAGAGTAGCTTTGAGAATGGACCGTGGAGAACCGGTAGAGTTGAATAGTACTTCCCATGAACCAGGTGTAGTAAGAGGCGACTGAAGTACAGGAAATGAAAGATGGCGGTATATACATCCGAAACAGCGTAGCTCAAGTGCAGTGGAGATGGGCAGCAGCATCCCCGTCGCAAAAGCTACGCTCTGCGATTACCAACAAGATCGCCCAGCACGGCCATTCCACCGTTTTTGAGGAGACTTATCTAGCAGTGGCTGTTATGACGTTAATAAAATCCGTAAGATGATAAATGTATAACTACATAAATACATTGTGATGATGATGATATCCAGCAGTGGCTGGTATGATGATAATAAATTATCAGTAAGGTTATAAATATATTACTACATAAATACCTACATAAACCAAGGTAGAAACGGTAATAAAGAAGGACCAGGAAGTACTAAGAATAAACAAACGATGAAGGTATCGCAATATCCTAACTAGTGAAGATCCATAGTCACTGCCTATTACGATCGGACACTGTCGTGATGTATGTATTAATTTTATATTAATATTATATTCGGCATTATGCCTGCCGTCGGCGATGCCAGCGCTGCCTGTCTGCACCCGCTCTAGGCGCATCGTTTTATACCAACACTCGCCTGTTTGCCAGATGCACACCACCTGTCTCAATGCACTCTTGTGCCGACAGACTGACTGCAGAATATTATCACTTAGTAGTAAGATAGAATAACCGATCATTTTTCTGTCATGTTTGCATAAGGTAGACCTTATACAAAAGTATTTGCCGTGAGGTACCGGCATAGTAGAATAATACCTCCTACTACACCAAGTGTCATAAGAGGCGGCTAAGGTACCGGAACCGACTGATGGCGGTATATCCAAAACAGTGCATCTCAAATGCATAGGCCTGGGACGGGCATCAGCATCCTTGTCGCGAAAGATGCGCTCTGCGAATGCAAACACGCTTGCCCAGCGCGGCAATTATTGGCAAAAAGCCTCCTTTCTTGGAGAGGCCTATGTCCAACAGTGGACTTCTAATGATTTGTATGACGATACAAAGATCGTCCGCATTAGTACCTCACACTCATGTATTTCTTTCGCCAAATAGCAGTGTTCGTATTGCTGTGTTCCGGTTTTAAGGGTGAGAGAGGCATTAAAATGACTATGTACTCGTAATGTGACATTATATGATGAAGCCACAAGGTTGGCAATGCGTTTGTGATATTCTTTTGATATTAGGAGCGCCTGGAGGCTGCAGTAACGCTTAATATATACTTGTTTGTCGACCTGGTCTTATGTTCTTAATACTTTTCTGTATTGTCAATTATGTAATTTATATTTATTTTAATATACATAATTTACTTGTTTTTTGACGTGACAACGTCTTATATTAGGTTGTGGCTGGGAGTCACTTATGAAAAAGTGTAACGCTCGGTAACGTTACGATGAGTCACCGAACGAGAGAGAGGCCCGCCGAATGCCTTGCGTCTCTCTCCCACTAAACTATGATCGGTCTGTTGCGCGCGCAGCACTAGAGAATCAGGCGCATTGAATCGGCGCATGCTTGTGTCTCTGTCTTTGTCTTTCTCAAACGTTCTTGGCGTTGGAAAAACAAGAAAGCGTCATAATACAAGTTCACACGTGTGGTTAAAGTATCGTCAGCTGTGTCTGTAGTGAAAATTGGAGTGCTTAGATTCGTCATTTACAACAACTACAACAATAAAGGTAAATAATTGTACACTGATATTTCATTATCGTAAACTATGATTGATTGATTAATTGTTAGATTGACACAAAAGTTGAGAAACTGATTTATTATATAATAATTAAGGCCAATTGAAAGCATTGAGTGTCAAACTTCTTAATGCAGTTGAAATAAATAATTTAAATTAAATTATTAAATAAATTTAATTTTTATTTTAAAATAATTTAAATAAAAAGTACGTGCCACCGTTCGTGCAAGTTGATTCTAGTACACCGATTCTTCTGTGTGGTGATTTTAACAAAAACGTAAAGCCTGACAACTCGTTTCTTAATTTCATGAAAAATACGTATAATCTTGATTGCGTATCAAACGTTTCTAAGTCAACTACGTTAAAAGGAACAACTATCGACTTGACTTTCGCAAGACACATTACAGCAGAAACACTTCCTTTCATTTCATATTTCTCCTATCATCGTCCTATCCTCAACAAAATCACTCAAATAGGAATTAGTTAAGTTTAAGTTTACATGTACAATGTTTTAGTAAACAAAATATATTTCTATAGTTAAAATTAGTGCAATTCTTATTTTCATTCAATTCCTTGTTTCTATTGTGAAATTTAATTATATTCATGTCAATAAATATTCTACCGAGAAAAAGACGTTGTCACGTAAAATCTTCGCCCGTAAAACCGACTTTACAGGCAACCATTTTTTTTGTGCATTACAGAAATAATAATGTTAATTGTGTAATTACGCACCGAACACAATATTAATAGATAAATGAATAATAAATGTTTTAAAACTGATAGCTAGTCTAAAAATTTGCAAGCTGATCTTGTAGTCCCACAAAATCCGCATTACAAAAGTTTCCCACACTGCTGAAAATTTCAGTAATTCACCATAGAAGATATTTATGTACTAAGAAATTTTAAGAGCAGGGTGCTACAACTTTTTATTGTCACCTGTTATAATCACCCGTTGCACATCCTCTGCTGGATGCAGCGGGCATCTTACGCGATTCCACTGTGGTTCTGCGTGCTTTTAGACCTTCTCATTAATACTTCAGACTTACTTATCCGCTCAGTTATTTCATACATATAATTCCAAAATTAATTATGTCTGTATTTCTATTTGTTAATGATGTTTTCACGGAAATTGATCCATACAAATAAAAAAATAGGCTTTTTGATTGACTTGACTAACTGACTTATCAATGGAGAGCCCAAACTATAAGGGTTAAAATTAGAAATTTTACACAAAAGTTAAGAGCATTAAGAAAGGATATTCTGAAATCCACTAAAGGGGTATAACGGGGGTGCAAAGTTTGTATGAAACTTTGCTATTTTTGAAGTAATTCGAATTAAATTTAGTGTAAAAGTTCTTCATTGAAAGTCTCATTGAAAAAATATAACCACAGCCCCTTTTAAATATAAAAAGATAAGCTACACGCATACCTCCCACGTGGTAGTAAGCGTCACCGCAGCGAATAGACGCTCTTATCATCTTAAGGATATCACTAGAGTGTTGCCTTGACTTCAAGATTTCATGTCAAAATAGTTAGTTAGACAGGAACACAGAAATGCTTACACTGCTGTTTGGCGATAGAAATAGGTGAGAGAGAGGTACCTATGCAGATCTTTGTAGGAGGTTAACTAGTAAATGTAGATAATATTGACTTACCTCTCACATTGAAATGCCATTGAGACAACCCTCACTCAAGCCATACATTTACGGTTCATTTTATTAGATGTAAATGTACAAGAAACCATTATATTCCAAGAAACATTTAATTTTACTGATATACTAACATAATTGGAAATGAAATCACGTTAAAATATTTTATTTAAAGCCATCATTTAAACATTCATTTTTTTTTAATCTCACAACAACTCATTAATTGATCTGACTCCGTGGTAAGTCGCTTAAAGCACTTGTGTTACGGATGCTAGACAACAGAGGAATCACAAATATACTGCTTAAATACATATATTTGTAATTAATCGAATCATAGTGCATCTATCAGGTCACTTTAGATGTAACTAAACTTGACGGATCCTATCTTGTGCATAGGGTTGTGAGTTCGATACCCACCCAGGACAAAAATGTATATGATCAATATTTGTGTTTGTTCTGAATTTGGGTGTTAAATATGTATTTAATTATTATATTTAAGATCCCTTTGCTGTCTGATGCATATAACAATACCTTCCTCATGAATCACTCTATGTATTTATCTATTACATTATATTACATTACATATTATTTATATATTACATCAAAATCAGTTGCGTTGTTTTAAAGATCTAATCGATCTAATACAAAGTTACAGCCTGACATCGGCAAGCGAACTTAATAGGTAGTTATTTACATATATATATATATATATATATATAAATATATATGTGTATAAATATATGTATGTATATATATGTATTGTTGTACAAGGGTAAATAAACTGGTCTGTCCAATGCGTCGTCTACATTAGAGCGCTACGAAATTTCACAGCTCACCGTATCTGGTTATCTTTGGGAACAATCACCGCTTCCTTGACATTAATACGCAGCTGCATAGAATACAATCAACGGCTAGCGATTACAGTACAACTATGTGTTTAGAATGTAGTTTCTGCTCGTATTCTAGTGTGTTAGGCATGTTCGCCAAAGTTCATACCGTTATTAGAAAGAGTAGAAATAGTACTCTTATAAAAGGTCGACTGAGTGCACAGCAATATGAGTGGGGATGGGCAATAGGACACTTGTAAATCTTCGCTCTGTGATTGCCATCACACCTGCCCAGCGCGGCAATTATGGGATAAATCGTCCTATTTTGTGGTAGCATATCTCTAGCAGTTTTACGGCTGCTAAGATGATGTTCATGTTGTTTATGAAGAAGCAACTTCAATACTAAGCCAAGTTTGCGGGGATCTATAGATCATTCAAGAGGCCGTCTGTCTTCTTTCGTGCTTCACTCTCTTCTATTTATTCGCATGGCTGTATTCTGGTTTGAAAGGATGGGCTGGTAACATTGTTTCTTCTGTTCACAATGTAGGCGACTAGCTAGTGATATATTTGTGATGACACGAGAGTCATCACATAGATATATATTAGCTGCGGTCACGTTTATCATAAAGCGAACCGTATGTTTGTTCGCTGGCTTCATAATAAAACAAAATATCTATTCAAATTACTTGCGGGGTTGCAGTTCAAATTGTTTAATCATTTATGTAGTGGATTTGACTGCATTACTTTTCATGGATCATCATGTTTCACAGCATCCCCGCCTTGTTACATTTGAGCAACACTACAAAGGGTGAACATACTGCCATTTGTCAGTTCCGGTACCTCAGCCTCCTGTTAAGACACCTGATACAGTGGGAAATACTATTCTACGAGTACTCTACAGCACTTCACGGCAATATTGTGTATTCTGTATATTGCGTAGCCACGTTGTGCTGTATCAATCATAAAAGTTTTGACTTTTTGTTATCAGTCCTCTTTGCAGGTTCTGCCAGAAATTGGACTTTTAAATGAGTACACAGGTTCCTGTATATTTATTATGGTCTCTTTTTGGATTAATATTTGCTTATTTAATTTTTCTTGATGGCTAATAAATATGCTTTTGGGTACCGGTAGAGTAGACGAATACCCCTCTATGTACCAAATGTAGTGTAACTAACTTAAGTACACAATATAAGAATAGGCTGCAGCATCCCCGTCACGATGCTAAGCTTTGCGGTGGCCACCATCCCTGCCCAGCACAGCTATTATGGGTAATTTCCCCCTTTTCTTAGCGAGTTCTTTGTCCATCAGTGGATGTGCTATAACTTATGTCATAATGCATAAATATTTGCATATCTTTCAGTAGAATATGGTTGTATCAATATAAGTGACTTGGACGCAGACGCGGTCACTTACTAAAGTTACATATACTGGTATAAATTGTGTTTAGTAAGCTTTAAGCTTTAAAGCCTGGGAGTGTGTCCACGCGGGCTATTACGAGCGGATTAAGACTCATGCCATTGTATGTACATAGTTTGTGGTCAAAGAGAGAATGCACAGACTGTGGTACACTTCAGGCATTTTAAGACTATATAATCATAGTAAAATCATTTAAACGGCTTGAAAAGGCGTATTTTAGTTTTATTATAAAAATTTATAAATGTTAATTATTTTTATATGCTATAAGATACCGGCAGAGTAGATTAGTATCTCCCCCTGTACCTGAGGTGACTATGGTTCCAAAACCGACAGATGGCAGTATATCCATCCGAGACAATGCAGCTCAAATGAATAGGGCGAGGATAAGCAGCATCCCCGTCATGAAAGCTGTGCTTTGCGATTGCCAACACTCCTGCCTGGCGCGGCAGGTATGGGCAACATAACCCTTTCTCGGGGAGGCCTATGTACAGCAGTGGACTTTCAATGGCTGGTGTGATGATTCATGGTTATGCCGCTACAGCTCTGAACCCAATGTTTTTTACGAATTTTGTAGAGCGAACCAACACGTTATTCTTATTTAAAAGATTCAAGAGCTCCAGTTTATGTTTTTACATAGAACTAGCAGCGCCCTACGGTTTCACCCGCATAGTTCCTGATTTCCGACCCTAAATAATCCCTACTAATATTATAAATGCGAAAGTAACTCTGTCTGTCTGTCTGTCTGTCTGTCTGTCTGTCTGTCTGTCTGTTACGCTTTCCCGGTTAAACCTCTCAACCGATTTTGATGAAATCTGGCATAGACAATCTTTAGACCTTGAGAAAGGACATAGGCTATTTTTGAACTCGAAATAAGGGCTGTCAGGGGTTGCAAGGGGGGATGAAAAGTTGTTTGCATGGATCGCTATTTTTAGAGCTAAAAACTTAAAACTTATTTTTCAGGCCATTGATTCGATATAAATAAACGTGACATTCAAAGTTTATATAATTTGAAGTAAATAGGTATGGTACCCAAAAAACTATTCCACGCGGACAAAGTCGCGGGCACAGCTAATAAGTAATAAAAGTACCCTAAGTTACGTGAGGACAAAGCTATCTGCCAATAAAATCCCGGCTAAAATCCGTCCAGCAGAGTGAAGTAACTTTGCAAACAACATTTGGATAAAGTTGATTAGGATATCCTGCCTAATTATGTGTAGTAACATCACTGGATATTATGCACATGTTCTCGTTGGAACAGCAAATCTTACAAGCCGCCATACTCACGTTAATTACAGTAGGAACTAAAAGCACGATTAGACCGGGGTCTAATTTAACATGATACTAAAGCAATACGTGTATTTCAAACTCATAGTAACTTGGCTTAAAACTTAGACACAGTAGAGTTGTGGCTGAAGTACTTGGAAAAGTTTTTTCCAAAGTATCGTAAAACTGAAACCGTGAGGTACCGGCTAAGTACCTCCCCCTATACTATGTGTCGTAAAAGGTACCAGAACGGACAGGTGGCGGTATATCCATCCGAAGTAGTGTAGCTGATAGCATAGGGTGGGGATGGGCAACAGCATCTCTGTCGCGAAAGCTGCTCTCTGCGATTGCCAACACGCTTAATATATAAATATGCATAAAATTGCTTTTTCATTGTAAATATTAACGTTATTATTTTTAATTATTTTATTATTATTTTATTGACGATTTAAAAGGCTATCTGCTTAAAATATTAATTTAGTAGAAGGTGAAATTTACTTTTATTTTATAGGTTATTCGTATAAATATTAATTTTGGTAAAATATATGTCTTAGTTATTATCATATTAGATACAAAAAGTTTACTGTTGGATAAAGGCCTTCCTAAAACAGCAAGATTTTTGATTATAATTGTCAAACTGTGCAAGCGTGGTGGTAAAGTGTGCAACTTCGTGACAAGGATACTGCTGGCCATCCTCATCCCGTAGTATTTATGCTGCACTGTTCTGACTGGATATACTGCTATGGGTTTAGGTACCACAGTCACCTCTCACGACACATGGCACAGAGAGTGGTACTATTATAATTTGTGGCTGAGTTTTGGGGTATCCAACAGAGATTTTTAAATTCTGTTTAAAATAAATTTACTATAAACAGCTTATTGGATCGTTTCGCAATATACTGTTCATATGAAATGCAACATATTTGTTTTTATACTATTTGTTAAATAACGACAAAAAATTAATGTACTCTCGAAGACCAAGAAGTAGACAGATAAAATTTCTATATACAGTCCATTTTTAGGTGCCTATATGAACAGGCTAGACCTAGTTTAGGTACGTATCAAAGTGTATTTTAGTTTGTTGCCTTTTGTTGTTGAATAAAGTTATTATTATTATATTTTGGTTTTTAATAAATCAAATATAATTACACTCTGATAAATGGCGAAAAGATACAGTACAAGTATGTAATAATTAATATTTTGTTCGGACTTGTATTACTCTCCTGCGTCATCCCTACTGTGGCTACTTTCAACTCTCCCTGCTTACAACTATGTGAGTACACTATTTACATTTTACTGCCGAACAGGTTATTAAAGAAAATTCGCTCAAAGGAAGTGCTCTGAATTGTTAATTCATTGTAGAAAATGAGGAAAATCTATGAAGTTAGCATACACAATATTTTAGCTTGAAAGTTTCTTTAAGCCGTTGTGTCCACAGAGTAAAATAGACGCCCCGTAGGATATTATTGACTAAGGTTTAATATTATATAATATAGTATAATAATCTCATACATTGTCCTGACTCTGAGATCAGTAGTTTTAAAACACTTGTGAAATGGACGCCATACAGGACGCCATAATGGACAGAGGAATAACAAATATACTATTAAAATATATATATACTATAACATTTACTATAAAACATAATAATATTATTTATTAACTTAATTGTTTGTTGTAATCTTATTTTGAATTGCTCATGCGAGACATTGAATTCCATCAGCGCAATACGCACTGTCCTTTAGCCGTTAACATGCCAACAGCAGGCGCGTTTACTATATACACTATATTACATGAGGTAGACCTTGTACAAGGTAGTCTGCAGTGGTACCTCACTATCACCTATTACTACCGCCAAATAGCAGCATTTTTATTCTGGTTTGAGTGAGAAAGGCAGTGAAATCATTGAGTAAATGTGTCTTCAGTTCGCAGGGTTCGCGACATGCTAGTGATATCTTTGTATACTGTGATAACTTGATATATTAATGTGATATCTATGATACGAGCGTCTACTGGCTGCAGTCACGTTTTCCATCAAGCGGACTGCATGCTTATGTGCTGACTACATAATGTACAATAAATATATAAATTCACACTTACCTTATAATCATCATCACAGAAGCCTTATAACATCCGCCACTCGACATAGGCCTCCGTGAGAAAAAAGAAAATGTTTACCCAAAATTGCTACGCTGGGCAGGCATGATGGAAATCTCATACTGTACCAGTAGTATTGCAGCGTAAAACGCTGCTGTGTGTGTGATTCTTGCCCTATTTATTGGTTTTGGTACCAAAATCGCTTCTAACGACATCTGAAAAAGGTACTACTGTACTTTGCCGGAAATAGGTACCGGCCTTGATTAGCTAGCTCACGTGTTTATATTTTACAAGTTGTGCCCCACGGTTTTTCACATGTTGAACTTGTGTTGTACTTTCTAACATGCACACACAATATCATTGTTATTCTTGAAATCGGTTGCCGAAAGGCCGAAACAAAAGCTGACAACAAAATAAATAGATTGTGACAGACATAAAATATAATACACGATACAGATAGACATAAAATATAATTAAAATATAGCTATAGCATAATTTAAACCAAGGCTATAAAAATATCTATATACACTAAAACAAGATGGGTAACTCAAGCCGAAAAGTAAAAACATGTCAAATACATATAAGTTCTGATCCGTGGAAGCGAAACAGATAGATAGATAGAGCGAGACAAGCAAATCTCCACGCATGTAGACTGTAAACTTATCTGGAAACATATTAACAAAAAAAGTCATTGTGTATTTCACAAATGTGCAGCATGGGAGCAGCTGGGACATGCGACAGGCGCGTATTTTTCAACGCCAGGGCTTAATGCAAGCGGCTAAAGTGCATTTTATAGATACAAGTAATTTGTAAGGCACGTCACCTTACAAAAATAACTCAGAATACAGCTAAAAATGCGTTCAAGCATAGTTCAGACGTTTGTAGGATATAATTAACATTGATATATTAAATAATTTAAATTGGTATTAACAATATTCTGAGTAACAAATCATAATATGTCATGGCATATTTTAGGAATACTGATAATAATTATGCATGCTATTTTATTGCCATTTTTTTCATAGAATTATACGTTTTACAAAGCAGTCTGCAGTAAACCAGATCTATAAGTATTTATTTTATTTAATTGGTATTAATTAGTGTTTTTTAAGCATAATTATATACATCTTTATTTGTAGTCGAGAATTAAGTAATTTGTGGATCAAGCAAGTCTTCAAAAACAGGTAATAAGTAGGCGAGGTATTAAGACCAATTATTTGAAAGATTTATATACTAGCCAGATATACGAATCACCCGGCAAACATACCTGCCCCCACACCCTTCCCTCTCCACCCCCACCAACACAGGTGCAGGTCGCAACGCTTCTGATACCCAGACCCTCATATTTCGAGAACGGATCCCGGTATCCCAGTGAAAGTTACGTCCAGGACTAGAGTTGTTCGATAGAACTTAAGACCTGACATAAATTGTTATCATACAACAAGCCAGGTCCATGAAGTATTCACACTAATTCACATAGCGAACCCTATTTTCTCCATTTTTACAAATAAGTACGAGACATTTTTCAAGTTATTAATTACAAAAAATATTACAATTTGGGAACTCTTTAAAAACCTATTTAAAACTGTAAGGTTTGAAGAGACGCTCCGTAATCATACCATACATCAAATCCAGCTAAGTGTGAGTCAGACTCCAGCTTTGAAAATTCCATTTCTCGTATTAATGACTTTTTTTCTCTTTACTTGCTATTTGGAAACCGCCTGCTACCGGAGACAGTACTTCCTAACGCTACTAGATATTTTTTATATATTCACTCGAATATAGAACAGACATGTACTATAATGAGTCGGGGATTGTCATACAATAGAATTTAAAAATGGTTTTATAAATTCTATATTACTTATTATATGACTTATTTTTTATATACCCTATAGTGTATGCTTCATACAGTGTGTAATTCAGCCAGCTATGCTTCAAAAGTTGAATTGGAATAAAATTTTATTTATGCATTTTAATTTTAATGAAGTTAGACACGAAGACGTCATTTCACCGAAACTGTTTAATGCCACTTTAGAAAACGTCTTCCACCACCTGGCATGGCAAGGATTTGGCATCAACATTAACGGCGAATACATTTCTCACCTTCGATTTGCCAACAATATTGTGGTCATGGCAGAATCAATGAAAGATTTAAGCACGATGCTCGAAGACCTCCATCGAGTTTCTCAACAGGTAGGTCCTCAAATGAACATGTAGAAGACTAAAGCATTGTATAATGCCCATGTTGTACCCATCCCAGTTTTAGTTGAGAGCTCTTCTTGAAGTTTTTGACTCGTGTGTATACCTCGGACAAATAGTCCAATAAGGTAAGTCCAACTTTAAGAAAGGCCAATCGCCGAATCCAACTCGGCTAGGCAACGTTCGATTTCGACCAATGTGTGTTACTAGCGATGATCTATTGCAGCAAAATGTAGTCTCTTACCATTGGCCTTATTGACTGACTGACAGTAGCTCAACGAGCTATGGAGAGGGCAATGCTCGGAGTTTCTTTGCGCGATCGAATCAGAAATGAGAAGATTCGTAACAGAACCAAAGTTACCGGCATTGCCCGACGGATTAGTAAGTTAAAGTGGCAGTGGGCTGGGCATTGTGTATGCCCAACCGATGGCCGATGGTGTCGTAAGGGTCTGGAATGGACACCACGTACCTGTAAGCGCAGCGTAGAGGAAGGCCCCACCCTAGATGGACCGACGATCTGACTAGAACCGCAGGATCGCGCTGGACACAGGCCGCATACAACCGGTCCTGTTGGAGATTACTTGTGGTGGCCTATGTCCAGCAGTGGGTGTCTTATGGCTGATATGATGATGTTGATAATGATGAAGATGATTTTAATTACTACCTTTTAATTGTGAATAATAAAATTGCGGCATGTAGAATGTTATATTATGCTTTCCAACAATTAACATATCGACGGTCTCGATGACGCAGATGGTACGCCAAAAGTTCTACGTAGAGTCTTGCAAAATGGTATACGCATAGGTTGTTTAGGTTTCCTAGAGTGTTTTCAGGGCACATTAATTTACATTTTTAGACAACCAACAGGCACTATTTTGAGCTGGGTTAAATTCCTACCTAGAACAAATATTTAAGTGATGATATTTGTATTTGTTCTGTGTTTGTTTTTGTTTATTATCCGATGATCATAACATAAAAGATTTAAGTGAATTATCTCTGAGCCAGGTCATATATGAAATGTTTTATGAATATTATTTACGATATCGATAATGCGCTTAATTAAAAAATACAACAGTAATAATTATGCAATATTTAAATAACGGAAAAAAAATTGTAAGCTCTTTAAAGGGTTATTATTTTATTTAACACAAAATATTAATAAATACCGATATTAAAAAATATTTTTTTTTAGGACAGTAACCCTATTACAGGAAATTTCACAAACATTACACGTACAAATGTGAAGCCCAAATTTCAAGTGACGAACTCAATTATCGGCTAAAAGGCGTCTCATTAAAAAAAGAAGACCGATACTTCTCTTACAAATATCGAAAACCCATTAGCTAGCGCAACATAAAAGAAAGAATATTAAAATTCCGTTGAAAGCGTTCTTTTTTGCGATATATTCCCGCTGCATGTTTTTCATGAAAAGTTTTTCCAAGTGCAAATAGTAATCTGTTATCGATCCCCTTATGAATAAGGATCATTTTTGAATAGCACTATCGGTATTACCTCGTGGCGCCCTCTGGCGTCGGGTATCAAAAGGCGTTGGATGCTGTATGGTGTTCGCTTGTGGTGTAATCAATGAGAATTCGTCTTAACAAGAGCAACGTGTCCTAGGAAGAATATACATACATCTACTCTGAACTGAAAATGAATTTTATGTTAGTAGATCCATCATTCTTGAAACTTTCCTACAATTTAATCTCTCTTAAACAAAATAAACGATAATGGCCGGACTATCATTTGAAGATTATTTAAAAAAATAAGTCATACATAAATTTTTTTTGGTCACCGAAATAATGAGCGAACCTGTACCCGATTGATCGATATGCTATAAGCTAGTCTACCAGAACTAGACATATCTGAAATAAATAATTATATAAAAATTAAGAAGATCATCATCAACATAAACGTTGTTCTGCCACATAAATGATACCTATAAATTGATTAAATTACTAAAACAAGTATTAAAAATAGGGGTCGGCGTTGATTGGTGAAAATTTAGGGTTATAAAATTTTTTCTATATATCACTGCCGATTTTTCGGAGAATGGTCAAGGAGTACTAGCTGTCAATGTAGTTGTTGCTTGCATATTATACGTTTTATATTTTCCTCTTTATTTTTTGTGTGCTTGTGTGTGTGTATGTATGTATTGTATGTATGTTTGTATGTGTGTGTTGGTGGATGTTTTCCTTTATATATGTTGATTGTTTATATTCATACATTAGTTTAATTTATTATATAGTTCAAACTGCCCTATTATTGTTTTATTTCTTTTCTGCCCAAAGGTTACCTGGAAGAGATCACTCCACGCGATAAGGCCGCCTGCTGCACTGTACTGTTGTATGTTATTGTTTCTTATGGTGTGTACAATAAAGAATATTGTTATTATTAAATTTATAAAAATAATGTTAGGGTTGGATGATCCTTATCACTTCATCATACCAGTCATTGAAAGTCCGCTATTGGACTTAGGCCTCCCAAAGAAAGGGGGAATTTTGAGATACAAGAACCGACAGGTGGTGGGATATTTATCTAAAATAGTGTAACTGACAGCAGCATCCCCGTCACGAAAGGTACACTTAGTGATTGCCACCACACCTGCTCAGCATGAGTAATGAGTAAAATGCCCCCTTTTTTAGAGCTGCTAGGTGCCTTTCTCACTGTTAGACATAGTAAAGCCGATGTCTAGCAGTAGACGTTATTATGATGATAATGAATATTTGACTTAATACCAAAACTGTAAGTTAAATTAATCAGTCTGTTTGTCATCGCTAAATAAAGTTTATTTTACTTCGCGCAATTACAATAGAGTGGAAGGTATTTTCCATATTTACAAATATTAATATTGGAAGTCCACTGCTGGTCTCTCCAATAAAGGGGGAATTTTGCCCATAATTGCCGTGCTAGGCTAGCAAGTTGGCAATCGCAGAGCGCAGCTATTGCGGTAAGGTAGCTGCTGCCTATTCTTACCCTAAGCATTTGAGCTACACTATTGCGGATGGCTATACCGCTATCTGTCAATACAGGTACCTTAAAAATTTACAAAATCGTATTAGACTTATTTATTACTTATACACAAATCGGGCAAGATTTGTTTAATAGTGTAGATTACAAATACAAAGTATTTGTGTATTATATAATTTGCCATGTTGTACTGGCTGAGTAGAATGGTACCACCTAGTACACCAGGTGTCGTAAGAGGCGACTAAGATACCAGAACCAACAGGTGGCGGTGTATCCATCCGAAACAGTCCAGTGATAGCTGCAATCTGCGATTGCCAGCACGCTTGTCTAACGCGGCAATTATGGACACAATCCTCCCTTTTTGAAAAGGCAGTCCAGCAGTGGACTTCCAATGGCTGGTATGATGCAGTAATGAGGATTATCCAATAAATCTAGCATAATTTTAATGTTTAGAACATGTGAACATGATTATGTTCTTAATAATTGTTTTAGTAATTAATTCATTTTATAGGTATCATTAATGTGGCAGAACAACGTTTGCCGGGACAACAAATTAATATATATAGCAATATTTGCTGAGAATAATATTGAAATAATGAATAGAGTCCAAACGCTTGCACCACACACCGCACTTATCATTGCCGGCAGTATCACACTTTACATTAATATGCAGCAAACGGACAGACACATCAAGCACGCAAACAGGCTTTGTCTCAGAACACCGCCTGTTCCATTATTGTCATATACGAAATGGATAGTTAGCTCCTGGCTTACAACCGCATCAAGTCCAGTGTAGTGTGGTACCTTTGTTTGATTATGATATACACAAACTAATTAAAGATATCAGAAAAGGTCTAGCCGATCTCAGTCAGTGGATATTATTTTAATAACTGGATGTAAAATGAAAATATTTTTTAAACTACCTGAAAAGCTGACAAATTGCCTCGTAACTTTACAATGATACGACGCTACAACGCGCTAACAGTCACATACCAAAATAAACTTTATTAAACTCATAAATGAGCTGCCCTATGCCTGCAAATTTCCCCCCAATCTTCTACCCGAAGAGTATCATACTTATTGGACCGCTTATCTAACGAAACTGAATATCAACGTAGCATAAAAGTTTTTAATTAAAGGTTATAAGTGTCAAATCTTTTTTTCAAAATGTTTCCTCAAGAAAATTTTACAACCTAACTATAGTTAACTATAGTAGACTAAGATAGTCTGTATTTCAGTCTACTATATTTTCTCAGCTTAACCGGTGCATCTAGAAGAGAAACCTACAATCGATAATCATAAAACAAGAAGCACGTGAATCACGTCACGTGATGTGATGCACTATAAAGCAAAGTTCACGGATGAGAGATCCTAGTTAAAATAAGTAACTCTGTACCAACAATAATACAAGACCCGATAAATACAGACGTGGTAACTTTGCGGAACTCCGCCGATCGACTCGATCCCAGGAACTTCATGTAATGTTTAGATTCAGCAACTCATGCGGTTCGATTGATTACACTATGTTGCGTGAAAAGTTCAACTAC
Source organism: Heortia vitessoides (assembly GCA_020976665.1). Taxonomy (NCBI): domain Eukaryota; kingdom Metazoa; phylum Arthropoda; class Insecta; order Lepidoptera; family Crambidae; genus Heortia; species Heortia vitessoides. Next base: position 11,262,218 of record JACJUM010005600.1, on the reverse strand, counting down.
TAGTAAGAAGCTTTGCAACAGCTGTGCCTAGGTAGATCGTAATCATCACAGCCACTGGAAGTCCACTGCTGGACACAGATCTCCTCGAAAAAGGGGGATTTTTACCAGTAATTGCCTCTTTCTGTAATACTTTCAAATCTGGGTTGGTACCCACAGGTGCAAAATTTTCAGACTATGAACAGTTTTATCATTATCATATCAGCTATTGGGAGACCACTGCTGGACTTTGGCAACCCTGAGAAATGGGAAATTCTGCCCATAATTACCTACGCTGGGAAAGCGTGTTGGCAATCGCAGAGCGCAGCTTTCGCAAAGGGAACGCTGCTGCCCATCCCCGCCTTGTGCATTGGACACCACAGTTCTACGGATGTACACAACGCCAACTGTCGGTTCTGATACCTCAGTCGCCTCTTACGACAGACGGTACAAATAGAGGTACTATTGTACTCCGATAAGCGTGTTGGCAATGACAGAGTGCAGCTTTCGTGTCGGGAACGCTGCTGCCCATTACCGCTTTGTGCATTTGAGTTACGCTGTTCCGGATGGATATATCGCCATCTGTTGGTTCTGGTATCTTAGTCGCTTCTTACAACACCTGATAAAAAGGCAGGTACTATATTACTCTGCCCGAGAAAAAAAATAACTTGTCTCTGGTGTCAGGCGGGGCTTGAACCTGCATCACTCCCATGCCGAGGGCCTACACTACCATTGTGCTACGGAGACCTTAGAAGACAATGTGTCGAAAATTTTTTGCTGGTTAATTATGCCTTATCATAATCTGGAAGAGTGATTTAAATTGTTTAGATGATTAGATACTTATGTTATACAATTTAACCTGTACAAAGTCTGGACCATTCTAGAAACATCGTCAGTCAGAATAACATGTCAAGTGCCCTGCCTACTACTACCTTCGACTTGCTAACACGCCGGGCAATATCGGTAACTTCGGTTCTTTTACGGGTGTCGTTGTTTCTCATTTAATCAAACTCTGCGCTTTGCCCTTGCAATAGCTTTTTGGAGTAGGCCAGCCACACACAAGGTGGACAGATAATCTGGTTTAAACCTGCTGGGTTGGGATGGACATAGGCATACCTGGTTCTACAGGAAATCACTTAGGCCAGCCTATATCCAACAGTGGGCGTCTTAAGACCGATATAATGATAATGATGAAATATGGACCCAGGTCTAAAGGGTATAGTTTAGTAGCTTCACATTACACTAAGTTTTCTTCGGGAATTAGCGACAATGCCCCGCAAACAACACTGTGAGTATAACATAAAAAAGTAACCACAAAGCAGTTTGGTGTGAAGCGCATGAAAATTCGTCCAAAGCTGTATTTCAGACTTTCTCGCCCGTCTATTAAGCTCTTAACGGGTTTCTTGAAACTCACGCAGACAGGCCATTAGAGAATACAGAGCTGGGAATACTAGAGACATATGTTTACTCATATGCAAATATGGACCTATTTATTTATGTTCAAGCGGTTTGTATCCATTGTGTTTTGCTCGAATTACTATTGTTGTCATATCGTAGAGTACCATCAGGAATAATCGTACCGCTATACTATATACGTTTTCAGGTTAAGATAGGCTGCAGAATTGTTGGGTATTGTACTAAAACCATCAATAATTTCACACAACATAGAATGGCCTGGTTCCGAGATAAGTAGCTTAAAGCACATGTGTTACAAACATCAGACAACAGAACAAATAATAACATATTTAACACTCAGACACAATACAAAGATTTATCTATCTTCTTTGTCACATAACATAGGATAACTACCATCTGTGTCATCAGACAGCCAAATGTGACATCGCTCCCGTATATACAATCCAATTGTCCAAAAAAAGCGTAGTTAGCAGCTAGCAGCTCTTGCAGCAGACCAAGAATGCTTATTAAGATCTGGATCATGAAGCTGCGCTGTGAAGTCTTCCCATTTTAGGGTCCCGAACTTCAAATAGAAAAAAAGAACTTATTATGAAGACAATTTGTTGTCTAACATCACCGCAGTCTTTAGACGCTCGAATCACAAGGATATCACCATTGTTGCCAGCGTTGCCAACCCTATAACTTAACAATATTATGTCATATTATCCAGTAATTTCACTGGCTTTCACTACTCTTTGGCGGTAGAAATAGGTGTGAGTGAGATACTCCTAACAAGACTTCCGTATGAGGTCTATTTCTAGTGAAAGCCAGGCCTATCAAACTCTATTGCCGGCTTCAAACGGGTATTAAGAATACTGCAAGTACATTACACCAAGAAGGTTTTACTAAGGTTTATTACAAAATATACTCCGTTCATTTAAGAAAAAATATTATGTATGAAAATGATATATCCACACCATACAAGGGCTTTAAGCGACTCATCTATGAGACTTGAGACAACAGAGAAATCATAAATATAATACTTGAACATATATTTAACACTCAGACACAGAAAAAAAACCAAGGATTTATCATATAAATATTTGTAATGGAAGAGGATCGAGCCCACTATCCTTGACGTACAGGAAGGGATCACTAACTGCGCCTTTGGATCAGACAGCGGAGAATGTTGACGTGACAACGTCTTATAAATTGGTTTGCCGGGTGACACTTCAAGAAACTGCGTTACGCTCCGCTCACGTTATGCGCTCACAATGAGAGCGAGTGAGAGGCACGCGTCCCTTCCACTCGGGCATGGTTAGCCCGCCTAAGAGCGAGAGAGACAGACATAAAAAGTGAAAGGCACGCGTCCCTTCCACTCGAGCACAGTTAGCCCGCCTAAGAGCGAGAGAGACAGAGCGAGAGAGATAGGCATATACACCGGTTCATGTCTTGCGCTTCTATTTCGCTCAGGCGCCTGCATATTCACATTAAAATTATTTTACACACTCAAAGTCGTTGTCACGTAAAACTTTCGCCCGTATACCGACTTTTTTTTTTATTTAAATACCTATGTATTTTGTGAGGTACAAGCAAAGTAGAATAGTACCTCCCTCTGTACCAGGTGTCGCAAGAGGCGACTAAGGTACCAGAACGACAGATGGCGGTATATCCATCCGAGACAGCGTAACTTAAATGCACGGTGGAGATGGGAAGCTATATCCCTGTCGCAAAAGCTTATCCGTGGCAATTATGGGCAAAATACCCCCTTCTCTGGGGAGGCCAATGTCCAGTGGCCTTTCAATGGCTGTAATGATGACGTCATCATTAAATCAACTGTAAATAGGTACTCAACTATTTATTGTTTATTATCTTTAATAAATTATAACTAACAATATCTAAATGTCATCGACCGTGGAAACATTTCCTAGGAAACTGCATCCCGGATGCATCTCTGTCTCTCTTGAAAGGCCTCCGGGCACAACTCAAAAGGAATTTTGACGAGACTGCTTTCTGTGCAGTATTTAATAGCAGACAGCCTTAATTTATTGAAGAATAGAGATTTCAAGCAATTTTAAAGGAAGTTTTAATTTATTTTTTTACAATAACGTTTCAAGTAACGTTCACTATTCATAACATAACTACACTTTAACGGTTTTAAAAGGCAGTTTATTTAACTTTCCACTTGATGTAGACAATCTTCAATTTTGTTATTCTTTAAATTGGTTTATTTACAGTGAAACCCGCCTTTCAAAATGTATGCCACAAGAGAACTGAAATGTCGAACATATAATGTAAAAATGTTAATAAACCACATTTTAAAGTTGTTAAAGTGTAGTTTTGTTTGAAAAGTTAACGAGTTTATGTTAGAACGCATTCTTTTTTAATGGCTTTAAGACATGGATAATTAGCTATTTAATTTTTATTAGACGTTTTCGTTATTTTGCGTCGAACATTTTGAAAGATAGGTTTAATGTTAGTAATTGCAGGTCTGATCTGATAAAAAAAACCCAAGATTATCTATTAAGATTTTTCCAGTTACTTCATAAACTTTATAAACTGCTGCTATAAGAACTAACATCGTCTGCAATTCTGCCTTTAATCAAATAACATATTCAGAAAATATGATGACATGACTATAACATAAAACGTTATTTTTTAAAATTATACATAAAAAATAATAAAATCAGATCAGTAATTTAAAGTAGGTACAATAAATTTAATCCACATTTTTAAAAACTACTTTAACATAAGCTATGGGATATCAGCAGAGAGAAAAATGACTCCTTCCTTAGTTCCAGATATAGTAGAAGGTGACTAAGGTACCTACTAGAACCGGTAGATGGCGGTACATTCACATTTAACAGCAAAGTTTTATAATAATTATAAAAATAATTAATAGATGTAGCAATGCTGTATTTTTGTGTAAATACAGACTACATTGCAGACTACATGTTAATTTATTGTAATTAATTTTTTTGTATACTAGATTATAAAAATTAAATATTGTTAGTAAAGCTAGAAGTAAGTTCTTTCATATTGCAATGCCCTTGCAGTGCGTCATATGAAACTATATATTGTATTTTGTCCACTATTTTCATAAATTGTGACAAGCAATAAATTATTTTGAATTTGAAAATATGTAACGGTCTTCACGGGTCAGCAGCATATTCGCCTCGAATCTACATTCTTGCAACCACGCAAGACCAGTACAGCATTTATGAGCTTTAGATGGTAGACGTCCTACTATTAAGATGATGACTTCAAACCATCAGATTTTACAATACCTGTACGCTCCACAAAATTACCTTGTAATCGAATGATCTTTGTATATAACTTATGTTTTCGACCTGTTCCAGAAACATACAAATCAAACAGCAAGGCACAACAATAAATCTCTCAGCCTGTAATCGAGTTGCCAGCATGCGGCGAACGTTCCCGCGCTAATGACCGCAAAAAACTGTGACAGACAGACAGACGGCTGCTCGTGAGATCGTATCGGGATGTTTTTACTAATGGGCTAGGTAATTTAAGCCTTGATACCGTATTTACAGGTTTGGATGTTGCCTGATTAAAATCTTTTGCTTGATGTGTTACGGATAGTTAGTACATTGTTATGAATCCGCTCCAAGCGAAGAAGTTCTTGGATTTGATTTCGACATGTGAAGAAAATAATTTGGAATGAAAACACTGTTCTGTTAATCATTATGAATAAACACAAGAAACTAAATTAAATATTAAAATACAATAGACAGCTTTTAGGATCAATAACTTGTTTGAGACATTCTAGAATAGTGTCTTCGTTCCCAACGTAAGAGAGAACTAATAATAAATAAATAATAAAAAAAATCCCACAACATCTCATGCATTGACCTGACTCCATGATAAGTCGCTTAAAGAACTTGTGTTACGGACATCAGACAGCAGAACAATCACAAATTTACTACTTAAAATACATATATATATATTTCACACCCAGATACAGAATCATGTATCTAGAGGACCTCTTTCGATGGTCGTCTGTATGGGTAACTCACTCTCAAAAAAAACTTTACTCAAAATCTGACAAATACTAATTTAAAATTGTAAAGTTATAATAATAATAAATTCATACAACAGCTAAAACATAAAAATAACTCTGAAAGAAGCTAACAGCACTTTAGGTACTGATATCAGACTGACTGATTGAATACATCCTGACACAGAACAGACACAAATATACATGTTTGTGCTGGCTAGGAATCAAACCTCATGATCACAACAGCCATTGAAAGTCCACTACTAAACATAGGCCTCCCCAAGAAAGGGGGAATGTTGCCCATAATTGCCGTCTAGGCAAGCGTGTTGGCAATTGCAGATCGCAGCCTTCGCGACGGGGATTCTGCTGCCCATCCACACCCTGTGCATATGAGCTGCAATGTTTTCGATGGATACACCACCATCTGTTGGTTCTATTGCTATAGTCACCTCATACGACACCTGGTACAGGGGAGGAACTATTCTACTCTACCGGTACTCCATGGCACATCAAACCTAATGTTGCGCAATGCTGTGAATGCGCTATCGGGACTGTCTTTATATACAATTGTTCAAGATGTATAGCCGTTATATTATATCCCATCAAAAACAATACTTGTCAAAAACAACCAAGTCTCGCAATTCAGTTGTTCTGCAGTAAAAAGTTGTGAGATCCATGTAATACCAAGTCGGTTATTAATTTATTCAGTCTCTACTTAAGCGACTTTCTGTCTTAATACGTCCAGTCTCTAAGACCACGATCGTGGTCCATAACAATTGAAAATCAATTGTGTCTGGAATCTCCGTAGTTGAAGCATTAAGTTGTTACGTAATAATTAACAGCATCTTATAGTGACGCATATCGATATTAAAATTCTTTAATGTTTTATATAAACATATTGAGACTTGGCCATCGCCTGAAAACACGTGTAAATTCAATCGCCTGAAAACACATGTAAATTCAATTATTTAGTGCGATGGCCAAGTCTCAATATGTTTATATAAAACATTAAAGAATTTT
>JACJUM010005600.1:11203418-11255709 GCA_020976665.1 Heortia vitessoides | reverse complement strand
ACCTGGTACAGGGGAGGTACTATTCTACTCTACCGGTACTCCATGGCACATCAAACATTTATATACAATTGTTCAAGATGTATAGCCATTATATTATATCAAATCTGGCATACGCTTCTGCTGTACTGTATTTGCTTAACAGTACCATAGAACCTTTGGACAACAGCAAAGTAAAATAGGTTTTCCACTTGTACTAAGCCCCGAATTGTGGTAGGAATGAATATGAAACACAGAAGATTAAAACTCTGCAATCTGTATATCCAGGAACGCTGCTTTATTCCACAGATGCTTTGCGAAGCTATTGAAACTATAATTAGCCTTAATTTCTATGGAGAAGATGGTTGCAAAACACCAACTGTTTGGGATCCTGTCATATTTTTTGTCTAGAATCAAGACCTACATTGCAGCACTGCCTGATTATTACCTACAACGTAGTTAAAAATTAAAGAGGTCAGCAATTTCTAGCTATAAAATCCAGCCACAACATTTTTCGTTCATTTTGAGAGCGATTCTCAAAAAGTAACTGAAACGTTGAACATAATATGTAAAATTTTAATTGAACCGCATTCTAAAGCCGCTGGGAAAGTCGGTTTTATTATTCCAGTGACGTTATACTCAAACTTAGTAGTAAACTTCATGCTTAATAGCACGCCATCTTGAATTCATATAACTGCTCACTTATATCACAACACATACCCCATAGGTACGTTCAAGATTAAACATGACATACATTTTAACTCAATCCTTTATAAGGATAGCATCACCTAGTTTATGACAGATACTCTTGTCTCTCGCAAATCACTACTCGAGCGTTCTAGTTCGTGCGGAGGGACAACTGCAAGCGATGAACATTTAAAAATAATTTCACACAACATCTCATACATTGACCTGACTCCGGGATGAGTCGCATAAAGCAATTGTGCTACGGACATCAAAGAGGAAGACAAAAGAGGAGTCACAAATAGAATATTTAAATCATCATCATCATATCAGCCATACCGCCGAAGCCTACAGCTGGACCTAAGGCTCACTAAAAAAGGGGGGATACCATATTTTTATATCCTGTCCAGCTTGTGGACTGGTTATAGGCGCATGTGAAAGTATGAATGCTATGGTGATGGTAATTCTAATACACTTTAAAGACAGCCGCAATATTTGTTCCCACGTCCGCCTACACAGGCGCCCCGAACCGGCCGTCTCGTCGCTTCCGCGGCTCCGCTGTCATCCCGTATTCATGGGTTTTAGAGATATTGCATTATGTATCCCGTATGGAGCTTGTTGTGGAATTATTGCGCCTCTTTCATTTTTTGCAATCCCACCTCTTTGGCAGGTGGGGCCTTTCTTCGGGTATGATTTGAGTGAACCTTGCCGGGGTGGTTTTTATCATCTATTTTTTATGAAAATATATTTATGATAAGGTGATAAAATAGTGCAATATCATTTCATTGTGTCTCTACAACGTATATCTTGTATAATATGACAAATTGTAAAAGGTTGTATATTATAGGTCATGATCATCATCATATCAGCCATTGTACTTCTATTCTTGAACATATGCCTAGCTAAGTAAGGGGTAATGTTGCTTGCAATTACCGCACTATGCAAGCGTGGAGGCAATCGTAGGTTTGCGGCAAGGTTAATGATACCCTCCTCGTGCATTTGACTCACAGTATCCTAAATACATATAGTGCCATCTGCCGATTACGGTATCATAATAGCTTTTAACTATTTGTATTCTGTTCAGCCGGTACCCAATAACATATATCAAAAAAAACAAAACACAAAAAAACTAATATATATACGACCAAAAGTTAACTTTTTTTATTTGAACATTAAACATCTCTAAAAAAGGATGAAATTCAATAGTAATCATCTCTGGACAGGCGTGGTGGCAATTGCAGAGAGCAGTTGCGTCTCGCTACCCACCTGGAGATGGAGATGAAATCCCTTTCAGATTTCAGCTACGCCAGTTAAGGCGGATATACCGCCATCTCTCGATTAGAGTCAGTTACTATACCTGGCATAGATGTAGGTATTCTTCTCCGCCAATACCCTGCGGTATAATCTACCAGTATCCAGATACTTTTAGAATAATATATCAAACCATTCTTTTTTTTACTCGAAAAGTTGTACATTGAGTGAGGACTTCTTGAATGAACGAGCACGACCCATTTCCCACCGAAAATGAACCCTAGATACGCCAATGTATCCCAAGTCTCTCTTTAAAACCCTAGATGCTAGTCTATTTAAAACTACTAACTGAGTTGTCACTAGTTCGTCACTGAGAGTTTCGCTAGTGTTTTGAATGACAATTTACTTCTCAGTGCCTTTGTTTCAAAGTCCGAGTTAGTCGCGGAATACGGACCAAGCTTTCTGCTTTTTGTTGTTGAAATAAAATATATGCAGCATGAAAATTCGGTTGCTTGTTTTGTAAATTTGAATTTAAGACAAATAAATGTAATTATATTACATTATTCCATATATAAATATTAACTAATTGTCTAAATCGCTTAAGTCAGGAAAGGCTGCATCAAATTGGCAATGTTTTATTGTTGTGTCAAGACCAACTTTGTTTGGAAAGAACGGGGTTGGCAAGTTTGTATGTAGGCGTTTAGCTTACAGGTTAAAGAAAACCATGCTTGTACAGCAATTGTAGGCGGAATTTTCCCTGTAGTTTAATTACAAAATATTTTTTTTATATATAATTAAAAACACTCACCTGTATCAACGTTAAAGAGGCTCCGTGCTTTGACTTCCCCATAGCTCGTTTTGAGCTGGCTAATAAGGACAATAGTATGAGACGTTTTGTTGCCACAAGTCACCTCTGGTAACACACATTAATTGAAGACTTTTGACTTGACATACTAAGGTACGTTGAAAAGTGACTGATGCTTGTTAAAATCATCATATCAGCCATTGTAAGTGCACTGCTGGATATGAGCCTCCCTCAAAAAAGGAGATTTTCCCATAATTACTGCACTGGACAAGCGTGTTAGCCTTCGCAGATCGTAGCTTATGCATCAGGCCGCTGCTACTCATTCCCGTTCTGTGCATTTCAGTTTCAGATGGCTATTAATTTATTTATTAATTGGTAAGCCAATAATTGTTACACCACGATAATATGTGTACAAAAGCCAGAACTTAAAACTAATTGTAGAATAAATAGGTTCACACAGCATGCGTTGTGCGATCAGACGACATTAAACTTATTTTATTCTTAACTACTACTAATTTTATCTAAGTTTAATTAATGACGCTTAATTCTATAGTAAGGATATATAAAATATATACCACTATATGTCCGGTACCTCAGTCATATTTTACGACAGCTGTTTCTGGGGTACCTTGTTACAATATTGGCATATTAGTTATGTCTACTATGTTTGATCTATAGAAAACACTTTCATGTTACACTATCGCATTATCGAAATTGAATTTGAGTCTTTTATCATTATTGCCATTGGCATAACAACCTCCCTTCGCACCAGATCTCGTAAAAACCGACTGAATAATAAATGAAAATATATCAATAAAGCATGTTTGTTGCCTGTGTTTCTTACGTTGTCACAATTTGACGTGTCCAATCTTGTTCAATCCCCACCCAGAACGAATATTTCTACAATAAATATGTTTTAATAAATTTTGTTCAGTGTCTGGGTGGTCCTAACATATGCGTAGGACAAATATTTATTTGATCTGTCTTAAATACCTTTATTCTCATACGAAATATCATTTCATTTACAATGAGATATAATCATAGTTCAAATAAAAATATACAATTAGCCGGTACACGACTCTAAATACAATTTTAAGTTACTTTTAAATATATTCATGTTATCACACTCTTTTATGGTGTTAGGTAGCTTATTGTATAGCTGTGCTCCCCCAAATAGTAGTTTTCTTTCCATTGTGACTTTTAGGTGCTGATAGTTGCACTTCATTCTTAGTTCGTAGATTGTGGGGGTTGCCTTTTATAAACAGTGTTATATTACTTTTGACAGAATTTGAAACTATTTTTTTTACTTAGATGCATGTATTAAACTTGTTTTATTGAGATAAATTATACATATGGATATTAAATATTTATTTAAGTATTATATTCCTGTTGTCGGATGTCTATACTACAAGTTCTTTAAGCGACTTACAAGTATTTCATAGACAGGTCAATGTATATCGTGTGAATTTATTAATAACTAGCTGTGCCCGCGACTTCGTTCGCATGGAATAGTTTTTTTGTTTACCATACCTCTTTACCTTAACTTATATAAACTTTGATTGTCATGTTTATTTCTATCGATAAATGGCCTGAAAAATAAGTTAAAAAATAAGTTAGTTCAATTTAATTCAAGTTTTATTTAGAATTATAAATAGCCTATGTCGTTACTCAGAGCTTAAAGATTATCTGTGCCAAATTTCATCAAAATCGGTTGAGAGGTGTAAGCGAGATAACGTAACAGATAGACAGACAGAGTTACTTTTGCATTTATAATATTAGTAAGGATAATGACTACATGACAACAATCTTTCTCAGAATATTCAAACAGCTACTTCCCATAAATGTTAATATAACAAAGCTTTAATATAATCCGCCACACTATGAAAATTTCCACAAAGACCGTCCAACAGTGAACGAGTGAAACCGGCCGACCCATTTTAATATCAAACTAGCTGACCAAATAGATTACTAAGACGCTCCTCATTCTGGGTTATGGTGATGCGAAATTAGCCGTAGTGAGTAGGGGTTTCAGGCGAGCCGGGTGGGGGGTCCGAAGGGGGGGGGAGAAACCGTCGGCCATATGTGGCTCGGGTGCATATTGGAGCAGTTCGTATTATAATGACGTAATATGGCTTGTTGTCGGATGGTTTTGAATGGAATTAGGTTTACGGTACTTTTTTTGTTGGATATGTCATCTTGTTTGTTCTATAAAAGTTTGGTTGTGATGCCTTACATTATATGAAAGTAGACTCATTCGGTTATGTAAAATGTTGTGAATTCATAGTCAGAAATTAATTTCAATATATTTTTACAATGGGGCGAAATCTTATCATCATCAAACCAGCCATCGGAAGGTTTTTTGCCCATAATTGCCGCGCTGAATCCACTATTACCCCAGAAATTAAGAATGCTACATTTTCTTTATTTCTAGAGTAACACTAATATAATATATAGAAAAATCATGAGATACCCTCCTGAAATGAAAATTTGTAACTGGAATTTATATGCATATACCTAAAATAACAAATAATACCAATTTAAAAACTTCTTTCACTAACATAAAGTTACCAAGCTTACAAGTTACCAATAAATAACATAAAGTATTGAGTCGTGAGGTACCAGTAGAGAACCTCCCCCTGTACAAGGTGTCGCAAAAAGCGACTAAAGGAACAGATCCGACAGATGGCAAGTTCAAATACAAAGGGCGGGAATGGGTAGCAGCTTCCCGACTCGAAGGCTGCGCTATATGTTTGGGAACACGCTTGCCCAGCGCGGTAACAATTAAGCCTATCTTAGAGAAGGCATATGTCTAGCATTGGACTTCCAATATGACTGATATGAGGAACATAAACTATATTTTGTGCCCAAATTTGTGCCAGAAATGCTATTAATTATATATTTTTCATTACAACTGTTATAATAAGAAAAAATATTTTTAAAAGTTTTTATATGCTTTCGAAAATGGGAGAAATATGAATGTGCAAGTATCAAAGATAAATAAATCAAAAGTAAACTTGTCAGCACTTTACAATTTCCGTTCAACAAAATTCACCAGCAACTCCCACAAAATTGGTAATAAATCCAAAATATTACGCATTATACGGGCCGGAGACATCGGGAGCAAGTCCAGGACCGAATAACTAAGTGATTGGTACATTAAGAGCTGAATGGGCTCCTCCCTAGTAGTAAAAATATACCACCATGCATTATGCAACGCGGCGAGTACGGGTTAACATAGAGAACTGTCACACCGACCGCGCTAGTCACAGCGTTAGATTGCCGTGAGGTACCGCTAAAATAAAATAGTACCTCCTACTGCACCGGGTGTCTTAAGAGGCGACTAAGGTTCCAGAACCGATGGATGGCGGTGTATCCATCGAAAACAAAGCAGCTCAAATGCGTAGGCTGGGGATGGACAGCAGTATCCTCGTCGCGATAGCTGCGCTCTCCGATTGCCAACACGCTTGCCCAGCACGGATTATGGGCAAATACCTCCTTTCTTGGAGAGGCTTATGTTCAGCAGTGGACATCCAATGGCTGGTATAGAAACACTAGAACAGTTGTCTTCAAAAGAAGACAGCATCATTACCATTTTAGCAGCTGTAGATCATCCACTGCGAGTTATAGTGCTTTCTGAAAATAGGGGAACGCGATTCATAATTGCCCCGTTCGGAAAAAGTTTTTGGCAGGTCCGATAGCGCATATATGACCCTATCTTAAGCGACAAAGATCGTGGATTCAACCCCACCCAGGACAAATATCTATATGATGATATTTGCGTTTGTTGTTCGTCTGTGTTAAATATATCGATAGCCAGAAATCCAATTAGCCTCAGGGTCATATTTTTGTATTAATTTTTTTCTAACTTTCGATAATAGTTTCAAGCAATAATATTTGTTAAAAACAGTTTCAACATTTTTAAAAATTGATTTTCAAAAAATTTATTGTTTATGTTTCTTTTTTTGTTCTTTTTGTAAACCTGCATTGTCCCTTACGACATTTGAATTTATGATTGTCGATAAGTATTATTTAATGTACCGTGAGGTACTGGCAGAGTAGAATAGTACCACCCCCTATACCAGGTATCGTAAGAGGCGACTAAGGTACCAGAACCGACAGATGGCGGCATATCCATCCGGAACAGTGTAACTCAAATGCATTGGGTGGGCATGGGCAGCTACATCCCCGTCATGAAAGCTGCGCTCTGTGATTTCTAACACGCTTGCCCAGCGTGGCAATAATAGACAAAATTCCCCCTTTCTTGAGGAGGCCTATGTAGAGTAGAGGTCAACAAATAACAGATTTAAAAAATGTGATTACTCTCAACATAGACACTTCTGATGTCCGTAACACAAGTGTATTAAGCAACTTATCTTAGTGTCAGGTCAATGTATGAGATATTGTGCAAAATGCACTTCACGTAGTAAAATATCCATATACATTTATGGAAAATCGGTGTGAGCGTCGGTCTGTATGTCCTCTTAATGAAATAGTCCATAAATCCGTGATATTGTGGCGACGCAGCGTGGCTTGTTACCGCCGTAGCTTACATATAATTAGCGAGCTCACGCTGCGATGCGAATGACTGTTCGTTTGGTACTTCATTTTAGACCTCGACTGCCTATATTTCTTATATTTTCCAGGCCGACAAACAAACATACAGACAAACAGAAAGCAAGCGTCACAGCAGTCGATAAGCGCTCGCAACATTACAAGGATATCACTAGCGCGTTTCCTAACTTGTGACTTGAAGATATCATGTCATATTACAGAGTAATTTCAATGTGTTTCTCATCCTTTAAGCCAGAACACAGCAATGCGAACACTACTGTTAGGCGGTAAGATTAACCTGCAACCTCTCCTATATATTTAGTCGTTTTATTTTAAAATTTAGTTATAAGTAAATGTCTATGTTCGACACACAAATAGCGAGTTGTATGAATGCGCTAGCGTCATTGTAATTTCTCCTCCTCCTCTGTTTTTCTCCCTCCAGAAAAAGCTCCTAGTGGTTTTACCCGTGTTAAGTTATAGAACTATATACTTACTTTGCTTCTCCTTTTTTTCCTCCCTTCAGTAAAATATTTTAACTAAAATCATCCCATTTTCGAAGAAATGGAATAACTTCAAAAACAACGAAGTTTCATACTAAATTTTCACCCTCCTTTTTAACCTTTTAATGGATGAATTTCAAAAACCTTTTCTTCTTTTCTAAGTTACTAAAAGAAAATATGTGCCAAATTTCAATTTTCTAAGCCTTATATAAACTCTAGGCCCTGCGTTGATATGTCAGTCAGTCAGTCAGTAAGTTAGTCAGTCAGCTTCTCCTTAAATATATATAGGTATACAGCTAGACAGAAAATGAGTACAGGCCTTCCAATTATAAGTCAATAAGTTAACCAGGAACATACAGTGGACCTACAAAAGAAGATGTGTAGTCTCCAATAACACTGACGAGGCAGCCTGTACTGTCCAATCAGGGCTTCATGAATTATTTACGGACACCTCCGCCGGCGTGGGAAAACAACTTGTTTTTCGGGATATCCGTGTTATTTGCACTAGGCTTGGTATACACTGTAAATATTTTTATTAGCTTACAAAGTGTTAAACATAATTTTTTGTAGAAAGCTTGTTCCACAATTAACCAGACTCCAACTTGCTTTTATCCCATTTCGAAAGGCTACTAAATATTATCTTTTATATAAATTTCAGTGCGTAAACCTTAGGAAGTAATATAAAATAACATAAAAGTGTATTCTTTTAAATATAATTAACACAACTCCTCAATCGACCGATACGAAGAGAGGAATTACAAATATAATAAAAAAGCAAGAACATTTTATACCCAGGCGCAGATCAAACAAATGTTCATGACATATGTCGTAGGTAACCATAATATGTTGTAGTATCGGTGACTACGAGCTGTTTTTTCCATTATCATTGTCAAATGTTGACTGACTTCGTGACATGATTTTTATTACAAGTACAAATTTGGCACTTCTATTTTAAAATTTATTGCAAATATATTCTATTTTAAAATACACAAAAAAATAAAATTTCCTCAAATATAATTATAAATTTATAAAGGTAATTAACACAAATTGTATAGAATTAATTATCAAAAGAAACAAGAATCAGGCGTGATCCGTGTCACAATTAGAAGGTATTGACGGGCGACGCCGCGACAGCGAGCGCTTCGACCCAAGTGAGCCTAACAGTTTTTTTTTTCGGTCGAACCTATTGCTGGACTACTCAGACGTCAATTCCAGTGCCACGGAAAAAAGAGGGTGAAGCCTCTCATAAATGAGAGATCCGATGCCCGTCTTCCCGCGTAATCGCCGCTGCGAGTTTCACGAGGTTCAGCGGAACTGACGGCGATCGCCCGAGGGTGCCTCTAGAGGCTCGACCTAGGCTCAGGCTGCCATCGTAGGGGTGAATTTAATTATGGAATTTTGCAAAAGAGGACGGATAGAGTGAGCCCGGCAGCTCTAGGGCTGCCGGTTATCGCTCGTAGGGGCAGGGACTGCACGCGTTCGCCGGCGAACGCGGTGTACTGTACTGTTATACGACTGCATGTGTAGTGTTAACGATCGAGATTTGCCAGCGAGAGGGCGGGGAAGGGCTGCGATTTTCGCGGTGATCCCATCAGGTGGATCATCTAAGACGGGACACGGTCTGCGATGTAGGACGTGGACGTTTTTCCTAGCGACATACTTCGCGGAATTGGCTATCAAGGGCAATGTGCAAGGGCAAGGCAAATTGGCATGTTTCGATGCCCCGTCAGAAAAACAACGCGACTTCTTTCATATAATCGCGGATCGTTGGTAAATCAAGATCACCACGATGTACCACGGGGCGTCAGTCGCCCTCCGCATGAACTTATTTTGAACTACTTGGAGCGTCTTAATAAGTGACGGGGCCGCGTGAGCGAATACGGGGCTCGCGTATGTTATCACCGAACGGATGCAGGCTGTGTAAATTGTCCTCTTGTGGCGAAGGGACATCCTACTTATACGGCCTATGTAGTAGTTGAGCCTACCTAATATGAAGGAGGCCCTGTTTCTGACTACTCTGATGTGAGGTCCAAACGTCATGCGCCGATCCAATGTGACGGTTGGACCTCGAGAAGTGCATGACGTGACGGTCTTTTCCGGGCTTGTGGATACCAATGACGACGGCGTCTTCCCACTCTTCGGGGAACGCGCAGTTGGACATCGCTGCATTGAAAATTGCCACGAGCAGGCAGATGAGATGGGCAGCGAGAATACGTAAGACGCGATTTGTTATTCCGTCCGATCCGGGAGCTTTTTTGATTTTTAGATCGCGGAGCCTAGCCGCACTGTGCGCTGTTATATATAAACAACCGATCCAACCCCACCTCGCCTGATTCATAGAGTGGTACGATGATGCACTTGCGCACTACATGTGAACAACTCGTTGTTAAGATTGTATCGTCATCATAATACCAGCCATTGGAAGTCCACTGCTAGAAATAGGTCTCCCCAAGAAAGGGGGAATTTTGCCCATAACTACCGCGTTAAAAAGTCGTGTTGGTAATCTCAGAGCGCAGCTTTCCCGACAGAGATGCTACTGCCTATCCCGCCCTGTGAATTTGAGCTGCACTGTTTCGGATGGAAATACCGCCATCTTTCGCTTCTGACACATCTATCGCCTCTTACGACAGTTAGTAGAGGTGGAGGTACGATTCTGCCGGTACCTCACGACCAGAGACTGTATATATCATAACCAATATAATGTGCACGTACATGGTTCCTTGTTGTTTAGCTCCGGCATATAAATGTCTGTTCTATCAAAACCCATTATCCCGTATTTGCCTTGCCTGGTAGTACATGGCCCATACATCTTATTTAACCTAAAAAAAGACCTGACGCCCAGATATTGGTAACAGTAAAAATTGCTAATGATGACTAGCTTAGTATATGAATATAATTTATTTTACAAGAACTCCTCAGACATGAGATATAAAGTAGTACCTAGACTTTATATCTCATGTCTGAGGAGTTCTTGTCATTTAAACTATGTGGTTTCTGTCCGCTCTATTGTGCAAATTACGTGCCATATCCATAAAAAAAATAGGTCCAATCCACGGAAACATGTTTTCGGGATAAAAAATAGCCTACCTTACTTCGGGCGATGAATAACCCCTGTGCTCAATTTCATCCAGATCTAACCGTTCTGGCGTGAAAGAGTAACAAAAATATTTTCATGATTTCATTAATCACATTCATCATAAATCAGCTATAAAAGGTCCACTGTTGCACATAGGCCTCCTTAAAAAAGGGTAATTTTGCCCATAATTGCTAAGCGTGTTGGCAGTGCATTTGAGCTACACGGTCATGGATGAACTACCATCTGTCGGTTCTGGTACCTCAGTTGCGTACTTACGACACCTGGTACACTATTGTACTATTGTACATTGCCTCGCATTTCTTATCATTTATATACGTCTTATGTTGCTTTCCGTAAAATTAAGAAATAGTTACTTATTTACGAACAAGTTTTATGCACCGAAAAATGCTGATATCTTTATCGATTGCTTCAAATTTGCAAAAGTTTGATATGCGACTTGTAAAAGTTTGAATCCCGCCTGAAGTCTGAGATAAATTGATTTTGACGTGACAACGTCTTATAAATTGGTTTGCCGGGTGACACTTCAAGAAACTGCGTTACGCTCCGCTCACGTTATGCGTTTACAATGAGAGCGAGTGAGAGGCACGCATCCCTCTCACTCGCTCTTATTGTGACGTGTGTTACGCAAATGTATTGCAAGTTATTGTATGTATATTTGTATATAAATACGTATGTATGTGTAAAGGTAAAAATAAAATTTTGTTAATATGAAATTCAGTGCGAGATTCTTTGTATAAATTAATGTTTTAAATATAATTCTTTGTATAAATAAATGTTTTTAATTGTTACTATTATTTCATCCTTATTCCTACTATACGAATGAATATTCACATTAAAATTATTTTACCACTCAAAGTCATTGTCACGTAAAACTTTCGCCCGTATACCGACTTTACAGGCAACCAATTTTTTTTTATGTAAATTTTATCTTTAATATAAATCGGCATTGTTCTATAGATAAACCTTTAATATGACATGTTACATTTGAAAACAAAAGTAATACAGAAGTTAAAGTAACACAGTCTGCACGCATCTTTACAAAGACTAATTTTATTATGATTACTAGATTTTTTTTCTGCTTCAAAGAAAACCTTACAAGGTCCTCTTTATAAAGAAAATCTGACGGTTAATGGAAAACGATTTTAACTTAACAAGTCTTGGCCTATATACCTTTGATATATAAGGTAGCTTGCGGTTCTCGACTATACATTGCGCCCTTACGAGAACGAGGCTCCAGATTTTGGATAACTTTTAGGGATCATTGGCAGAGGGATCGGTTCCTGGGTGGGCCCAAGGTTAGCTTCAAGATGCAGCTCTAGGCAAGGCAGTGGCCTCCGTTCTGAATTAGAACCCCTATGCGGGTCTGTAGGGAACACGCGTTATTTGACTGTGATGTGACAAGACGCACGCTAGAGGTTCGGCAGTACCCAGCTTGTGAGTGCATCCGCAGATACCATGATTCTCGAGGCACTTTAGGCAACGCGGGCGAGAGAAACAGTTTGTGATTGAGTGCCTTTATAACTGGCAACAATCACATTGCCTAATATCTGCCTAGCTTCTCGGCGTTTCTACCCTAAGGGAGACGCAGATAGTCCTAATATCGAATATGGCCTTATCCTCGGTGGTAGGATCAAGGACGACTAATACGAAGTCTTAAGGCGACCCTCACCCTTTGCCTTTAAAAAGGTGAAGAACCGCGTGCGTGGGGAGGGTCTTTGAGGAGTCCGCGGATGATTACGCTGAGTTTATGATCTTCCGCGAGGGTGTAGGTGTGATAACTTACACGATAAGCCTGTAAAAAGGCTGGAAAAGCTCGTTGCTTGGTCAAGTAGATACATGTACCTTGAAAGTACATTTAGTTCCAGGAAGATTTGTCCTGAATGATAATGAATGGGTAGGTTTTATCAGCCTAGGGTCGGGGTTTAGAGGAGGAGAAAGGTGCCGGTGTGGAAATGGGTAGAACGGATTTTTATAATCTTAATTATAATTTTCTGTAATAATGTTGATAATACACTATCATATATTTGTCAATTCTCATGTCCATTACTCATGATTCCTGGTCTACCTTATTAGTAAATAAAGCTAAAATTATTGATTGGTGGATTTTAAAGTCTGCAAATGAAGTCGGATTCAACTTCTGAAGATACGCTAAACGTAACTTCAGAAGCTAAGTCGCCCATCATTGACCACGACACCATGAGCCTGGAGTACGAGTGTACTCGAGTTCACTAATTATTACTAGTTACACCTATTTCAAACCTCTTTATGCTAAAAAATCTAGCTAAAATAAGATTTTAAGCAAAGAAAGACCAGACTTCACAATGACGCCAGTGGTTCTGAACATTTTCTTATCTTTTTGTTAATTTTTTAACCTATTTTTTGTAGAACTTTTATGAGTCGACTAAAACTCTTCTCTTCTCCCATTTCATGAAAACCTATATCCAGCAATAGAAATTCTATGGCTGCTATGGTGGATGATTCAAAGTCACGCATAACTTTTCTCTTATAAGATTTATTATTACTTCCTGTTTAGACTATATTCAGACCTAAGTGGAATTCAAACGGAAGCTTGTTACTATATATAACTAAATCAATGATCCACTTTTATAGAACAGCCTAACTTCTAGGAAAAGACGTGTGATATTTTAAATTATAAAAAATGCAGTTTGCAGCATTTAGAAGTTAATAATCTATAGTTATATTGGTGAAATAATTGAAAATATAATGATTACTAGAAATCTACGTAATCAAGATTATTTTAGATTCTAGCATACATTCTCTACTTTGGTGACATCGAATCATTAGTTTAATTTTAGAGATATATTTTAACAAATATATATATCGCTCGCTTGATATATGGCTCGTGCGCAGTTGAAGTAACTGCGCACGAGCCATAGCTTTTCTATTTTAAACAGGTTTTTTTCAACTCTTCTACAACTCTGACGTTGTTTCAAGTTTGTGTCCTATGCGTATCCAATGGCCAAAAAATGTGTTCCCTCTGACCCGTCCAATTATAGGCCCATAACTATCACCTTCTTTCTTTCCAAGGTGATTGAAACAATCTCCAACAGTCTCTTGAGATACCTGGAAGATCACTACCTACTAAGTAACCTTCAATACTGCTGTCGTAGTGTATGGCTGGTGATCTCATTGTGTTCCTTACATGAAAATAAAAGGAGACAATTGAGAATAAAGCGAAGGTTCTAGCGGCTAGCTTGATTGGAGTTCTTTTATAGGGTATGGCAAAATACACTATTATTTAAACTTCCTTTTTATGAACTTCCACAGAGATCATGTACTTGAGTCACCAACTTTTTTCTGCCTATAGTTGAGTTTTTACACCTTACTTACTACAATTTACAGTCTTCCACCATCCCCACCATCTCCATGGATCGCGGTCAACCACTGTGCATTTTCAGCGCCATTTTCTCACTCAGGCCTATGTCTGGAACAAACTCAATGCGTCTGTATTCCTAGACCGTTAAGACTTAGGGTCTTTCGAAAACAAAATCTATTCTCTTCTTAAAGGCCGACAACGGGCCTGTGATTCCTTCAGTGTCACAGGTGTCCATGAGTAGCTCGTTGGATCGTTGGCCTTCTAATATATAAAAGAAAACTAATTCATATGATCTTGGTTAATATGATCATAATGATACAAACTATAACAACAACGAGCCGTGTGGTACCGGCAGAGTAGAATAATACCTCCCTCTGGTCCCTAAGGTACCGGAACTGATAGATGGCGGTATATCCATCCAAGACAGTGTAGCTCAAATGCACAGGGTAGGGATGGGCAGCAGCATCCCCGTCGTGAAAGTTGCGCTCTGTAATCACTAACACGATTGCCCAGCGCGGCAATTATGGGAAAAAATCCCCCTTTCTTGGGGAGGCCTATATATTCAACACGAATTACGACTTGCCTTTTCTGAAATATACATTTTTGTATTGCGTAAACCTCAATTCGAGGTTTTCCTGTTAATATTAACATCTCCATCCGGCACGCGGCACGCAAGCAGATTCAATAACAGCGAAACGTGTTCATACTTCTAATATTGCTTCACTTGAAAACATACCATTTAGCACATACATAAAATAGTTGCTTGAATTATGAAGTATGACAAAAAGGCGAGCATCTCAACAATTTGCTTAAATACATACAATACATAAACTCGCACTACATATTTGATAGATAACTTTTTTTACACCTTATCGAAAAACTTATAATCCACTTCACTGCAGCCAGTAGGCGCTTGGAATATCACAAAGACATCACAGCGCGTTGCAAACATTGTGACTTGAAGATATAATGACGCATTACCCAGTACACTCACTGCCTCTCTCATCTATCAAACTGATACAGCTATTTGGCTGTAAATATAGGTGAGAGTGAGGTGCCAATACAGGCAATTTTTTTTTTCAGACGAACCTATTGCTGGACTTCACAGATATCAATTCCAGCACCACTGAAAAAAAGAGGGAGGGGCCTCTCATTACTGAGAGTCCGATGCCCGTATTTGTCCAGCGTACCCTGTGGCCGCGACCGTGTGTTCTGCTACGGTCGCGCCCGCAAGGCTCGCGGGATCTGAGCGGGATCGACGACGATTGCCCGATGGCGACTGTGAAGAATCGACCTAGGCTCGGGTGAAATTCAGCAAAAGAAGACGGACGGAGTGAGCCCGGCCGTTCTAGGTCTGCCGCTTATCGCTCGTTGGGTCAGGGGTCACGAGGGGACGGGGTTGGGTCAGAAGGGCTGCGATTTTTGTGGTAACTTTGTCAGGCGGGTCATCGAGCACGTGACGCGGTCTACGATGTAGGACTTGGACGTTTTCTTTACGAAGTATGCTGCGGATTTCTCTATTAGCGGATTGCTGTGTTGAGTTGCCCCGTCGCGAAACGACGTGACGCTTCTTTCATAAACTCGCGGAAAGTCGGCAGATCGAGATCACGATGTAAACTAAGATTACGGATGTACCACGGATGGAGCACGGGGCTCGCGTACGTCATAACGGGGTGCCTTGTAGATAGCCCTCTTGTGTCGGAGGGACGTCTAACTTGAACGGCCGATATAATAATTTAACCTACCTAATATGTAGGAGGCCCAATTTCTAGCTACTTTCATATCAGGTCCGAACGTTATGCGCCGGTCTGGAGTAACGGCCAAATATTTGATTCATTTACTGACTGAAGGGATGAGTCTATCGAAAATTTTAAACACCCTCATCTCGCGGCTCTTACTGTCCACTCTGCTTCGAGTGGACCTCCAGAAGTGCATGACGTCACTCTTCTCGGGGTTGACTTCGATGCGCCACTTGCGGAAGGTGACCTTTATCTATCACATGTATTTAATATTTTAGCAGAATTGTACTACCCCAACCCACCCCTCTGTTCCAAGTATCGGCGAGTGCGGTAACTAAAATGTCAGATGGCGGTATATCCACCCGGAAGAGAGCAGCACAAATACACAGAGTGGGGATGGGCAGCAGCATCCCCGTCGCGAAGCTGCACTCTGTGATTGCCAACACGTTTGCCCAGCGCCGCAGTTATAGGCAAAAAACCTCCTTTCATGGAGAGGTCTATGTGGATTTCCTTCAGCAGTTGACTTCTCATTAACTGGTATAGTGATGGTAGTAGTGATACATGCATTTATATGAAAAATATGTTGAGAATCACTGCCCTAGACTGCAGTCTAGACGATTGAAATATTTACAGGGAGTGACAAAGATTTTGTTGCCAGTGCAGTAATAACTCTGGATTAACTGAAAATGTTTAATGCAATTTCTTCGAGTTAACAAAGAGTTCTCCCAACTCATTCCCCAGATATGGAATGTAATTTAAAACAAATCTTAATTCATTTAAAGCTAGTCTTTGATTTAATTGAGTTTTATAACATTTTAATAATTATATTAATCTCAAATCAAGTTATAATAATTGGGTTATCTTACTATAAGGTTCATAATTATAACAGTTGTAGGGCGTCTACAAATTAATTATTACCACGCTGGGCAGGTATGGTAAGAATTGCTTTACTATCCAATTTAAAATTCTATTTTAGATGTGCCTAAAACGGGAATCTATTTGCTGACATAATGTTTTTATTTTTCAGCCCAACGGTGCTTAAGGTTGTCAGTTCGATCCTCACCCAGGACAAATATGTACATAATGATAATTAAATATATCTCTTTATGTTTTATATTTATGATCCCTCTGTTGTCAGACATCATCATCAAGTCA
The DNA here is from genome assembly GCA_020976665.1 of Heortia vitessoides. NCBI lineage: Eukaryota > Metazoa > Arthropoda > Insecta > Lepidoptera > Crambidae > Heortia > Heortia vitessoides. Next base: position 11,238,614 of record JACJUM010005600.1, on the reverse strand, counting down.
GGTCAAGGTATTAGATGTTTTGTGAGTTTCTTTATTGTTCTATTATTTGACATACGTGATATTTTTGCAACACATATATTAATTTCGATATTTGATAACTCAATAGACAATTAATCTTTACTTCATATAAGTGTATCAATGTTTATGAATTAATGAAATAGTTTTATTCATTATATGTACACACTAACTTCAGCTGTTAATAATTTCACGCTCTTCAGTCTGCCTAATTATTTTTAAAAGGATTCCAACTTTTTCGCTTTACTTATCCTTGTTTATAAAAATGTCGTATCACAGTGTTGGTCCGGGATGAACTTCGGAACTAATGCACCGACATTAATATATTTTTGCTTACTGTGTGCAATTTGTTCCAACTTGAGCCAAAGGATAGTTAAAGATATATCTGAATTTATAGTCGCAATATATTTTTCATGATAAATACAGGTATATAGTTAAGACAACGTCTGTAGGCTCAGCTAGTTCATCATCATTATATCAGCCATAAAAAATCTACTGTTGAACATAGGCCTCCCCAAGGAATTTTGCTCATAATTGCCGCGTTGGGCAGAGCGCAACGTTTGTTGATGATACTGCCCATCCCCACTCTGTAGTACTAAGTTGCGCTATATTGGATGTTAAGACCGCTATCTATCGGTTCTTTTACCTTAGTCGCCTCTTACGATGCCTCGTACAGAGGGAGGTACTATTCTAGTCCACCGGTACCCCATAAGCTAGTTAAAATAATAAAATAGCTAAACCTTGCCTTTTCTCTAGCTAGAGCATTTGGTCCACGCTTGTGATAATTCCATAGTGTTGGTATTCGTTCAATTTAGTGGTAACTATAGAGTTTTATTTGTAATTTTTATTTTGTCAAGCTAGGGCTTTCGGAGATACCTTCCGGAAAATCGTAATATCTATATCATACTATCCATCTGTCGTAAAAACACTTCTGAGATACACAAACTCTTCCAATCGTTCAACATTCATGTCAACGATCAGTAATAATAATAAAATACCCAATTATGCTAGGAAACACTACACACAAGCTACTACGACCATCAAGACCGTACCGTACCTACTTCAAGTCACTTTCCTCATAAACATAGCGGTTCCAATCACACATTACATAAATTTTAATCAAATCAAGCAGTTCCGAATTGTCAAAACTAATAAATAATACAGTTTTGCTTCAGAAATATAAAGTACTAAATGTTTTATTTTATTTACAACTAGCAGTGCCCGTGACTTCGTTCCCGTGGTTGCCGGAAACTCTATCGAGATTATTTTTTGATTGCTCACGTTGGTTTATGTTATTGTATAATCGTGAATAAGATTTTTTTAAATAATATGTAAAAAAATAATGTTTTTAAAATAATGGGTCAAAGTACTTCGGCATAAATTATATTTTTGCTTTTGTTTAAAATAAAGCACGCTGTATTCAACTGCTCCGTAGGAAGCCGACCACGCCTCTGAGCCGTGCGGCATGGTATCTCGCAAAGATACACTCGCGAGTGGTAGTGGCAAGCACGGCGGTGGGGCGAGGCCCACCTCCCCCTCACCCGCCGCCGCGCGGCCTGCTTGCACATTATAATGGTAGCAAGCCTTCTTCGACAAATAATGTTATTATGAGTAAATCTTGAGAGATAGAAATATACTGTCGCGGACATTTTTTTTATTATTAAAAAGGAATAATTCTTTCATACATAGTTTTTGAATAACTTAAACCGTTTATGCAGCGCATGCGACGAAAGACCTCAAATGTGAACAATTTTCCCCGTTTTTGCAACATTTCTCACTGACGCTTCGCTCCTATTGATCTCAGCGTAATGTTATATGACCTTCAAATCAATCCTTCCTCTATAAATGGATAATCCAACAAAATAATAATTATTTAAATCGGACTCGTAGATCTTGAGATTAGCGCGTTTAAACAAACAAGCAAACAAACTCTTCCGCTTTATAATATTAGTATAGATACTGATGACCCTGATGACCGCTCAGAAACATAAGAGATCTAACATATAAATTAAAAAAGGATCTTGAAACTAAGTTAAACCAAAAAGAAAAAGTGTTGGTGATAAAGGTTGCATCAATACTAAAAAACTAATGAAACTTTGTCTTAAAGCTAGGTTAGAGCAATTAAAACCTAGACATAATTATCATAAATATAATCTTTATAACTATAAATAAGAAGACTCTGAAGACAGTAAAAATTATATATCGAACCCGTCGTTGACTCAATCACCGGAATACCAAACCATCAATCCAGTTTGAAGTTAATAGACTTGCAAAAAAGTACATACATCTTTCTTCAAAAAGCCGCCATTTTAAATACTTGCTAGATAGTCCGCAAATTCATTTAAGTAGACGACTCACTGACTGGACTGATAAAAATATTGCTACAGATAATAATTATATCATAGCAGCCATTGAAAGTCATAGGCCTCCCGAAGAAAAGAGAAATTTTGCCCATAATTGGCAATCGTAGAGTGCAGCTTTCGCGAGGGGATGCTGCTGCCCATCCTAGCCCTGTGCACTGTTTCGTATGGATATACCGCCATCTATTGGTTCCGATACTTCAGTCGCCTCTTACAACACCTGGTAGGTACTATTATTCTTTGCCGGTACCTCACAGATTATAAATAATAATAAAGATACTCTTTATTTTTCACAATACATTATATAAAAACAAAATAAGGTTTACAAATTTATAAGACAATTGACGGCCTTGTCGTTCAGACTGATGTCCTTATTTTAGTCCAACGGTTGGGTAAATGTTTGTCTTCAGTCTGTTGCGCGTTGTTTTACGTAAACAATAATACAAATCTTTTACAGATGTATTAAAAGATGAAGGTTTATTTTTGCTGCTGTTTACGTGTTATTTTCATATTAAAAATAAAGGACAGCCTGGCGTGTTGGCAAGTTGAAGGGGGCAGTGGGCAGGGCACCTAACACTCAATTCTGACGAACGATGGACGATGGTTCTGAAATATTCCAGACTGTATACTGGTTAAATACATAACAAGAGTATCTGATCATTTAAACAATTAAAATAACTCTACCAGATTATGACGAGGCATAATTTACCAGCACAAAAAGAACGCTAGAAAAATTCGACATATTGTCTTCTAAGGTCTCTGTAGCCCAATGATAGTGCAGGCCCTCGGCATAGGAAAAACGCAGGTTCGAGCCCCGCCTGATACCTGAAACAAGTTATTTGTTTTCTTGGGTAGAGTGGAATAGTCTAATAGAGCGCAGCTTTCGAAACGGGGATTCGGCTGCCCATCCCCGCTCTGTGCTTTGACCTGCACTATTCCGGAAGGACATACCGCGATCTTTTGGTACATCAGTCGCCTCTTACAACACCTGCTACAAGAAAAGGTACTGTTTTACTCTACCGGTACTTCAAGGTATACAATGCCTTTTAAAAAAGGTATTATCTATGAGTTCCAGTGACTCCTATGATACTTTGGAAGTACAATTGTTATAATATAGGCCCCTTAATACTCCTCTAGTGGCTTTTATAATTCTATTTTGAAACTTTAAATAAAAATATTATACGTTGTACCTACATTGGTTTATTTTACATCGGTATTTAAATTTTATCAAGATAATATTACAAATTAAACGGTATAAAAGATAATAACAATAGAAAAAGGAAGGTAGACATGTAAAAAGGATGTACGTAAGTAGAATGACTACACAAATATATAGAGCCGAAGTGAAAGTGAAAGGAAGAGTGTCTCCAAACTGTTTGTATAAAAATACAGACGACTGCTGCGTCGCCAGTTTTATTTTTGAACTTGGCTGACACGCTGCCGCGTATCTTGATGTAAATCATTTTGTATATTGGATAATGCTGAATTTATATTAAAGATTGTATGAATACATATTTCATTCGTAAAATCTCCAAAGTAATTCAAATAGTTCAAACAAGTATGAGACGGTAAATAGTTTTATGTAAGTGACAATGTCGTTATAAATAAATAGTAAAATAAATAAATAATTGAAGAATTATCAGGCGGAATTTATAATAACAAGGCTCCCCGATCTCAGGGTTCAGGCTATACAAATTGATTTTATCCCTACTAATATTATAAATGTGAAAGTAACTCTGACTATCAGTCTTTTCGCTTTCCCACTTAAACCTGTCAACCTGAGAAAGGACATAGGCTATTTCAAAAACAGCCTATGTTTTTTCTCATTATTTTTTTTTAATTCAAAATAAGGGTTGTACGGTGTTGAAAAGGGGGTGAAAGGGGGGTTGTATGGAAGTATCGCTATTTTTAGACCTAGAAACTTGAAATTTAATTTCAGGCCATTGATTCGATATAAATAAACATGACTTTCAAAGTTTATATAAGTTAGTGTAAAGAGGTATGGTACCCAAAAAAAACTATACCACGCGGACGAAGTCGCGAACAGTTGCGTCAACAATATTCGCTTCCAAAAACAAAAGAGGGAACCCATTGTCTTAAAATCAAGCTCGTCATAAATAAAAGAGGTATGACACCACACCGCCGGGACACCTGCACTCGACAGCCGGATGGGACGAAACGACCGCTGGCGATTAACCGGGACCAGGTAGAGCCATAGACATAGCGGAGTAGATAATTAAAATTTAAAGCCTACTTCGTTGCGGTACCGGCGAAGTTGAATAGTACCTCCCTCTGAACCAGGAATCGTAAGAGACGACTAAGATACCAGAATATATATATATATGTATATATTTATATCATATGCATTTACTGCGTTTATTTATACAAATATGTATGCCACGTTTATTTATTTTGTATATATATTGCCTGCACCACTATATATATATATATTTCAGTATTGTGTAATGGTTGACTGGGAGATAATTCCATCGGGCATTAAGTCCGCCATTTGTACATTTTGTAACATTTTGTGCAATAAAATTAAATAAATAAATAAAAAAAAATAAAAATAGAATATATTTTATCAATTGATCCTTCGAGGTTTCCATGGCTCCACAAGATTAAATTCATTAACAGATAGTGTGTGCTGTGAGTAGCGTCTGATTGATGTTATGACATTCAGTTCGCGTCGGCCTGACGAGGGGTTCTAGTTTCAATGCATAATTTACGAAATTATTTAACTATTACCACTTTAAGTTGTATGTTTATACCTCATGCGACGGTGGTTTGCGTTGTTTCCTATTTCTACTAAACAGCTGTGTTCCAAATGAAAATACGGGATAACGTGACATATCTTTAAATCACAAGGGTGGCAACGCGCTAGTGATATTGTGATAATACTAGCGTGTAGCTATTTAGGCTGCGGTGATGCATAATATCACGCGGACCGTGTGCTTATTTGTCGACTTAAAAATATATAAAAAAAATCTACATCATCATCATCATACAAGCCATTAAAAGTCCACTCTTGGGCATAGGCCTCCCCAAAAAATGGGTTATGTTGCTGGACTGGGCAAGCGTGTTGGCAATCACAGAGCGCATCTTTCGCGACGGGGAAGCTGCTGCCCATCCCCACCCTGTACATTTGAGCTGACTTTTTTGCATGGATATACCGCCAGTAATAATCCATCAGTCAGTTAAGATACATTAGTAGACTCTTGCGACCACCTGGTACAGAGGTAGGAACTATTCTACTTTGCCAGTACCTCACGGCACCGACAAAAAATATCCCACAACATCTTATACGTAATTAGTCGTTGTGGTACGGAGATTTAAGAGCAGAGGAATCACAAAGACACTACTTAAATACATATATTTAATACCCAGACACAGAACAAACTCAAATATCATGTTAGAAATATTTTTCCTGGGCGGGGATTCAATTCACGACCACACGACCACACGTCAGAATAACCACCGTCTGCACCATCGGGTACGCCATAAATTTTAATATTCAAACTACATGAGTCAAAAACCCAGTCCAAGCATCGTTGTTGGCGGAAAGCTGTCATTAGTCAATAGTCTCGATTGATCTATTTCTTTGATTGGATTTCACAAGTCTAGTCACCAGTTTTCGGTCATGCCGTTTTTGAGTCAATATGTTATAAACATTCAAAAATGCAATTTTTTTTTATATATATAGCCATCATCATCATCAGGTCATAAGGACATCTTTATTTTTTTACATATACTAAAGTCACGTTACTTGGTAAATATGTAGCATTTTAATAGAAAAGACACACACACATCCCTACAAATATTTTTTTTACATAATAATATTGTAGAAATAAATGTATGTCTCTAGCGGGAACGGATCAAAAACATACTTTGAATATCGTTTGTTTGTATTTACCGACCAGCTGTGAGGTACCTAGAAGCAGTGAGGTATATTAGAAAAGTACTTACACCTATACCAGGTGTTGTAAGAGGCGACTAAGGTACCAGAACCAATAGAGGCCGGTACATTCCGAAATAGTGCAGTCCAAACTGGCAAGCGTGCTTAGTTGAGTTCCGATTTGAAGGGTGAGAGAGACAGCCAAATATTGGGTAGCGTGACTTAATATCTTCAAGTTACAAAGTTGGGAACGCGCTAGTGATATTTTGTGATATTACTAGCGTATTTTTGTGATAGACTGCAGTGATGCTTTCTATCACACGGTCTGTCGACCTGGTTAAATAATAAAAAAATATATATAAGAGTTCCATCAGAGCTTAATTTAAAGCCTTTTACAGGTGAAAATTTACTAAAATCATTTGTAGTAGGGATTCCATTTTTACCTGTGAGCGCTTCCGAATGAAGGTTTAACAATGTTTAATATAACATACACTATCCAATACAAAAAAAGAGTGTAATAAAAAAGCCTCTCCAATTTCTATTTTCCGAATATCATAATAAAATCTTATTCACGAGCAAAAATGGCAAATCCACAGCCATTTCCCCATCCGAAAGCAGACTAGTCGGCCGGAAAATCGGCCAAGCGCGAACCCGGCCAACGGGAGAGTTCCTTTGCAACTAACCTATTTTTAGCTAAATAAATAATATATTCCCATAACATCTCATACATTTTTAAGTCCATATTATATATATTTGTGATTCCTCTATTGTCTGATTTCCGTAATACAAGTGCTTCCGCCGACTTATTTTGGAATTAAGTCATTTATTTATTAAAAATCGCCGTCAGTCTCGTTCCAAACCCACAAACTTTTCGTGGGAATGAGTTAAATGTGCAGACTGAGATCCGCTCATTAATTCGTAGCCTGGCTCTCCCCCAGTTCCGTTGGAACAGTTGTCAGACTCTGTCAGTTAGAACCAGCATATCCCCCTAAACAAAGTAATTTACCGTGGACTCGGAGTGTCAATGTGTGACATGTTCTGTAAATATTTGCTTAAAATTTCTGCATAGACTGATTGAAGTTCACCAACATATGTAGACAATATGAGGTTTCTATTACTTGCAGTTTGCTTTCAAAGTTAGCTTGGGCACACAATCCATCTCATATCATCATCACCATACCAGCCGTCTGAGGCCCACTGCTAGACATAGCTCATCCTAGTGAGGAGAATGTTTTCCCATAATTATCACGCTGGGCAAGTGTGTTGGTAATCGCAGAGCGCAGCTTTCGTAAAGGGGATGCTGCTGTGCATTTTAGCTGTATTGTTTCTTATGGTTATACCGCCATCTGTCGGTTCCGGTACCTAAGTCGCCTATTACGATACCTGGTGCAGTGGGAGGTACAATTCTACTCTGCCGGTACATCACGGCAATCAATCATATTAATCTTGTTTTATTATTTACCAATATATATAGCACTAGTAGATGCCAGAGACTTCACACGCATGGAAATATTAAAGTATTTCAAATAGTACTTCTCTCTGTACCAGGAGTCGCACGAAGTTTATAAGTAGACCTCAAAAGGTCGTGTGTACTCTCACCTTTTTCTACCGCCAAATAGCAGTGTACGCGTTCGCAAAGGTAAAATAGGCAGTGAAATTACTGGATAATGTAACAGTCTATCTTCAAATATTACTAGGCGCAGTGGCGCTTACTATCACGAGGACTGAGTGTTTGTTTGTCAAGCTAGTATACAAAAAAATACATAAATTAATTGATGAAGTGATAATAATAATGCTAGCTGCAACAAAAACTACATACACCAAGGGTCCCCTAAAAATATTGGAACTCGAAGAACCTGTGCATTAGAGACAGACATTGTTTCGAGGCGTATTTCCCCAGAGACCCCTGGCTAAATTAAAACCCACCGTAATACAGATCACCTCGCGCCAGTTTCTCATTAATATCCCTCCTCCCCTACACAGCTTAAGCACCCCCACTTACAAGCATTTATTTATACTTTCCAATATTCATTCTTTAATTGATTAGAGATTCTCCAGTTCAAGATTTGTTTGATTTGGACTATCACGCATACGGTAGTGTTTTTATCATGTGCCAATAATTCAATTCCCACAGGACAAATATTACCATGATTAGTGTTTGTATTTGTTTTGTGTCTGGATGTAAAGTGTATTTGAGCATTGCATTTGTGGTCCAACTACTATTCGATGTCTCTAGTGCCGTGAGGTACCGGCAGAATAGAATAGTACCCCCTTGTGCACTAGAGGTCGTAAGGATATACTGCCTTCTGTCAGTTCTGGTACCTTATTCGCCTCTTACTACACTTTTTACACAAGGAGGTACGCTTGTACTCTGCCTCCAAGGCACATTTTTTTTACTTTTTATCACAATTCTATATATTCACTTATTTTGTCCGTTATAGTTTTTTGTATATAACGTGTGTAAGAGACTGCAATATGTATGAGGTAAGTTGTTTCGTTATTTTTATCTCGTAGAGTCAGACCTGGTTTATTGTAATGAAGAGTTCTATCAATAAGAAAAGTGTTATTATTATCGATTTATGCGTACCGTGTTAAAATACAGTCTTGTGTGTATACTAACAATGAGGAGTATTTGTATCAGATAGTGTTTACCTTTTTTTATAAATAGACTACGTTGACATACGAGTACAAATGTACAATCCGCGTAATATTAAGTGCCACAACGGCCTATAAACGCTCGCAATACCACGAGTACATTGCAAACCTTGTAATTTTAAACTATTACGTCACATGACCCGGTAATTTCTATGCCTCTCTCACTCTTCAAATCGGAAAACATCATGCAAACACTGCTGTTTGATGATAGAAATAGGTGATATTAAGTAATAGTTAGGTACCAATGCAGATGATCTTTGTATGAAGTAGGACTTAATGGAAAGTTATCATTATTAGAATTTCTATGTTGGTAGTAACTTTGCAGAGAAAACCGTGGTGCCCTGCTAGTAAACGATATAAAGCGTTAAAAATCCGTTGAAAAGTAATTTATAATAAGAACAATGAGCGCATGAATAAAAAAAATGTTATTTTGTCACGGTAGAGTATAATAGTACCTGCCCTTATAGCAGGTGTAGAAAGAGCTGTCTAAGGTACCGGCACAGACAGATAACGGTATATCAATTCGAAACAGTGTAGCTCAAATGCAACTTGGAGGGGATGAGCAGCAGCATTCCCGTCGCGATGCTACGCCGTGCTATTGCAACCACACTTGCCTTTTTCTAAGGATGGGAAATCAGGACTCTTTATGATGATGAAGCATTAATAAAACTTAATAATTAAATAAAGTGTCACAAATATATTTATATAAAGAATACATAAATCAGCGCAATTTTCCCACCATCCATACGGATATCGACTCGGTAAAATCCAGTAAAACAACAAATATATAACCCATATTAATTATGTGGAGTGGCCACCGAGGAGGGCTATTCGCCTGATTTATCGCAAACGCTTCGTTAAAAAGTGCCGCAGTTAGAACTTTCAGCGCAATGTGCGCTGAAGAATTGCCCGGGATTTTGTGAAATTACTTCATATTACGGCTTTTAACTTTATGAGAGTTTGTGTCTGGTTTGTTGCGACGTTGTTATGGTTATAAACACAGTTTAAGTGTTTGTTTTCTGGACGAGGGTTTCTTGTTGTACTAATAAATATCTGAAAATTATGGTGATACAAAAGTAGGAAAATATGATAATTTACAAAATTTTGATCGATTTTTTAAATTTTTATCCTACATCACATATATTGACCTTCAAGATATTCCCTCAAAATATTTGTGTTACGTACACTCCTATTATAGTCCTAATAAATGCCTGCTAGTGATATTGATTGGAAAGGCGGAAAGTATGAAAAAATGCGAAATTGTGATCAATGATATGAAAGTTTCATTTTAATTTTCATATCACATATCATATATTGATCTGACACTAAGATAAGCTACTTAAACACTTGTGTTACGGACATCAGACCACAGAGAAATCACAAATATATACATACATTTAACCACATAGCCACACGAACCAACGACCGTGTTGCGTTATAGCAGTCGTTGTAGGACCTCCACTATTAGATAAAAGCCTCCCAAAAAGATTTCCAATATGACCGATTACATGAGGCCTAAGTCCAGCGCAATCTTGCATCTACAGTTTGGTCACCAAAATAGATAAATACTAACTGAAAATTGAGTTTTAATCTCTGGAACATCACACTTTCATCTAAAAAGTTTTGCTACCACTCACAAGTTGGCACTCGATCTAACATTCCAGGTTGATCCAGGATTAAACTTCAGGCTTCCAGCACAAAATTTTATGAGCTAGACATACAACATAAATGTTAGTTAGACTGCTAACAAAAAAGAATATTTACATAAGGTAGACCTCTAACCAAACCCAAACAAACCTCGCTTTATCCTATTTCTAACACCAATTAGCAGTGTTTGCATTATTTTACAGGTTTCTTTTTTTGCAGCGCGAGATAAAACTTAAAAGTTTGAACAAAACTTGAAAGACGAAATTAAAAACTAAGTTTGTAGTAAGTTTATTACGCGAGTCACCAAAAAAGAACCTGAAAGAAAAACTGATGGTAATATCGGTTCCAATAAACGCTTATAGTAGGTATTATTGGCAGGTATATAACAGACAAAAGTATAAAACATGTCATATAACAAACAAAAGTAAAGTGAACTAATTCAAGTCTCGGTGTCTTGCCCTCTTAATATCATCAAGCCCAAGTCTGATCAGAAAGTTATTTCTGTGCTCAACATCACCGAAAGAAAGGAAGATTAATGTTCATAAGTGCTGTGGGCAAGTGTGGTAGCAATTGCAATTACGCAGCAGGAAAACTTATCTAGTTCGCTGTCTGAAAATACTCAGCAGTATCGATAAGAGAGGAATAAACCTATCTACCCGTTTCGAATTCGCAAAAAAATGTAGCCCTCAACCAAGATAAAGCGAGACAATAACCGAAACATCAAGCGACAAAGCGAAAACGCACGCAAAATGCCACAACACCGTTCCGCGGAACAGAGACGCGGCCACAAAACGATACCAACTATCTCTATCACAAACGATGTTCACATTGTCAAATCACAACAGATACGTAACATAAATAAAAACGCAGAGAGACGTCACGTACGCTCTCCCCCCCTCCCTCCCCACGCCCCGTACCCCTACTGTAAATAAATCATGGCTGCGTCCCGGCGCATACGAAGTGGGCTTCTTCGTTTTTCGCGACGAAAACGGTTGGAAAACACTCGGATGGACCCGTTCGGAATGTGGAACGAGACACTTTTGGTGGGCACAGGGGAACCGGGTGTGGACCGTCGGTTGCGTTTTTTACAGGAATCATCGCGACCAGGTAGCAGGGTAGAATAGTACCTTTATGTTGTAAGAGGCGACTAACTTACCAGAACTGACAGATGGCGGTATATTCATCCGAAACAATGTAGCTCAAATACACAGTTAGGCAGCTTTCATCTTGGGCAGGCTTGTGTCCACTATCTTTACGTCAAAGTGAGCTATTATTTTCCCGATACTTACGGTTCGGTTATTCACGGTTCTTTATTTATTTGCAGTCTTTAAAACGTAAAAGTGTAGTAACTCATTTGATAATATTTTAGACTGACATTAGATAGTACTTTTAGACTGTAACTAGAGGCAGAATTCGCCTATTTCTCCCGCTATATAGCAGTGTTCACATTGATGTGTTCCGGTACCCTTCAAGATGAGAGAGGCAGTGAAATTGCTGGGTAAATGTGATATCATACATAGGGTTGACGTCAAGCTAGTGATATCCTTGAAATGATACGAGCATCTCAAGGCTGCTGACGTTTACCATCAAGCGGACCGTATGCTTGTTTCCTGACTTCATAATATAAAAAAATATCTATCTATCGTATTAATAATATGTACTCGAAGTAGCTCTGGTATGCGTTTTCGAGTGCTCCAGCGGTTGGAGTTGTAATACTAGCTCGTATAATCCAAGAACTATTCCCCAATGCGCGCCAAGGACGCACACAGACCAGAATATGTGAATGGCTGATATATAATAACTAAAATCAACTGCCGATCGTTGTTTGGCCAACATGCGCAAATTCGCCTGAAGCCTTCAGGAATTTTGCAAGCATTTTGAATGTTGTCTAATACCATTTGAGAAACTCGTACATTGACACTTGTACAGCGTCTACGGGAAATATTGATGCACTCATATGTTTTTTCTTTTTTATTACTAGCTGGAGATTTCGGGTGCTCTTTTACCAATGTTTACACAAGCTCGCAGATAGTGGTGATCCATTGCTGTGCACTAAGGGTCGTGGGTTCTATCCCTGCCCGGAAAAAAATCTTGTATGATATTTGTTTGTTCCGTGTTTGGGTGTAAATGATATGTATATAAGTTCTGTGTTTATGATTCCTCTCTCATTTTACGTCCGAAACACTAGTGTTTTAAACGACTTATCTTGAAGTCAGATCAATTTATGATTAAAACTACTAATACTAGCCGTGCTGTACTGTCAAAGTAAAATAGTACCTGCACCTATATATGTGGTTGTTGAGAGGCAACAGAGGCACTAGAACTGACAGATCTCGGTGTACCCAAAATACGTTGGCTCAAATGGTATAGGGCGGGGATGGGCAGCAGCATTTTCGTCGTAACACCTGCTCAGCGAGGCAATTATGGGTAAAATTCCTCCTTGTGAAGGCCAATGTCAAAATGAAAGCCATAGACTTTAAGGCTGCTATAATGCATCATGTGTGCGTAGAACCCCTCCTTTATTATTTTAATAAAATTAATGTAGCCCTTTAACTTCAAACAAAAAAAAAGTTTGTTTATTGGAAATCGAATAGCAAGTTTATTGAGTTTCTATTAAAACACAATAATAAATTGAATGGCGATATATTTCTTCTAGAGAGGCAACGCTGTTACATTTCTGATCCAATCCCGGACAAGAGGCACGTTGCTATAAACACCAGGCTGGTCTTTTAACCCACAGCCCACCCCGAAGGCGACCAGGCCCATTAATTTCTTGTTGATCACCGCCGGTCCTCCCGAGTCGCCCTGCCGATCAAAATATATCAATAAATGGTCTATACTTGAATTTGAATTTTGGTCTATACTTGATTTATTTTGAATGGGAGATATACTTGAATTTTATCTTGTTAATCACATTACCGTGAGTTATTATTATTAGAACTATAAGGATTTGGCGGTGGCCATCTGCTGGAATCTTATGCAGTACCGGCGGAGTAGAAAAGTACCTCCCACTTCATCAGGCATTGAAAGAGGCGACTAAGGTACCAGAACCAACAGATGGTGGTATATCCATCGGAAACAGTGCAGCTCACCGTTACGATTGCTAACACGCTTGTCCAGCGCGGCAATTATGAGCAAAAATCTTCCTTTCTTAGAGAGGTCTATGTCTATGTTTTTGACACAATCAGAGACTGCGTGCTTTTAATATTAAGCGGGAGTGCATTCCACAAACGAAAAGCCTGGGCCGTAAAGGACTAACTAAAAAACGTTGTGGAATGCACAGGCGTTTTCAGTAAAAGGTTCTCTGATGACCTCAGTGATTTCTCGTGGTAGTGATGTAGTGTGAATTAATGAAATTTATTTATATTATTTACCTGACATGAGTCCTGCTTCCCGCTCAGGTTTCCCGCACAGAACATTCGAGGTGTGATCGCACTGTAGTTCGGAAGTTGAGAACACTTTTCTGATGATATGACTGACACCGAAACCCGTTGCAAGTAATCTTGCATCTGCCGTGCCTAAAATCCGATGAATATTTGTATATATCTTTATATTTTAGGTAAAAATAGTATATATAAGAAATTCGCAAGTATAAATATCAAAATTTATTGGGCTTTTCAAATTGGTATGACAAGAAACAATAAAAAACCACATGATTATCAAAGTATCCGTTGAATGTCCACTGTTGGACACAGACAAAAAAGGGGGATATTGGCCAACAATTGCTGCGCTGGGCGTGATGGCAATACAACTGCCGATGCTCACCCTTTTGTCATTTGTCCGCTCTTATGACACCTGATACAGGGGAGGTACTCTTGTTCCAGATGATTTAAGAGGCAGTTAAGGTACCTAAACCGACATATGAACTACGGGAGCTAGACTTTGCTATTGCCATCACTCCAGCTTAGCAAGGCAAAGCTTAGCTAAGTTGGAGTGATGGCCTCTTCCTTTTCTTGAGGAGGCCTCTGTCCAATAGTAGACGTTCTATGACTGTAATAATAATGATGATAAGCATAAAATACGTGGTATGTACACTAGTAATTTCTGTATAATAAAAATAAGTAAAATACGCCGCGAGGTACCTGAACCGCAAAGTACCAGCAGAGTTGAATAATACCTCCTCCTGTAGCGGGTGTCATAACATGCGATTAAGGTACCAGAACCGACAGATGGCGGTATATACATATGAAACAGTGCAGCTCAAATGCACAGGGCGGGGATGGGTAGCAGCAACCCCGTCGCAAATGCTGCGCTCTGCGATTGCCAACACGCTTGCTTAGCGCGGCAATTATGGGTGAAATTCCCCCTTTCTTAGGGAGGCCTGCAGTGGACTGTCAATGGCTGATGTGACGATGTTGAGAATAAAAATAAATTAAAGTCTCACTGTAGTGTTAACATATCCCCATCCGCTGATTAACACCACACTTCCGGGCTCGATGTCCTCCATCTGGCCTATAGCTATGGGTCTGGAGCTTGCGGTGACTGGTATGGGTTTCTCGAGGAGCACCAGCTGATAATCGTAGTCGTGAGTGTGTTTTTTGTCAGCGGACTTCCATAGGGGATGGAAGAAGTGTGCACAGATCTTGTATTTTGTAGCTTGGCTGCGACGGGTTGAGCCGGCATGGACGTACCTCTCTTTATCTCTAGAATAATGATGATGATGTAACTGTTGATTAAAGACGGGTCAGATGGCGAATTCGGTACTAGTATAATCTTGTGCGCTGAAAGGCGTGGGTTTAATACCTAATGTTTGTCCAGACAATTATATTCGACGGGCCCGATGGCGCAGATAGTAGTGATCCTGTCTTGTGCGCCAAAATTCGTGGGTTCGGTCCCCACACAGGACAAATATTTATGTGATGATATTTATGTTTATTCTGTGTCTGGGTGTATATTTGTGATTTTCATATTACTCACTTGCAATGTGCCGCGGTGAGCACCCACTCTGGGGCTATGATGGTCCCCCCGCAGTACAAACCATACAGTACTATATATGGAACGTCAGTTATGGATACCTCATAACCACCGATGATACGGAACTTCGCCTAGAATACACATAACATCACATGAAATCATTACATTCACATTCGCGATAGTGATATCACAAGGATATCACTATCGCGTTGCTGAACCTGTGACTTGAAGATATTATATCACGTCACGCAGTAATTACACTGATTCTCACCCGTCAAACCAAAACACAGGAATACAGATTTGACTGTTTAGCTATAGAAACACGTGAAAATGAAGTACCAATACAGATTAATTTTGTTTGAGGTATCTATTTTATTTATTTTTAGCACTATAACCAAATACAAATCAACACACAAAAACCATAACTTTATAACTGCTTATTACTAAATTTTCATTTTAATGACAGTATTTTTTGTTAATTATTTATTTAATTACAACCGAACACACCATTACAATGTTATATCAACATCTTAAGTATATGCTATTTTTATCTAAATACAAAGAATTATGTGGGAAGCAAACTAATGTTATCGGAACACCGTATACACTTTCAAAATGATTCAAAGCTGTGGTAAAATATATTAAGGTCCTTACTTTAATAGTTATACTCTCTACACGTTTGTATTTGTGGGCTATTATGCTGTACATTATTTCTGGTAATAGGTACACAAAACAGGCGCTGTCTACTTTTCGATCCAGGTGAACATCTCAATGAAACAATGCATTAGACATCGATGTCAAGAATGGAGTTGAAAATTTTAAGTAATGTTGAAAGGTTAAAATTTTCAAGTCCGCCATTATAGGTTTCTAAAACTTTACGTAGGTCAAGCTTGCAACTAAGATTACGAATAAATTGTTTTTGTATTGATTCAAGTCAGCTTATGCGATTTTCATACCTAAGTGACCATATAGTACAGCAATATTCAGGAATGCTTCTAACAAGGGAAATATAGAGAATAATTACGTTTTATGACTTTATTTTCCTTTTCCATTGTCCAGGGCACCCTGCCCTGGAAGATATTTGAAATCTTACGTGAAACTTCAGCAGTTTTAGTAGTATCAATCCTTAAATTACGGATTTGCTGCGAGTATATTTTTTTTTTTTTATTTATTTAACTTTATTGCACAAAATGTTACAAAATGTACAAATTGTGGACTTAATGCCAGATGGCATTATCTCCCAGTCAACCATTACACAACACAGAAAAAAAATATATATATATATATAGTGGTGCAGGCAATATATATACAAAATAAATAAACGTGGCATACATATTTGTATAGATAAACGCAATAAATGCATATGATATACTCGTAAAATATATATATATATATATGTATATATATACATAAAATAACATCAGTAAATAAAGTACTAAATTTTTTTGGGGATTGCTTAATATTCAACGGAAGCTCGTTCCAGAGTCGTATAGCTGTCACTGTAAAAGAGTTTGTCAAAAAACTAGAGTGATGAGAAGGAGTTAAGAGCGAAAGAGTATTAGAAGAACGGAGATTACGATCGTAAGAGGAAGATATATATATATATATATCTGCATAAATCAAATTAATATCAATTATTTAATACTTTAAACGTCAATAAGTTTTTAAATTTGCTACTGATTTTCAATTTAAAAAACCTAATGATAACAAAATCGGGAAATATGATGGGCAATGTACATAGTTTTGAATCTATCTAATACATCTAAAATTAAGTTTTATCAATGGACAGCTAAAGTGTCATACAACGAATTATGAGTAATAAAATATAAGATATATAAGCGAGAATTGTCGTATAGCACGCGGTGGAGAGGGAAGCGCCGCCATTTTGAGTATATATTGTGCGTATCGAGATTTGTAATTAGTATAACTTTTGATTCGGCGAAGCGATGACGTTCGTTAGAGTTTAAATCATCGTTAAAAAACGTATGCACATCCAATGGGCGTGCATGATGTGTCATGAACACACGCTTCACGTTTTTCAAATGTACTAAACAAATTTCAGCAAATAGACAGCGGCAAATAAAATAAACATTTAATCGAACAGATGGCTGATATTTGGAAAATGTTTAACCGAAATGGATATTCTATTCGTTTGCGAAGGCTTTGATGGGATCTAAATATGTTTGTGGATCGTGCGCTCCGAATATTTTCTTGGAGGCGAATTTTCGCGAACTATTCAAACCTTGTCGAGTACAACCTTTTTGAATGTATTTAAACTAGTTATTTAACGTTTTCTCCAATATGAGATGAGTTTTAAGCCTATTTAAATCCGTTGTAAAGGCCGCGTATTTCTTATTTGCATTTTTCTGAAGAATATTTGAGTGTTAGAGTTACATTTAATTGTTGGTTTTATTTGTTTATTCAACTAATACGATAAAATATTTAACATGAGGTAGACTCTATACAAAGGTCGCCTGCATTGGTACCTCACTCTCACCTATTTCAATTCGCATTGCTGTGTTCAAAGAATGAGAGATGCAGCAAAATCACTGGGTAATGTGACATAATATCTTCAAGTCACAAGGTTGACTACGTGCTAGTGATATCCTTGTCATATTACGAGCGTCTATAGCCTTCGATAATGCTTACTATGACTTGGACTTGGCTTGGCACGCTTGTTTGTCAATCTGTTCTAGTAAAAAAATTAAATTTTATGAAGATAATGCACGCAAAATATTCTGAATAGATTCTAATGAATTAGTTCAGTTTCTAATGAATCTTCAGTATTGATGACTAGCTTCAATACTATGTATTAAGTTTATGTATTTATTAATCGGTAAACCAGTAATTGTTACACCATGATAAGATGTATATAGAAGTTAGAACTTAAAACTAGTACAGCATGCGTTGTGCATCAGACAATATATATATATTTTTTTCAATCTTCTAATTTATAACTAATTTAATCTAACTTTAATTATCTGATTTGGCTCTTAATTCTACAGTAAGGAGAGTAAAATAAGTCAATTTGATTATTATACCTTTTGTAGAGTTAACTTAGTTTAGGAATCGGGGAATTAGAATCAAATCTGTCCTCCGTAAGGGAGGGGAGAAAAGATTAAGAGGCACCCGGTGATATATGAGAGGAAATTTAAATTTAATTTTCGTAAGTAATTCGGGACAATTTATGTAACCATGCAGTATTTTAAATAAATTTAATAATAATATTAAATTCTTGATAGAGATACAAAACTACAAGTAAACAGAAATAATAATAAAACATAATGGGCTGCGTTATCGCAAAAAGTGATTTTTCTTGCCGGTAACCTTTAGATGGAAAACACAGAATGAAAATTGAAAGTAGCGGAAGGCGTATATTATATATTTACACTTGTCATTTAGTTAATATTTTATTTAATAGGCTTCTCTGTAGATAAGGTTTAAAAAGAATTAAGACATAAACATCTTTTTAAGATTAATTATGACTGGCAGCAACCCTCAGCCTTATCTCTATCATCTCCGAAAATGTACGTAGAAGTTGCAAATTGCTAATTATACTAAAATACAGGACCGTTTATTTTTATATATAGATAAATGTTGTTAATATATTTTTTTCATACACACTTGTTTATTATTATATACTTCTGAACTGTCACTTCGTTAATATCTCTCTACCTGGTTGAGGTACATTTGCCTAGGTTGTCCTATACAAACTCGACCATTGATTTCCGTTTTGTATATTTATGCAGTTATTCTACTTTCATTCATCTTTTCTAAATCCAAATCATTATAATATTCCTATTCATTTGTTGTCACATCAATGTTTACACTACATTGATATCTTATCACACTATTCTTTAATCTATCTATATGAATATAATATGGGAGAGTTTAAGGTTAATATACAATGTAAAGATACCATTAAATTGCGCTGTTGCTCCTTAACTTCATGATAATACTGATAGGTGCGCGGCGGCACACTACGCGCGATGATCGCTTTGCAGTACCGGTCCACGCATTCTGAACTCAGAAGACCCACCGGCACAAGTGACGTATCATCTAATCATAAACAAAAAATCAAAACTTATTTTTCATCATCATAGCGGTTGAACATCTACTGAAGGATAGACTTTCTCAAGAAAAGGGGAATTTTGCCTTTAATTGCCGCGCTGCAAATCGTCGCGGCAGGCCAGAGAGTTGCTTCTCGACGGGGATGTTTCAGATGGATATACCACCATCTGTCGTTTCCGGTAGCTCAGTTGCCTCTTACGACACCTTGTGCAAAATGAGGCATTATTATATGCAGGGACAACAAGGCAATTTTTTATATACGATCATATTATTTGGTCACTAGGAGTTGCTCATAACGTATTGAAAATGTGAAGTCAACACCTTGATATTGACGGATGGTGGATTCTGTAGTGTACCTACAATAAATATTTATGTAAGGGACATTTGTGTTTGTTCTCCCTGGGTATTTAAATATTATATTTGTATTTACTGTATATGATACTGATATCAGACTGATATCATACTAATATCAACATCTTATTGTGTAAACAAGTCCTTAAAAATACTTGTTTCAGAGTTAAGTTAGTTATACGAACTAGCATAGGACAACAAATCACGAGGTGCAAAAACTATTAAAGCAGCCAAATCCGGATGAAAGGGCTGCTTTCAATAGACCGGTCTATTGAAAATTTATTGAGTAGTACTGTGTCTAACAAGGATGTGATGACAATAAAATGATGACTACACAGATTTGATGACAATAAAAGTAGGCTTTAGAAAAAAACGTAAACTATTAATCGATGGAACAATATTATTGATTCCTCTTTAAAGTCAGAACTTCTGAAGTATTAAATGCTTAGCCGGCCGTATTAGTAAGACTAAAGTGATTTAAATAAAAAGTATCAATACGTGATTTATCAACAGCATCATTACAACCATTGGAAGTCCACTGTTGGACAAAGGCCACAACAAGAAAGGGGGAACTTTGCCCATAATTGCTGCGCTGTTATAATTGCAGCCAGCGTGTTGACAATCCACTCTCAGTCGGTCAACTCATTCGTTCCACTGATTTGAATCGATATACCGCCATTCTGGTACCTAAGTTGCATCTTACAACACCCGGTACAGAGAGAGGTACTATTCTACTCTTACAGTTACCTTACGGCTAATAAATATGTAATAACCTAAAAGGTCCAATACATAGATAATAATGATTAATATATTATATTAATTACAAAAAAACACTGGTATCAAGTTTCAAACGGGACTCGAACCTGCATCTTTCTTATGCCAAGGGACTTCATTACCGTTGTGCTACCGAGACCTTAGAAAACTTGACGAAATTATCATTTCAAAATCAGCGCAATTTCTTAAATGTTGTATTTATTAGGTACCTAAGATTTTTTAGTACAAAACGAACTCTGAGATAGACCTCATACAAAGATCGTTTGTTAAATTACTAAACCAATCAACCATTTCTAGTGCCAAATAGCAGTATTCGCATTGCTGTGTTCCGGTTTGAAGGGTCAGAGAGGCAGTGAAATTACTGGGTAACGGTGACATTAAATCTTCAATTCACAGGGTTGGCGACACGCTGGTGATATCCTAGCGATACAACAGCCTGTTGTCACGTTTATCATTAACCAGACTGTAAGCTAGTTCGCTGACTTCATAATACAAAAAGAAAAAAAACTAGCAAAAATTCCACGGAACTGCTAAGATTTTGAAAACACAACGCAGTGCAGTTCCCTATTATGGAAAAGATGCAAGTTCGAGTCCCTCCTTTTTTAGTAAACATAAACTTATATATGATTCAGCATTTTTTATGTATAAGACCTTTAACGTAATCACTTATTTATTAGTCGTAAGGTACCAGTCGTGAGGCAGTGTAGAATAGTATCTCCCTCTGTACCAGGTGTCGTAAGATGCGACTAAGGTGACCAGAATGACGGTATATTAATCCGAATCAATGGACCAGGGCGCATCACGAACCGAAGTCACCTCATAATTATATATTTACTAGCGGTGAGGTACTGGCAGCGTAGAATAGTATTTTACACTACACCAAGTGTCATAAGATGCGATTAAGGTACCATAACCGACAGATGGTGGTCCCATCTGAAGGTGAACATTGTCAATAGGTGATGAAATGATTTTCATTTACTCTGTATGTTTAATAATTAGGGAAACATACCTGTTGAAGAGCATACTGGAAATAAAAAGACACACAAACACACCTCAAGGACGACTTTAAACACAGACATGCTAGGGCCGTGGTTGCGCCGCGCAGTACTGAACTAGATTTACCTATCAGCGGAAGCTGAACTAATCCAGTTTCCACGGGCGTTTATCAATCACTCGATTTATGTGATTAATAGCTATAAAATGTTTTTTGTAACTTTACCACAGACGGAAATATATAATTATCTTTATATATAAAAACGTGTGTCACGTTGTGTGTCACAAATGAAATTCTACACTACTGAACCGATTTTAATAAATATCATATTAATAATTTTTCTTTCCAAAGTCCTAGAACGCCTTATCCATGATCAACTTAGATCTTTCCGGTATAAAAATAACCTCTTAAACTCTTTTCAGTCTGGGTTTAGACCAGGCCATAGTACCACAAATTCCCTCGTCAATATTACGGATGATATACGTTCAAAGGTAAAGTCATAGTATTGGTACTGCTGGACTTCAGCAATGCTTTCAATACTGTTGACTTCGATATCTTGCTCGGCATGCTACGATCTTTTAACGTATCTCCATCGGTTATTGACTGGTTTCATAGTTACTTGTTCGATCGCCGGTAATGCATTTGCATCAAAAACAAATCATCGTCTTGATGCTCTATGTCTGCTGGGGTTCCGCAAGGTGGCGTATTATCTCCATTACTCTTCGCACTCATATTTCACATAACATTCTATTGGCCTACCATCATTATGCAGACGATCTACAAATTTACTACCAAACACCAATTTCTGACTTTAGTATGGTTATAGATGCTATCAAGGATTATCTGACCCACATTATGAAATGGAGTGAGTGTTATCCAGACCGGATGTCAACCCATCCAAGACTCAAATCTGTGTGGCAGTCCAAGGATGATCTCCACTATTAATTGGCAAACTCTATCCCAAGCTTCTTTTGGCGGCATTTCTATCTTTTAGAGTAAAGCAGTCAAGAACTTGGGAGTATTTATGGGTAGTCTTTTATCTTGGACTACTCAGCTAAAAGAGGTTAGTCGTAAATTGATTGCCTCAGCGGACTCTCTGAAAAGGTTGCGGAACTTTATTCCCTTTGCTACCAAAATTTCTCTTGCATAATCTCTCCTTTTACCTATATTAGACTATGCGGATGTGTGTTATCTAGATCTCACTGAGGACCAGTTCGTGTTCGTGTTCGTTTTGTGTTTTTAGGTGACAGCCACGAAAGATCTCTGCGATCATCAGAGTATTTACTACTTAAGATGCCGGTTCATTCCACGATATTTTACAGAAAATCCTTCACAGTTCAAGCTGTTCAGTTGTGGAATGCGCTTTCTTTGTCGGTCAGACGCGCGCAATCACTGCCGATTTTTCGGAGAATGGTCAAGGAGTACTACCTGTCATTGTAGTAGTTGCTTGCATATTATTCGTTTTATATTCTCCTCTTTATTTTTTTGTGATTTTGTTTGTGTGTGTGTGTGTAAGTGTGTGTGTATGTGTGTTGGAGGATATTTTCCTTTATATATGTTGAGTGTTTATATTTAAACATTAGTTAAATTTATTATACACCTCAAACTGCCATATTTTTGTTGTATTTCTTTTCTGTCCAAAGGTTGCCTGGAAGAGATCACTCCACGCGATAACGCCACCCGTATGTTTTTCTATGTTATTTGAATGTGTTGCTTATGGTGTGTACAATAAAGAATATTAATATATTAGAAACACAACATCTCATACATTGACCTGACTTCGAGGTAAGTCGCTTAAAACATTTGTGTTATGGACATCAGACAACAGAGATACCACTTTAATAACTTTTACACATAGACAGGATAAACACAAACATATAAATATTCGTCCTGGATGAGAATTGTAATCGTATCGAAAACCCATAACCCTTGGCATATATCTAAGATAGGATCACTATTTGCTTACTGTAGTTTGATCCAACTTCAGAGATACGATAGTTTCAATATCAAGTGTAACTTCGTCGGAATATAGCAAAATATCTGTTCATTTTTCAAGCGAGCCTGATGGTGCAGATGGCAGTGATCAACCCTTCACCAACCCTTCATTTTTCAACCCTTACCCAGGACAAGTATTTATTCAATGATATTTATTCTGTATCTGGGTCTTAAATATGTATTTAAATAGCATAATTGTGATTTCTCTGTTGTCTGGCGTCCGTAGCACAAGAAATAAAACGTTGAGTCTATAAGCCTTATTTGCCAACTCAAAGTAACTACCAACCCCCAACCAGTTATGGCGACAGCAAAACTTGGAGTCTTTATACAAATTTTATTCAGGAACAACAACGAAATCCAAAGACACCGGCAAAGGTCCGTAGATTACCAAGATAGGTAGATACAAAGGCAGAGCTAGCATAGACTACGGCTGATTAAGCCGTCAGATTCTGGGCAACGGACTACGCAAACGCAGCGTAGGATGTCTACCCACAAGAAGGCCAGGTAATCTAACTAGACTTATTGGAAGTCACCTGAGAAGCCGTGAAGTATCGGCAGAGTAGATCAGCACCTCCCCTTGTACCAGATATCGTAAGAGGTGACTAAAATATCGAAACCGGCAGATGGCGGCATATGTAGATGTCATGTAAATTTATTATTATTGTATATTCCTTATTCTAAAAATAAAGAGTGAGCGAAAAGAATGTGCCTTGAGGTATCAGCAGTGCAGACTAGAATAGTACCTCCCACTGCACCAGGTGTCGTAAGAGGCGACTAAGGTAGGGTACGGTAAGGTATAGATGGCGGTATATCCATCAAATACAGAGCAGCTAAAATGCACAGGGCGAGGATGAGCAGCAGCATCCCCGTCGCGATACCTGCACTCTGTGATTGCCCAGCGCGGCAATTATGTGCAAAAGACCTGCTTTCTTGGAGAGATATATGTCAGCAGTAGACTTATAATGAATATGATGAATCTAGAACCTTTACGCTAAATTTCTTTCGAATAACAACAAAAATAGCAGTTTCATACTAACTTGAGATCTTGCGTTAATATGTCAGTCAGTTTCTGCTTTTATGTACATGTAGTATACTTAGCGGCTCAAACTATCTCAAACTATGCATATAAGTAAAAATAGTAACTTACAAGCTTTATAACGCGTAAATCCATTAACTAAAAGTTAGCATAATTTTTGATTCAATTCAGAAGACGCAATATTAAGAAAACATACACATAATATTACGCTTATTTACGTTTAACAAGCATAACTGTTAATTATTCATAGTTAATTACTATATAAATTAAAGTACACTCATTACATACTCGTATTATCAGTATATACATTATATACATCACCATAAAGATGCAACAGTAAACACAAAATCGGCAGTAAACACAGAAGCACGCATTAATTTTCGTATAATTCGGACTGTCTTTGTGCCACTGGCTTTTAAATTATACTCTAATATTGCACTGATGATAAATACCACGGCAAAAGACCATTAATGATATTATTTTTGTATAAATAGTAGAAGAATAGGGTAGAAGGGTTGCAGTACGCAACTGACAGTTGATGTTTCACTCATCCGTAACAGCGTAGCTCAAATGCAACACGCGAAACTGCACTCTGCGAATTGAGTTATTCTATCTTATCCGCCAGCGATCGTGAGTTCAATCCCCATCCAGGACAAATATTTATATGAAACATATTTGTAATTGTTTTGTGTCGTGTGTATGTATTTAAGTATTGTATTTGTAATTCCTCTGTTGTCTGATGTCCTTAATTTTGTTTAAACAAGTGCAATAGCAGTAGAGGTACCGGCAGAGTAGAGTAGTACCTCCCATTGCTCCAGGTGTCGTTAAAGGCGAGTTAATTAACATAACCGACAGATGGCGGTATATCTATTCGAAAAGCACAGGGTGGAGATGGGCAGCAGCATCCCCGTCCTGAAAGCTGCGCTCTGCGATTGCCATCACGCTTGCTCAGGGCGGCAATTATGACCAAAAAACGCCTTTCTTGGAAAGGCCTATGTCTAGCAGTGGACTTTCAACGGCTGGTATGATAATGATGAAGTGCTTTCAGTTTAAAGTATTATATAAGGCAACTTCGAATAGATAACTAAGATTAAATTATTTATTAACACCAAAAATTTTTAAAAAACAATTTTCGAGAATGTAGAGTATTGACATTAAGCCTTAGCATACAGATATACAGGTCTTTATTTGTAATACAAACTTAATCAAGGGTCGCCTGCAGATGCGCACAACAATGAACCGCTCTAACTTCACTGCAGATATTTCTATTGTTCCCACTGTGGAGGCTCACAACATCCTTACGTTCTCTGAATTTAATTTGTTTATTTAAATTAATAAATGATTCATGTTTTAGAATACCTCTGCTAAACGAACTACCAACTTGGTAATTAAGATTTAACATGACTT
The DNA here is from genome assembly GCA_020976665.1 of Heortia vitessoides. Classification (NCBI taxonomy): domain Eukaryota; kingdom Metazoa; phylum Arthropoda; class Insecta; order Lepidoptera; family Crambidae; genus Heortia; species Heortia vitessoides. The sequence continues at coordinate 11,212,500 of JACJUM010005600.1, read as the reverse complement.
CATTTGATTTTAAATAATGCTCTGTTATACATAAAACATTTTTTTTCTTTATTTAAGTATACTCTATTTAATTTATTTTACACTAGCTGCGCCCGCGACTTCTTCCGCGTAGAATAGTGACCTTGGGCAGCATCTAAAAACTAGTTTGTCTAGTTTACTTGAAAACTTCATAAATGTAAACTAGACAAAACACATACATTGTCGGGCCTGTTGGCGCAGATGGTAGTGATCCTGTTCTATGCGCCAAAGGTCGTGGGTTCGATTCCTACCCAGGACAAATATTTTTATGATGATATTTATGTTTGTTCTGTATTTGAGTGTTAAATATATGTATTTAAGTTGTGTATTTGTGATTCTTATATTGTGTGATGTCTGTAACAAAAGTGCTCTAAGCGACTTCAATTTATTAGATATTTTGGGAATTTATTGAAAATATGTATATATGTATGTTATACCCAGACACAAAACAAACACAAATAATAATGACATGCACGTTTGTCTTGTCTGCGGATTAAATATACAACTCGTGAAGTAAAAGTAGAGATACTATTGAATGTTTGTCGGTTTTTTTTAGTAGAAATTACAACTATTATATATAGTTCTTGTAATTACTACTTAAAAAAATCGATTACAGTAATCCGAACAACCATACGGACAATATTACTATTAGCCATAAGCTTAATCTAAAGAGCGGTCACCCTCCAACACAAATGACTTTACAGTTACACGGTGATAACATTAAATTACAAGTCCAAAAACATAACATTATGAAAATTAACTAGGAAATGATAATACTTATAATACTAATTTCCTTGAGGCAGAGTTGAACAGTACCTCCCCCTTTATCAAGTGTCGTAAAAGGCGACTGAGGTACCAGAACCGACTGATGGTGGTATATTCATTCGAGACAGTGTACTTCAAATGCTTAGGGTGGGGATAGTAGAAGCATACCCGTCACGTCTGCGATTACCAAGACGCTTGCCCAGCGCATCACATATCCAGGAGTGGACTTCCAATGAAAAACATGATTGTAAACTGAAATAAAACCATTTCATATTAACAAAGTATATTGACAATTGTAATATTACTGAATACAATACCCTCTCAACATTCCTTATTAGACTAAAATCCAAAATGGCGGGACATAATCCGCAGACCGCATTCGTCAGACATAAAGCGCGGGAATCGCCGCGGGATTAGCATATCATAGTTTCGGTCATTCCTCGCAAGTGCGGTCTTTTTATGGGGTCCACTTTTATCCCCATAACTGAGATAGTGACCCGCCGTTTATGAATAGTGGTGGGGGCCGGTCGCGCGTCACGTAGTATTTTGGAACAGTAACACTAAACTACTTTAATTATAATAATAATAATAAATTCTAAAAACATCTCATACATTGACTTGACTCCGTCGTAAATTGTTTAAAACACTTCTGTAACGGACGACAAAAGAAGAATCACAAATACATTACTTAAATATTTAACACCCAGAAACAGTTCCAGAATTTGTTCTTAATACAAATATCATCATATAAATATTTTTCCTGGATGTGAATAGAACCTACGAACCTTGACGCACAAGATAGGATCAATACCATCTGCGCCAGCGGGAACGTCAAATATAGCTTTATTCGAATGACTTTCAATTGATTCTTTGTTATATTTTTAGGATGATTTTATATGTGAGACTTTGGTAATGTCAAATACATATTAAAGGATTAACTGACTGACTGACTGACATATATAAACGCAGGGCCTATCTGTGAAACTCGCGCACATACCTGTGAAACTCGCGTACATACCTGTAAAACTCGCGTACATACCTGTGAAACTCGCGTTCAAAACAGTCCAGCAATTTCAGATATTAGCTATAACAAACAGATAGATGGATCAAATAAAAAACAATAAAACCATGTAAGCACTGTATATACTCAAATTTTAATTTAGTGAAAAGTTGTTAATTTAGTATTTAGACACTTGAGTTTAACTTACAGCCCGCGCCAGGCCGCTAGTCTTCCTTCTTAGTAAAATTATATCCCGTTATTGTGGAAACTATAAACCAATTGTTGGATAACACATATTTTTCCATACTATAAGTGTAAAAAGCACTAAGAAAGATTCATTGTAAGTTCACTCCCTAAAGGGGTAAAAATCGCTGTAAAACTAGTATGAAACCGTGGTGTTTTTGGAGTCGAATGAAACTCTGAAGTTTAATATAAAGGTTCTTCATTAAAAGTTATAAAATACGTGTATATAATTAATACGTAAAATACGTGACTAATAAATATTCTTTCGAAAATCATCCCCTAAGGAAACAAAAGGGGATGCTTTACGCGGGTAAAACCGCGGGGCGCTAGTATCAACTAAACATCATGGAATATTAGAACATTCCTTTTTTATAATAAGTGTTATGTTTCAGTTATTAAGATAACTAAAACATAACACTTATTTTCAAGACTGATAGTGTTTAGAAATAAATAATCTATAGATTAGACATTGATATGACACTTTGTAAGAGTCTTCAATTAAATCGAATAGCAATGGAACATATATGAAATATATTGTAGGTATTAAAGTTAAAAAGAATCTTTTTAGTAATTTTTATTGCAAAATGCTACATTTTCTATTGAAGGATTTTGTTTTGAAGTAGTAACTCTATTTGTCTCAAGTTTGAAGTAGGACTCGATCGAGTACAATTTTGGGGGTTGATATTTCAAAAATCCTTTTTTTGTGCTCCCCTACGCTATAAAACCCCCCTGTGCAAAAATTCGAGTGTCTAACCCTTATAGTTTAGGCCCTGCGTTGACATGTCAGTCAGTCAAGCAACAGTCAGCTCTTCCTATTTAATACACAGATTTTACCAATGTAATTACAAATCCCCTCAGACTCTCACTCCGTCTAACTTACTTATGTTTAGCGGTTAACATCATACAGCTGATTTTAGCCTTGTGGATATGAGAGTTTTAAATCTTTGTCTCTCTCTAGATCACCGCCTATCTGCTGAAAGGTACAATTATAAGTGAGCATAGGGTCGTTAATGAATAAGCAGCCTGCCCATCTCTCCGATGCGTTATAATGGACATGGTGTAGTCCAGCATTCATCATCACCATTGGTAGTCCACAGCTGGACATAGCCCTCCTTAAGAAATCCCACAATTGCCGAGCGGGGCAAGCGTGTTGATAATCGATGAGTGCAGTTTTCTAGACGGGAATGATGCTGTTTATGCATTTAAGCTACACTGTCTCGGTTGGATATACCGCCATATATCGGTTCGCCAAAGGTGGTACCTTAGTCGCCCCTTACGACACATGGAACAGAACGGGTGGTACTATTATACTCTACCGGTACCTCACTGCACTTTTCAAAAAAAAAGTAAGACTTGGTTTATTGTTGGACGTTTCAGTACTATTGCAACAGCCACTTTCAACAATTGTATAAGATGTTGATGATTTAAATGTTAGAACAACCTTCAGAATTTATTGTTTATTTTTAGTTTTTACGTACGTTATTTTTCAATCCACACAGTTTAACGTTGCCTTTGTTCTTGATCAGTATGAAATGTATGACAGGCAGGTGATATTTTTCAACCACCTTAATTAAAATTGGGATTTTTTTTTAAATTCAATCAAATCGGATATTAGAATATCAAATCCAATCAAAATATTCTTTATTCAAGTATGCCCATTAAAAGCACTTTCTATTCTTCAAAAATAATAAATAAAAAAGTAAGTACTAAATTGTGTTATATTCACAATACTGATGACCCTGATGACCCGACGGGATCGTAAGAGACATCTTTAATTATAATTAGGCCTACCTTATACTAGTCTGCCCTCACCAGACGGGTCATAAAGTTAGGTTTAATGCAGGTTCAATACACGAGTCACCGGAAAGGAACCTGCAACAATAAAACGATTTTTTGTTTGCGAGTATTTAAAAACTTAAATAAACTTCGTTTCAAAATAGTTAAAAGAGTAGTTTTATCATTGATATGGTGATTATATTTTTATCACTGCTCCTGGCGACACGAGTCGCATCACCACCAGAGGGTGGTACAATTTACTACCACTTCATGTAGTTGAGAGGGTACAACGAAATTGATTTTTGACATCTCCAGGATTTTGTGAAAATATAACCTCTGCGCGTGATGTGCGCGGTATATTTATGTGCGTATTACATTTGTGAGGATACGTATGTGTTGGAATAATTAATAATGCTCTTAGAGTTGCGTTCTTACAGATTTGGGTAGCTTAGCTATCTTATTATTTATGACTATATATTCATTTATTACACTCTATAAGTGTACATACGTGTTATATACTTTTTTGCTTATGGATCTAGTGGGGCATGACTGTAAATTCTCACAACATCTCATACATTGACCTAATTAAGTGAAAAGTAGCTTAAAGCCCTTGTGTTACAGACATCAGACAATAGAGGAATCACAAATATACTACTTGAATACATATATTCGACACCCAGATACAGAACAAACATAAATATCATCATATAAATATTTGTCTTCCGTGGGGATCGAAACCAAGACCTCTGGTGCACAAGATAGGATCACTACCATCTGCTCCATCGGGCTCGACAATAATAATGAAAATATTGTTATTAATATAAATATTTATCTACTAGGTACACATATATTCTTAATTATATTTATCAAACAAGCCATAAAAAGTCTACAGATAGACATAGGCTTTCCAAAAACAGGAGGGTTTTTGCCCATAATTGCCACATTGAGCAGGCGTAGTAGCAATCGCAGAGTGCAACTTTGCGACGAGAATCCTGCTGCCACCTCGTAGTATTTAAGCTGTGCTGTTTCAGGTGGATATACCGCCATCTGTCGGATCCGGTACCGCAGTCGCCTCTTATAACACCTGGTACGGGGAGGAACTAATCTTTTCTACATAAAAATATAGATAAACTAAGGTACCAGAATCGACAAATGGCGGAATATCCATCCGAGACAGTGTAGCTTAAATGCATAGGTTGGGGATGGGCAGCAGCATCCCCGTCACGAAAGCTGCGCTCTGCGATTGTCAAAATGCTTGCCTCTTTCGGCAATTGTGGGCAAAATGCCCCCTTTCTTGGGGAGTTCTATGTCCAGTAGTGGACTTTTAATTGCTTTATTGATGGTGATGATGATATATATGGAAGGAGATGCTGACTGACTACACTAGTTGATACTGATTGAATGACTGACTGATTGACATATCAAGGCTATGCTTATGCTATAAGGGCTAGAAACTTGAAATTCAGCTCAAGTGTTCCATTTATATCGATGGGCAGCGTTATGTAAGGGATTATTGAAAAATCACCTTCTAAGAAATTTTAACTCGAAGCCTAGGGAAGACGTGTCGATTAATATTAAGTCGCGGGCAAGGTTTGTAGTATTATAAATGAGCGAGGATTGGATTCGTATGGGTGTCCGTTAGTAATTCATGCCACAATGGCATGAATTGGCCCGATTTATTTGAAAGTTGGTACAAAGATAGATTATATGATACAGGCACGTTTTTTCATGAACATCGCATCCCGTTCCCTCGGGATCGCTTTGCTTTTGTTTTTCACAAAATTTAAGTCATCCCTGGAGCATATTAATAAAAAAATTTAAACCGCGATTTCATAAACATATATTTTCTAGTGAAGGAAGTCGCGTACTACTGAAAAATCTTAAAAATATTATTTGACTTTAACATGATTTACTTTAACTTGATTGAAAGTGATCAGTGCCTTCTTTGGGTAAATGAAGCCTGTGCCAGGAGACATCGCTCTTCCTTAAGTAGAAATTCGCTTTATATTTTTATGAAATTCAAATTATGTTTTTTTTTGTTATTGAATTAATCTGTATATGTGCGTGAGTGTGCGAATGTGTGTGTGTGTGTATGAGAGAGAGTATATACGTGCGTGAGCACGTTTACGTTTGTGTATCAATCCAATAGTGTTTTGATCTCTTCATGATTCTTTTATTCCAACTCTGTTGCCAGTGCTTTTAACTAGCCACTACTGCTAGTAGAACATAAATAAACATTAAATAATAACCCAGGACTTCCAGTCTCCACTATAAACATTAAATAAAAATTAAAAAAAATACATACGTACCGCCTATGTTGTGTCGGGGTAGCAAAAGTAGAACTTGGCATACCTCTCAAGCTTCCCTTACTCGCATAAGACGTATTAGTCCTTTCACACACGCTCGACTATTCTTAGTACTTCTAACCTGGCCCTTCTTTAATACCTCTTCTACATGGCTAACATAGGTTCGTCTAAGTCGTCTTGTACTAACTCTTAATTCCACTCAATATATTTGTGCAGACATTCTTCGTTCATCCATCTTTTTAATAATGACATGTCATGTCCAAACCAAATGGGTTCAGCCTCAAAAATACTTTTATAGATATCGAAAAAAATGACGGATCTGATAACTTAGATGGCAGTGATCTTCTTGTGCGCTAAAGGTCGCGGATTCGATTCGAGGCATTTGTATTTATCCTGTATTTGGGTTATACATATTATATGTATTTAAGTATTATAATTATGATTCCTATGTTATCCGTAAAACACGTGATTTAACCGAATTACCTCAGTGTCAATTCAATGTATGAGGTTTTGTGGAAATTTATTATTATTATTTATATCGAAATAAATCATGGGCCCGATGGCGCAGTTGGCAGTGCTCTTATTTTGTGCGCCAAAGGTCATGGATTCGATCCCACGCAGGTCAAATATTAATAAAATGATATTTGTGTTTGTTCTGTCTGGGTGTTATTTATATATTTTCAAGTATTATATTTGTGATTCCTCTGTTATCCGTAACACATGCGGTTTAACTGAATTATCTCAAAGTTAGTTCAATGTATGATGATATTGTGTGCATTGATTCATTTAATTTATTTTTGAAATTGCTCACAATTTGACTTCATAATATCAATCGTAGGGCGTCCACTGCTACACAAAGGCTTTTCCATTTTTTCAGTTTGCCTTCTATTTTTGTCAGATCGTATCGGCCATAAGACGTCCACTGCTGGACATAGGCCTCCCCAAGTAATCTCCAATAGGACCGGTTGTATGCGGCCTGTGTCCAGCGCGATCCTGCGGTTTTAGTCAGATCGTCGGTCCATCTTGCGGGTGGACGCCCTACGTTGCGCTTGGCGGTACGTGGTCCCCATTCCAGAACCTTACGACTCTATCGGCCATTGGTATGCATACCAAATGTCCTGCCATCTGCCACTTCAACTTAGTGGGATTGCTGCTCTAAAATGTTTCAAATTTGTCGACATAGTATCATAAAGTAGGTGAATTTTAGTCTGACCCAACATATGGTAATTAACCACAGAAGTAGACGCCGTAAGCCAGTCAACTGGGCTATTAAACCTGCTATTACCTATATTTTAATTACATAATAAAACCCACAAAGCAGCACAGCATTACATTTATCACGGAGTAATAGAGGAACGATATTTCCAGTACGGATTCATACAGAAAATAAAAATCGTTTATGTTTTATTTTTTGCTAAATAAGTGAATTTTCGCCTTTTTATTTATTCCCACGCGAGTTCAAGTTATATCTAAATTTGAAGGGTTCTAAAATTAAATTTTAATCTCGCAGATAGAACTGCCGTCACAAATACTTTTGTTTAATTAGTTTAACTAGTTTTTACTAGATTTATGGTAGGTTAGCCGTTGGGTACCGGCAGATTAGAATAGTACATCTTTTTCACCACATCGATCTATTATCACACTATTTTTTAGTCTATCTCTGAAACTCACACCATACATCTTTTGAAGTGCTCTCATTTCAACAGCGTTTATTCTACTCGCGTACATTTAAGATGATATATCCTACAAAAAAACAATTAACTTGTTACAAATGTCAGGCGGGATTTTTGTTAACTAAATAAAAAGGTTATATACATGCATTTATGCTGAATAAATAACTTCTCAGCTCGTTTTATATATTGACCTGACTCCGAGATAAGTCGCTTATAGCACTCGTGTTACAGGCAGACAACAGACTATATAAGAATCATAAATATAATGCTTAAATACGTATTGAACACGCACAAAACAAGGGCGTATATTTGTGCGCACGATAGGATCACTACCATCTGCGCCTTCGGGCCCGTTAAGTAACCGTCGGTCTACCTCTATTCAGCTGATATAACGAATTAGAAATTCGTCTACTGCATTCATATCAACTGTGTCCAGGCCGGTCGCTGCCTTCGTTACAGGAAAAATTACTTTCGCTTTATGAATAGAAGCGTCTGATGAAATGCTGTAAAAAATACATAAACCCGATGAAAACCGTTGTTGGGGAGAGGTCCGATACAATGTGGTATATCATGGTAATGAGAAAGGTTGTTCTCAGAGTTAAGGAGCTATTTCAACAGAGTACTTCGGTTTTACACATTTTGTAGAATTTGCTGTAAAATGTTTTGAGGGGTGCATGATTCATGTGTCCATTTACATTTTAGTCGGGGGGGGGGGGGGTAAAGATATTTTGTGCCTGTATAATAATGTAAATATAGATATTTCGACAATTTATATACGAAAATTTAAAATAAAAACCTTGATATATTTAAGAAAAACATACATAATGTTTATAAATAAAATAAGTATCAGCTCGCAGTGCCATCAACTCGGCTCCACAAAATAAATTATTAATTCAAGAACATGATGTTTGTTGTTTTGTCAGGGGAGTGTCAGGTAAATAAAACAAAACTAGATCACAAAATACACAAACAATCACGAAAACTTTATTATACCTTAGTACCTTATTCGCGTCTTACGTCACCTGGTGCAGGGGTAGGTACTATTCTACTCTGCCGGTACATTACGGCGCAAAATAGCTTGTTTTCTCCTAGTAACTTTTTAAGCATAAGTAATATCAATAGTCGGCGTATCTTTTCTGAAAACACCTGGACCGACAGCCTGAAAGTGGGACAACCCTGCTCAAACCGGGAAATTGGGACATTGATTGACTGACTGATTGACTGATTGACTGACTGACTGATTGACTGATTGACTGACTGATTGACTGATTGACTGATTGACTGATTGACTGATTGACTGA
>JACJUM010005600.1:11120837-11186305 GCA_020976665.1 Heortia vitessoides | reverse complement strand
ACAGTAAACTTAGTATTAAAACGCGGTTTATTCAAATGACTCTTATAACCAAGAAGGTTATCTCTGTCTCAAGGAATGTCATCAGAAATATTGTAACTAATTAGTTTGTTTATATCAACAGAATGTGTATGTGTTGACGATTTAAAAGTGCCTATGATAGGCCTAATCGATGAAAGATTTGAATTTTGTGAAGAGAAGTTTGTGAATTTTGACGAAACGAAATCGTGTTACGTGCGACGAGCCTGCCCATATTTCGGACGCTTGAGCATTATCTATAATTGTAGTTATTACTTGTGTTACTGCTGTATCACTATATTTTCTCTGATATACTCAGAATTGTGAGAGCGAGAGTATATGCACTTTCTTTTTCTAACATTACATAGTATTAAACCAAATGCCCTACCACATTTTATACATTTACATTCATCCAGAGACTTGCTTTAAGTGATAAGGCCACCAATTGTACTATATATTGGATTTTTTATTTATTATATTTCATTATGTATAATAAAAACTATATTATTATACTTGAATGGATATTTATTTATTGAATTTTATTGCATAAATATTATTAAATGTACAAATGGCGGACTTAATGCCAGTTGGCATTATCTCCCAGTCAACCATTACAAGAAACAGAAAAAATATATATAAAGTGGTGCAGACAATATATTAACAAAATAGATAAACGGTACATACATATTTGTATAAATAAATACATATGGTATAAAAATAGACATAAATATAAAATAACGTACATCATAAATAGAGTTAAATGTATATAATAAATTATTTATTTAAATTCGTTCCATCCAAACGTTGCTTGTTGAAAATTTTTAAATGAAAGCCTAATTTTTATGGTTGACCTTGGAGTTAATTACAATTTTAGAATAATAATATAAGCGAACAAACTTCATTAATAACACTTACAGCATCTTTTTTAATAGGTAAATAGCCTTTATTTAAGGAATAAAATTATTTTACCAGTGCCCGCCCAGGACCGATGCTTCAAGCGATAAGAACATTGTGATGTTGAGTAGACTAATTTTGTACGATGTATATACGTTTAAGACAATTTCATTTCTGATAAATAAATACATTTAATTCACTTACTGAGAAAACAATATACAATGATAATAGAAGAGCGTACACAAATATTCAATATAAAAAGAAAAAAATATATTGGCTATTTAGGACTAAAAACCATGGATGTAAAGCGCGGTGAGCACTTCTATGTTTTTATTTGCTTTTATTCTGTATTATGCTGATTGAAGACTTAATTTACTTAGCATTTTCACATTCATATTTTTGTTTTACCTCCCACTAAATCTGGAACAGTGCGGCTTAAATGCACAGAGCGGGGATGGGCAGCCGCAGCCCTGACGCGAAAACTGCGCTCTGCGATTGCCAGCACGCTTGCCCAGAGCGGCAATTATGGGTAAGAACCTCCTTTCTTAGAGATGCCAATATCCAGCAGTGGACTTCCAATCGCTAGTACGATAATGATGACAATGGAATCATTATAAAATACTAAATAATTTTACTAAACATAACACATTTAATATGTTAAAAGCACAGTATATAACACGGTAAATGCAATGTGATAGCGCGCAAGCACATTGTATGCCGACAAATCGAAAGAACTTACCCAAATTTCTTAAAATTTCGCAAGCAACATTCACCTTTAATCGATACCTATAGTGTTTAAAATCGACTTTGTGTGTTATTGTTAAAGCCATGTTAATAAAAAAAAAATTAAGCAATATTAAGACGTGCTTTATTTATATAAACAGTATTCCGTTTTATAGTAATTTCTATGAACAATAATAAAGTCACTTTATAATGTCACAATTAAATGTCCATATTTCAGAAAGAATATCCCAGAAAGATACTTCTAGAAAAAATATGTATGAAAAGACAAGATAATGTTTTAAGCTTCTTTTTACATCTGTTATACATACATGCGACGTAGGATTCATTTAAGAAAAAATAATTAAGTGAAACAATTTAGACAACACGTAAAAATAAACCAAATACATCTACAATCAAAATACTGAGCATATCTTTAATTCTTATCCATTTATTTGTTTTCCTCAATATCTTATACCCTATAAGAATTTATAAAGATATTTTTTAGTGTATACGTAAATATACTAAAATGACTATCACAAATTACTTATTACTATGATACCGCAGCGAATGTCCGCTGTCTCATTCAGTCGTATACAAAACTGGTACGCTAGAAAGAGACAAATAACATCCAGCCGAATGTAGCTAATACAAACATTTGCAATGATCAGATAAATAAGTTATGTACATATTTTTGATCACAGATTATATAATTAAAAAATTCCATTAACACAATCAGAGTATTTTTTAAATACGTGAAAAATAATGTATCTGAAAAATTTCGACTAGACAACCAAATCGATTAAATAAGTACTTGATGCCGAGATGTGTTGGCAGAGTAAAATAGTACCTTCCTTGTACCAGGTACTGTAAATACGGGCAATACCCCCTCTTCTTGGGGAGGTCTATTTTTAGTGCACAGTATGGCTGATATGAAGTACTTATAATACAAATCAGAAATAAATACATTAAAAAATAAAGGCATTATGCCAGTTAGAATTTTGGTATATTATAGAACATAGATAACGAATAGAAGTAGAGTGATTTTTCGAAAAGGTATGTCGCTTGTTTAAGACAACACATATATATACAAAGATACATACAAATATCGTTCTAATTTGAAGGTACTAAAGGCTAATTCTGCTAAAATAATAAACGCGAATGTTTGTTACGCTTTCACGCAAAGAATACTGAATTAAATTTAATGAAAATCTACTATTATACAGGTTATATATTAGAGTAACACATAGGCTTTAATTTATAAAGATGTGTAACGAATCTAACGCCTGACGAGTTTTATCCGCCATTCTGCTTAACATCGTGTTGTCTTTGAGGAGCAAACAGAATTCTCTTTTACATCAACGTTACCAATAAAATTATTGTCAATATCAAAATAACAGCTTTTTAAAATAGGCATATGAAAGTATATATAGTAGTTATAACAAAAACATACTTTTTAAAAAATTTTACTGACTGTTTTTAGAAAACTATCAAACGGATTTACTTTAACGGAAATTTTACTAGCGTATACCTCAGATGGCGTGGGGTACCAACGGAGTAGAATAGTACCTCCCTTTGTGAAAGGTGTCGTAAGAGGTGATTGAGGTACCGGATCCAACAGATAGTCGTACATCCATCCGAAACAGCGCAGCTTAAATACTACAGGGCGGGGATGAGCAGCAGCAGCCTCGTCGCAAAGTTGCGCTCTGCGAATGCCACAACGCCTGCCCAGCGTGGAATTTATGGGCAAAAAACCTCATATCTTGAAGAGGCCTATGACCAGCAGAAGACTTTCCTTGACTGATATGATGATAATTCAGTTATATGCCAAATGATAACTTAGGCAACTTTTGTTACTAATATTCGCACGAGAATGGGGAAATATGAGAGTAAGACTGCGTTGCGTTGCGTTGCAAGTGTTATTTATTATTGTAAGATATATGCAGAGATGCACCGGCATAGTAGAATAGTACCTCCCCCTGTACCAGGTGCCGTAAGAGGCGACTATGGTACCAGAACCGACAGATGGCGGAATATCCAAAACATTATAGCTTAAATTATAATTCTAGCAGCATTCCTATCGCAAAAACTGCGCTTTGAGATTTCCAACACGCTTGCCCAACGCGGCAATTATGGGCAACATTCCCCTTTTCTTGCGGAGGCCAATGTCCAGCAGTGGACTTTAAATAGCTGGTATGATGATTGATATTTAGAAAGTGAAATTTAGTATACAGATTTTTGTGTAAGTCCCCAAACCTGCCCACTTTTGACTTCTAACCTCTATCTGTGTTCTATAATTATATGCATACTTTGTTGGAATTTTCCAGATATATATATATAAATATATATGTATATATAAGAAAACAGTCTCTTAAACACCTTATTTCTTGCAGCATAAGGTCTAAAACGGCGCCACTTGACTATTTAAATTTGCGTATTTGACTTTTCCCGAATAATTATAGTCTTTATCTTTACAATGGGTCCATCTAAAGGATGGGATCGCTCAGAGCGATAAGACCGCCAATTGATCAATTTTAAATATAATGTCCATTGTAAATGTATGTGTACAATAAAGAATATATAATAATTTGGAAATTCATTGAAAACGTCTCAGTTATGAATAAAGGGCAGTATTTAACAATAATTCTGAATTTTTAATTCAAATTAATGATCTAAATACACAATAACGCTTTCTTATTTACTTTAGGTCTTAATTAAAAGAGTGGCAACTGTCTCATTTATAGCCCAATTATATCAGGTTCCTTCGGATACTTTTTAACCGGATATCCGTTTGTTCCGGATACGTTTACGGATCTCTATCAATCCCTTATTAATACTTATTACAACTCATTGTCCAGGTAATCAGACATCATTTCGTGGTCATAGATGTCTTAAAAATATACGAAGCAAAAATAGGATCAATTACTTTCTAATAAAGTTCACTTTTACATGGGTTTTTTTTAAACACAGTATCATAATTTTATGGCCGTATTGCGATTACACTTAGGTGCATATTCATGCCTTTTGAATTATTTAAAATAACATCAAGAATACATACAAAATATTTTTAGCAAGAGCAAATAAATACACATTTTGTTTATATATTCTGTGTTAATTTTACGATGTTTTATTTTAAAGAAAATATCATTTAACTCTTTTTAATTTAAAAGTGAAATAAATCATTCTGTAAGATGCGAGAAATGCCATAAAGAGTTTGTTAAAGAGAGCGTCAAAGAAAATAACCTTAAAAAAGCTATGTTTAAAACTAATCATGAATGAAAATTGAGGTAAGTATGTGATATTGATTGGCTGTGAGGTAGCGGCGAGTAGTACCTCCCCCTATGCCAGGTGTCGTAAGAGGTGACTGAGGTACCGGAACCGACAGATGGCATGGCATATCCATCCGAAACAACGAAGTACAGACAACAGAACAGGGATGGGCTGCAGTAATTCCGTCAGCACGGTAATTATGGACAGAAGTACACCTTTCCTGGGAAGGCCTATGTCCAGCCGTGGACGAACTAGTGTTGATCTTAAGAAAAATAACATTGTGTCAGGTAAACTAAAAAATAAAACTAACACAATTATTTTTAATTATTATAAAAAATATATTTGCTCTTACTAAAAAGAATGCAAACATTATATGATAATAATTTGATCATAGAATACTAACTTTACACTCCTTGTAATACAGTACAATTTCACACAGCCAAATACACAAGCTTATGACAAGGAGTTGTCAGCCATATTGCAATAGCCGCAGTATTTATCACGCGTTTTTTTTTCTTTCAACATCACATTAGATTCATATCCTTAATAATAGAGGCTAAACTTGTATATTCCTATCGTAAAGTCATGTATTAATCTTAAGCTGTATTCTCTTCGAGATAAGGTTCACAATGATCATTCTACAGAACATAGTTTCCTATTCATTAATTTCGATTACAGACGAGTGCAATAACAAACCTTACGAGCCATGTAATAAAGGCGAATATTCTACATACCATTCTTATCGACTCCGGTCATGTATAAGCTATCGTCGTCAGAATTATCGACCGTATTGCGATGCTGGTAAGGTTCGTATTGCTCGTCCCGAATCGCGTCTTGCAGTATCCTCTCGAGTTTAGGTTGCACGTCGCCAAGATGCGCGCGTTGCAAAGGATCCGGCGCCCAGCAAGACTCCATGACCTCCCAGCACTCGTCTGTGAAGTGGGGCAGGCGTTCAGGGCGAAGGCCTACGGTAAACATTTTCAATTAGTTGCAAGAATACATTATAATTACAGTGAGTCACCGGCAGATTAAGAGGCAGCTAAGGTATCAGAACCGACAGATGGCGGTATATTCATCTGTAACAGTGTAGTTTAAATGCACAGGGTGGGGATGGGCGGAAGCATCTCCGTCATGAAAGCTGCGCTCTGCGATTGTCAATACGTTTGCCCAGCGCGGCAATTATGGGCAGTATTCCCCCTTTCTTGCGGAGGCCAATGATTATCGATTTAAGATTGTTCAAAAATAGTAGGATATTGACCGCGATTTGGTCGTCGTTAAAGTTTGATGTGTATGAATAGAAATAGTAAGGTATAATAAATAAGGCTCACATTAAAATTAGACCACGTAAATAAATGTAAGTGGATTTCTTTCCTCTTTAATGTTGCTCAAAGTCACTATTCCAGGAGGAGGAAGTCGAGAGCACAGCTAGCGCAAAATCCATTCAATCCAAATCAACATATAAAAAAAGAACAAACACTGACATTTGGTATCTATCTATATCTCTAAAAATGACTAAACGAATGAAAAAAACTAAGGTTTGTGATAAACATTTCTGTTTGTTCTGTGTCTGGGTGTAAAAATATATGAATTATATTTGTGATTCCTCTGCTGTTTGATATCCATGACACTAGCGCCTCAGCTTAGTATTAATTACTTGCTATTTATTAAAAAATATTTACCTTTCTTCACTTTACTCCACAGCTGTTCTTTGTTCTGGAACATTTCGAAGGCCGATGGCAGTTTTATGTTTCCAGCACACACATACCTTGAACAAACATAAATGCTTATTTCTATTACATAGTAATTCCTCACAAAATATATAAAAGCAATTTAAACATTTATATACTTTGTAAATTTCAAAACAGGAATCCGGATTTGGAACGAACGGAAAAATCAACACCAGAGAATAATCTTGCATTATACTAAATACATAAAAATACAGCACAGGATGTCGACGGCCTACCGTGCTTTCTGCGATATGGTATATCAACCACACCAATTAGCCTCACGCACGTTTCTCGTCTCTAGGATCCACTCTGGCAGGCCAGTAAAGGCAAACCGGAGCCAAAAGGCTGGCTGATGTTCGGGGGACCTCGGACCGTCGGTGTAGTCTCACACCGACAGTCCTTTTTTTACTAAACCAGGTTGATAAACAAGCATCTAGTCTGCTCGATAATAAGCGTAGAATATCCAGCGCGTTGCCAACCTTGCGACTTAAAAATATTACGTCACATTACCCAGTAATCCCACTGTCTTTCTCACACTTGAAACTGGAACACAGCAATGCGAACTATTTGGAGGTAGAAATAGGTGAGAGCGACGTACCAACTCAGACCACCTTTGCATTTGCCACAAATATTAGACAGCCAGCTGCGGACTTCCCCACAGATGGAGGGTGGGGAGCTCACCAGAACAGTATCCCGAAGGCGTAGACGTCGACGCTGGCGTCGTAGTCGCCGGCGGGCAGCTCGGGCGCCATGTGCACGGGCGTGCCCACGACGGAGCCCGACATGAGCGCCTCGGCGGCGCAGAAGCCCAGGTCCGACAGCGACGCGCGCGCCTCCGCGTCCAGCAGCACGTTCTTCATCTTGATGTCGCGGTGCACCAGCCCCAGCGAGTGCAGGTAGCGGATACCTGGAGCCAACCGCGTTCTTCATCAGTCACGCTACACGTTATTCGATTATACGATATTTTCTCATAATACGCATTAATAATAACAGTTTATCGTAATCATCATTTTTGCCGTTGAAAGTCCACTGCTGGACATAGGACTCCCCGAGAAGGGGTGAATTTTGCTCATAATTCCCACGCTTGACAAGCTTATTGGCAATCGCAAAGCGCAGCTTTCGCGACGGAGATGTGCTTATGCTGCCCATCTCCACCCACTTGACCTAGACTGTCTTGGATGGATATCCATATGTTGGTCCATATCTTAGTCGCCTCTTACGACACCTGGTACATAATTCATGCAAGTGGAATTCATACACTCGGAGTGTGGTCAATATATGAGATATTGACGACACTCTGAGTTAAACCATTTAAAACACGCGTGTTACGGACATCAGATAAAGGAGGAATCACAAATATACAAATTCGTATTTGAGTGAGATACCTCTTTTATGGGTTTTGTATTTACTAAAAGGTAGACACAAAATAAACATAAATATTCATTATAGATATATTTATTCTAAATGCGCGAAACCGCAATCATTTAAGCTTAAGATATAAACAACACTGCCAACAGCGCCATTGGGCCCGTCTAAATTCAAAATTCCTTGTCAAATATAACCCATTTTTTTGCTGAATCTCATTTCGCTTGCCCAGTACGGCAATTACGGGCATAATTCCCCCTTTCTTAGGGAGGCCTTTGTCCAGTAGACTTCCAATGGCTGGTATGATGATAACGATAATGACAATAAAGAGTAAATTATTATTATTAGTTCGAACTTTGCGAACGCTTTAACTGGGATGCGATAAGTGTTCAGGCTTAGTCGTTTTCCTCCGGTGACCTCCGCCGGAACTAACATCAGTGTGGTTGAGTCTAATGGCTCATTAAAAAAAAGGTTTCTATTATTGAAAGAATTTCTAAAATGGCATCAATAGTTTTCAGCCTATACCAAACAATAATACAAATATTTTCTTTTCACAAACAAAGATGAAGAAAAACTGACCTTCGACGATGTCGCAGCTGATCCTCATCCTGCTGGCGCGGCTGAGGCCGGCCCTCACGGCCGCGTGCAGGTCGCGCACCTTCCGCTCCGACACCAGGAGCACGCTGGGCCCGGCGCCGCTGTGCCTCTGCACTATGGAGCCGTACAGCCGAACTATGCGGGGATGGGGTGGAATACTCCTAGGTATGGAAATTTCATTTTACTACTTAGCCTCATTTTAACCTACGCGGAAATTACTTCTCATTTTTTTATTAGACCAGGTCGAAAAAAAAAGCTTACAGTCCGCTGCAGCAGATTGACACTCGTATCACTTAACGCGTTGCCAACCTTGTGGCTTGAGGATGTTGAGGCACACAGCGATGCAAACACTGCTATTTGGCGATAGAAATAGGTGAGAGTGAGGTACCAATGCAGACGACCTATAGCATGAGGTTTACCTGATGTAAATTTGAAATTTTGGATACCTTGCGGCAACCATTCGCAAGTCGCGTGGTTTTATTGTGGGTAAACGTGTAAATATAAAAAAAATAGGGTTTTTGTAATGCATACTAATATTGTGAAAGTAAAAACGTGTTGATGAAAATTAAATTATTATACACACACACAACTTTTTGTCCTAAATTAAGAAAGATGAAACGTCACTGACGATGACTTGATCAAACATAGTCCGTAGTCTTTGACGATGGGCGAATTGCGACTCAATATAGGTAATAAAGCAAGCAATAATAGCAAGGAAGGACCCAAGGAGGTTCCACGTGGTGGCGACAGCTAGCCTCCCCACAATGACTTAACTCCTGAATAAGGGGTGAGCTTATATCGACTCTCAATATATGATAGTCGAAAACCAGTCTCGCCTGCTGCAATACTCCCTGCGTCGGGCTGCGATCGCGGAACGAGAGTATGCACCAAAAAAGGGTCAAGTGCAGTCCCTGCGGAGGTGCGCACACGCGAACCGAAATAGACGGTGCTGACAGCAGATAGAAAGCTAATATGAAATCTAGATAAGTCATAAATTGTAATACCCAGGGTTTATGAAAAGACAGGAGTCTTAACACATCGGGGCAGTACATTCCTACCGCTTGAGCACACTACCTGGTGTAGAAGAACTCCATGGCCAGCTCGTGGTAGTGCCTCTCGTCGGCGGGCAGCACGGACTTGACTGCGGCGGGCGTGTGCCCTCCCCACCCCTTACGCCCCACCGCATACACCACGCCGTACTGACCTCGGCCTGCGGTAGATAATTCAAGTTATCACATGCCGAAAGGTACCTGCGGGGTAGAATAGTACCTCTCTCTGTATCAGATTTCTTGAGAGGTGACTGAGCTACAAGAACCGGGGGTGGGCTAATAGCATTCTCGTCGTGAAGGTATACTTTTTTTTACTAGATCAAGTCGACAAATAAGCATACATTCCGCGTGATAGTAAGCGTCGCCGCAGACTATAGATGCCCATAATTGCCAACCTTGTGACTTGAAGATATTATGTCCCATTACCCAGTAATTTAACTGCCTCTCTCACTCTTTAAACCGGAACACAGCAATGCGAACACTACTATTACCGGTAGAAATAGATGAGAGTGAGGTACCAATTCAATTCGACCTTTGTCTGTGTTGATCTACCTCGTGTTAAAAATGCTCCACAAATACTATGCTGTTTTGGGTGTATATACCGCCATCTGCAGGTTTCGGCACCTCAGTCAAACCTTACGACTCCTATTACAGGGAGAAGTACTATTCTCCGCGGCATTTATACCTTATACAGTTCTAAGGATCTTAAGGACAGTCCTTCGAGCCTTTCAAGCTAGACAAATATTCAATCAAAACTGCAGACAGTAAAGAGTTCTGGATAATGCAATTGATTATTATATTATCCTTATATTATATATATTAAAGTTTCTAATATGTGTTTTATATCTTTCACGCCAGGAACGACAGAATTTGAACGACGAACTTCATTAAAACTTTGCGGAGCCATACATTTGTGTAAATATCGTCAGATACAGCCTACAGTGTATGATTTGCTGCATGGGTTAGAAACTCAAACATTTCTACAAACCATAACTAATCAAAGACGAGGACTAGAACTACTTTAAACCAGTGTTTGGTATACATTAGGACAAACATACCAATCTCCTTTCCCAGTTCCGGCGTGCCATACATGAGCAAGTCACACAACGACGTGCTCTCGAGACATAGTCGGGCGAACGATGGAGCGTACCTGCAGAAAAATGATATACTTCAAATTAATCCTCCAGATGGTAGTCATCCTGTTTTATGCACCAGGCGTCGTGGGTTCGATTCCCATCCAGAGCAAATATTTATATGATTATTTCTGTGTTTTCTCTGTGTCTGGGTGTTAGATATATGTATTTGAGTAGTATATTTGTGATTCCTCTGTTGTCTGACGTTCGTATTTATTATTTTTATTTATCATTATCATCATCATGATTATACCAGCCACGCACTGCTATAGATTAATATTTATACACATTAACTGGTACAGGGCGAGGTACTAATCTACTCTTTCGGTACCTCACAGCATCCTCACGGATCTAATATACCCTTTGTTATTTGTTGGTAATGTAACTTATTAATGATGACAGAAGTTTTGAAATCGGTCGAGTAGTTTGTGAGTTTAATTGTTACAAACGTACAAAAATAAAAATCTTGATTGCGTAGTTACATTTCAGTTGGTGATCTCTAAGTTTATTGAAAATACAATATAGCCTATATTACTTGATGTGGAGCTTTCATGGTGAAATATTTTTAGTTTTCCCACAAATTTGTTTGCGTGTTTAACCACAGCGTTTTTTCCATGTCACATGATTACATAAGTACTTAAGAAAATACGTGTTGTCTTATCATCGTCATATCGGCTGAAAGATAGGCCTGTTCAAGAAATAAAAAATGGGCAGGCGCGGTGAAAATCACAAAACTACATTTGAGCTATTCTGTTTCTGGATATACCGGCATCTGTCGGTTCCAGCATATCATTTACTTTTTACGATACCTGGTACAGATGGAAGTACTATTGTCCACGTGTAGTCTAATACATATTAGATTCGAAGAGGAGGAGTAGCCCCTCTAGAAACCGCAGCTGCGACCTCGTCAGCCTTCTCAATTTCTATAATAACCTAGGGCTTACTGAGAGTACCGCCGAGTCCATTAGATATCCGACTACACATATCAAATAATATTTCTATCGAGTTGCAGAAATCTATTTTCTATACTAATATTATATCGTAATATATAGAGTAGATTGTATCTCCCTCCTTATTAGGTGTCGTAAGAGGCGACTAAGCTACCAGAACCAGCAGATCGCGGTATATCCATTCAAATTAGGGTAGCAGCAGCATCCCGATCCCCAAAAGCTGAGCTCTGTAATTACCACCATGCCTGTCCATCGCGGCAACTACGAAGAAAATCCACCAAATCCCCCTTTCTTGGGGAGGCCTAAGTCCGACTTAGACTTTTAATGTTTGATATGATGATACAAATATTATAATGCTAAAGAGTCTGTTTGTTTGAACGCGCTAATCTTAGGAACTACTGGTTCATTTGAAAACTTCTTCTTGTGTTGGGTAGTCCTAATCTAAGAAGACTTTAGGCTACATAACATTAACGGCGATCAATAGAAGATAATAGAAAGTGTTGCAAAAACGGTAAATATCGTTACTTTTTCAGAGCTTCAGTTAAGTAGGCTTCGTAAACGGTAAGTTACAAAAATAACGATTAACGGCAGAGTAGAATAGTACCTTTCAACTGGTACAGAGGGAGGTACTGTTCATCTCTGCCGGTACCCCACGGCCCTAACCACCACCACCGAGCACCAGCTAGTTATGTATATATTGGACTTACTTTTTTCTGATGGCCAGTTTCACGTCTCCGGTATGGTGCAGCCTGTTCGCGAGAGCGGTTTCGAGCGAAGCGAGCGCGGACTGATACCTCTCGTGGGCTACACTCAGTCGTTCCAATATCTGAAGCATGAATGTGTGTTGTTATTGTCTAAATTAAACAGTCTAAATTGTATTAATACAGTCATCACCGTCATCATCATTACAGCCATTGGAAGTCCACTTCAGGCCATAGGCCTCCTCAAGAAAGAGGCAGTTTTGCCCATAATTGCTGCGCTAGACAAGTGTTGGTTATCGCAGAGCGCAGCTATCGGGGTGAAGATGCTGCTGCCCATCTTCACCTTGTGCATTTGATCATAAAGTGTTAATGAGGAAAACTTACATATAAATAAATAAATTTCCACAACATCTCATTCATTGACTTGATTCCGTGATAAGTCGCTTAAAGCACTTGTGTTACGGACATCAGTCAACAGAGGAATCGAAAATATACTACTTAAATACATATATTTAACATCCAACAACAAAACAAATTGAAATATCATCATAAAATAAATATTTAACCACAACCATATGCTCCAGCGGGCCCGTTAATTAAATATATAAAAATATATCACTCGGTTTTCAATTCTTCTTTGTGTTAATCATATTTTGTTTGTGTTTTGTGGCTTTAGGACATTGAATACGTTACATTCATACAATACATCACAGCCACTGCAACTTTTTTGATTTGCCTCCACAAATTTCTTTCTATATGCATATTTTTTAATAGTCTACTACTAGAATGGATATCGCATTTCTGTGTTCCGATTTGGTAAATAAGGAAGAGAAATTACTGGAGAATGTGACCCTGTTGTGCGAGCTATAAGGTTGGTGGTACACCAGTGACATCATTGCGATCACATAAACGTTGATATACCTATCTATTATTCCATTCCAGTAAATAAATGTAAGAAGAATTACGTACAATAAAATAAGTGAAACACAGTAATCCAATTAATAGATAGAGTAGACCTTTTACAGAAGTCGTCAGTATTGGTACCTCAATCACTTATTTCTACCGCTAAGTAGCAGTATCCGTATTGCTGTGTACCGGTTTGAAGGGTGAGAAAGATAGATAAATTACTGGGTAAAGTGACAATATCTACAGTGCACAAGGTTAGCAACACGCTAGTGATATCTAATACGGAATATTTTATTATTTAATGGTAAACCAGTAATCGTTACACCACGTTAACTTGTATATAAAAGCCAGAACTTAAAACTAAGTGTACAATAAGTAGGTTCACACAGCGTGCGTTGCGCGATCAGACGACATGAACCCTTTATTATTTACCTAATTGAAAACTAAATTAATTTAAGTTTAATTGATGGATCAGGTGCTTAATTCTATAATAATTAAATAAAACCTCTTCCAGTTAAGTCCAGTGCCAGCTCACCTGTCCAGAAATGACCCTGGCCAGCCGTTGCGCGCTGAGCGAGTCGGCCGCGGCCAGCGCCACGCGCCGTCGCCACAGCGGGCTGAGCGCGCAGCACGCGCCCGCCGCCGCGCCGCCCGCGCCGCCCGCGCGCATTCTGCGCACACGCACCGCTTACGGGCGACTGTTGCCGCCTCACTCGCGCCTGTTTCTACCGCCAAATGGCAGTGCTCCGGTTTGTAGGGCGAGAGAGGCGGTGAAGTTACAATGCGAGAGACAAACCAAAAGAAATATCCAAACAAATGTAAGAGCATATAGCTAATGAAAAATATAGAAGGTCTGACATATCAGTTGAGTTTGTCAGCCTTGTCTGCCCCGTCTGCGGCCCAGAGAAGTTAAATGACTTTGCTGTGAGGTAGAAAAGTATCTTCACCCTGTACCCTGGTTACCCTCATACGATGCAGTTAGCGTCGTTTGAGGCAACTTAGGGACCGAGACCGACGGGTGGCGGTACATCCGACCGACGAATCTGGAAGTCTGAAGAAAGATCGACTACTACTTGACACGAAACGAGGACAGGGGAAGCATGACATTTTGCTGCTCAATGTTACCAAGAAATGAAGACAGCCTTAAGGTAGTTCTAGAGTCACCGAACTCTATCCTCATCGCGACTTACTTGTAGAACAGTCTCTTCAGCGACTCCATCAGGGAACTCAGCAAAGAGAAAGAAGCACACGGCTGAAGGTCCACCTGTCTCGCCACAGAGAGGAGTAACCTCATCGCTTCGCTTGCCGGTCTACCTCCGAGTTCGTGTCTGCATGTGAACTCTAGAGATTCCAAGCACCTAGAAGAATAAATCAATTGAAAAAGGTTCAAACAAAAACAGAAAGAGACATACATACATCACGCCTGTGTCCCATCAGGGTAAGCAGAGGCTATGGATCTCCTTTTATTAAGATCTTGGCCTACTACTCCCGGTTCCTTCATAACTCGCATTAGTTTTTTAATACACCCTCGTTAGAGAAATACATTTTACATATTTATATCTGTGGTTCTGGTTTTGATTTCAATACATTTTTTACCCTTTTTCTTAAGAATGTGAGATAAAGTATAGTTTATATTACTTGCTGGAAATGTAAATTTTTATCAGTAAAAGAGTTTTAAAAAACAAATAAAAATTGAGTTGTACATTTTTCCATTTAAGGTAGGGATCACTTATTTTGTAAATATAAATTAGCATAAAGTCACTCCAGAAGAATAAAGATTTCTGAAATATCCAGCAAAATATAAATCTTTTATTATAATATATATATAATAAGTATAGATGTGTGTATACTTGGGAGTGACATGCATAATGAAGGAATAGCCTGAACCATATACAAATGATCATAAAAAATCTTGGAATGCCACTAACCGTTCCCACCCGCATCATCACAGAACAAACACATATCAAATAAATATTTGTGCTGGCTGGGGATTAAACCCGAGACCCTCGAAAAGTTAGGATCACTACCATCTGCTATGACACACGTACATTTACTTAATTGCTATAATATTACTATTAATAATATGTTTTTTTTAAATATTGCATATTTTCACTTGTAAACAAATACAAGGATCATACACTACCGTACTATTTCATATCTCTTAATTGTATTGTTTTATAGAAAGAAAGATCTTACCTCTGCAGTGTCCCGAAATATGTATCCTTCAGGCAATCCACAAACTTGACTAGTTTCAGACTTATTTTCCGACTAAGTTTTGATAGTACTGTGAACAAATTGGGAATAAAAAATTTGTACTTAGTTTGATGCATCTTCGTTGCGTGAAAACGGTCCGCGATTGACACGACGATAGGCCACCGCGCCAATTATAGGTCCCTTTTTAGAGTGGGCATGTCTAGCAGTGGAGTCGTAAGGTTCCGGAATTGAAATCACGTACCGGCAAGCGCAGCGTAAGGCGTCCACCCGCAACATGGACAGACGATCTGACTAAAACCGCAAGATCGCGCTGGACACAGACCGCATACAACCGGCCTTATTGGTGATTACTTGGTGAGGCCTATTCCCAGCAGTGGACGTCTTATGGCTGATATGATGATGATGATGATGAAACAAGCATCCGCATTATGATAAACGTGACCGCAGCCTCTCGTGTCACCACCAAGCATCACTAGCGTGTCAAACCTTGTTAACTGAAGATCATTTACTCATTAATTTCACTGGCTCTCTCACTCTTCAAACAGGAACACAGCTATTTGGCGGTAAAAATAAATAGGTGAGAGTGAGGACCCAATGCACACGACCATTATAAGTGATCTACTTCTAGTTATGTTTTTACGACTTCAGGAACTACACTTGTAACGTATAATTTTTTTTTTGGAAGCACCAGGCTCCTGGAACTCATCTAATACAGCACGAGGAACTCATGAGGTTACCTGTCTTCTGCACGTCTAATGAAGCCTGCTTCAGCGAGATGTTCCTGTTGTTAGTGCAGTCGCTGGCGCCGGCGGAGTCGCCGAGCTCGCGGCGCAGGCTGCTCCAGCCGCTCACCATATCCAGCTCGTTCTCTATCTGGATGGAGTCAATCGCCAGGGACGACGTGTCGTACTGGTTCGACTGGAATGACACAACCCTTATGCATTGCTCATAGGTGTTATTGCTGAGTCTTATTACTTCTTAAAAGATTATATTAATAATGAAACTGCTTGGGATTTAACTTAACTCTAACTTCTACTATTAAGACAACGGTTTGTTATAACCAACGCCGATATTGGTTACAATTATACCTACTATTAGTTGTTATTTAAAACATTATCACCATCAGTTTTTCCTGCAGATTATTTTCTGGTGGCTCGCGTAATGTACCTGCTATAAACTAAGTTACATGATCCGTATAGTGCCAGCAGACTAGTATTACAGTAGGACACTCAGTGACCTACCTATTTGTAAGACTTTTACAAGGGTTTTCAGGGTCAACGGTCTTTTGTATACAATTACAATAAGCAAATAATTGTTTTTACAATCTAAAAGTGCCTATGATAGGCTTATTTAAATAAATACATAGTTAAATGTAGAAGTAATTTCACACATCTCATACATTGACTTGACTCCGTGGCAAGTCGCTTAAAGCACTTGTGATACGGACAATGGAGAAATTACAAATTTAACTCTTAAATACCAATTGACCGATTAGACAAAAGCAGGTGACGAACATAGTGTAAGATTTTATATTTTTAAAAAATAATTATTTATGTACATGGCAACTTTAACCCGCCGGCGCGCATTTTGCACTGCCCGATAATTGGTCGACACAGAGTGGCACAGAGCCCGTTTTTCTCGCCAGCAGAGTTGAGAAAGCGGTCGAGATTGACATGTGGGAGCATTCTGGTTTTGACAATTGAACTGGACGTTAAGGCTAGCTAAGGATCGATCTGTATTCCTATAACTACAAATAGTAGTTGTGTTTTAAAAGATATATACCTACTGAGTTTTTGGCGATAGGTGTTTTTCTACAATATAAAAAAACCATAAAGTACAAAATGTCAGCTCACCGTTTTCCTATAAGAATCGCTGACACTTAGACTGTCGTCATTAGAATGGATGATGTCGTAATCGTCGAAGTTGTAGCTGTCGTAGGAGACCGCCTCCTCCCCGTCGGAGGCTTGTGAAGAATCTGAGGGGTTTGGGTACGGCGACCTGACACTGTCCGAGGGATCGGTTCCATGTGACGAATAGAAGACAGAGTTTGATATGACGAACCGGCGGTCTTGGTGGCAAGGAAGATCTGGAGATATAAAAAAAATTAAACAGATCGTTTTTTTTTTATTTTATGAACTCAACAAACAAGCATATGTTCTGTTTAATGGTAAACGTGACGGCCGCTTATAGACACTCATGTCATTACGAAGATATCACTAGCGTGTCGCCAACCTTGTGAACTGAAGATATAATTTTACATTTGTCCAGTAATTTCGCTGCGTCTCTCAACCCAGACCGGAACTACTATTGTATATACTACAATCGTATATAATATTATATTTATTGCTGACCATCAACGCTCCAATCCATGTTGTTGACATCAGATCTCATCTCTTCCAATACCTCCTGCATTATTTTCAAAAGTTCTTGCTTCTTGTCGCCTTGCGAGAACTTCTCATTGATCGTCTGTTGAAAAGATAAATAAAATTAAAAAATAAAAATTTGAAAAACTAAAAAACACGCTATACTAACTAATTTATTTTTATATAACGTAGTGAAAATAATAATGCACCAAAACTGTATGTCTACGAAAAATATGACACAATACACCCCACGCTTTGTTCAGAATGTCATTAGTATATATAGTTCATCGTTATTTTCTCTTTATTATAAAAATCGTGTTTTTTAGTTTCTTTAAACTATATACAATAATATATTCTATACAATATACATATAAATATATAAAGATAAGTACTTAAGCTGGTAATTAGGTTGACGGTACGCATGCGCAGCGCATGCGCATGCGTGGTCTCACTTGCTCTTACACAGAAATTTCTTCAATCTTAAGGATCCTGATATAATAAATTAAATAATAAATAAATAACTTTCCACAACATCTTATACATCAGCCTGATGCGGTGATATTTCACTTAAAGCACATGTGTTACGGACATCAGGCAACAGGAATCACAAACACCCAGAAACAGAACAAACGTAAAAATCATTATATAAATATTTGTCCTGGGTGGGGAATGATCCCACCTTTGGAGCATAATACAGGATCACTACCATCTGCGCCATCAGGCCCATCAAGAAAAAGAAAAAAGCTTTTATTCAGACTTTGAATTCTCTTCAGCCATAACATAGTGATATTCTCATTGATTTTTGTTCTTACATCAAAAGTATGAAGGTCTTCTATGAAATCATTGTAAGTTACATCAATAATGGTAAAATTACCTCGTACAGCTGCTGCTCTTTTCTGGCCACGTACTGTATCTTCTTGGGAACGACCTGCAGTTCCCGGGCCATGTCGAACGACGCCAGGATAAATTGCTGCAGCAGTTTGACGTGGACCTGGAAAAATGGGTGCGGCAATTGTTTCATGGTTATAGTCATCATCTTATCAGGCATCCGGACTGTGCATTTGAGCTGTGCACTGTCGCAGATGGATATACCACCATCTGTCGGTTCTGGTAAGGAGGTACTATTCTACTCTGCCGGTATCTCACTGCTTATAGAGGTTTTAGTCTGATAAATCATACATTGACCTGACTCTGTAATAAGTCGCTTAAGCAGGTGTGTTACGAAACAGACAACAGGAATCACAAATATAATACTCAAATAATTATTTAACATCCAGACTTAGAACAAGCACAAATTACAATTACATAAATTTTTGTGTTGGGTGGGGATCGAATCCACGACCCTTGGAGTACATGGGGCCGTCGAAATATATAATGCCCAATTCAAAGGTTCACCGTTTAAATTAACAATTTTATTTTAAATCTCGATCTCTCTTCACGCTCATATTTACATCGTCAAGATATGAGGCATATTTAATTAAATTTTTAAACTAAAATCATAAATATAGAAGTTTCCAGAAAAAGAACTAAAGTTATTAGATATATTAGAAAATATCAATTCGCAGCGGATTCACATATCCCGTTATATTTGTATGTAATAAACAAACCGTGGGGATACCGGCAGGGCCGTGGGGTACCGGCAGATTGGAATAGTAACTCCCCCTGTAGCAGATGTCGTAAGAGGCGAACAAGGTATTAGAACCGATAGATAGCGTTATAGCCACCAACAGTGTAGCTCAAATGTACAGGTCGGGAATGGGCAGCAGCATCCCCGGTGCAAATACTACGCTCTGCGATTGCCAACACATTCACTGGGGTGCAACGAGGATTATAGCGTGATGGCATAAGCAGAGCATAGCTTCCTAACGGGAATGCTGACGCCATCATCCGCCCTGTTGCATTTGAGCTACACCGTTTTGGATAGATATACTATATATATTTGGTTCTGGTACCTTAGTCTCCTTTTACGTCACCTGGTATAGAAATAGGTACTATTCTGCTCTGCCGGTACCTACAAAACGGCTAATATTAATAAATATTTATATGAAGATTATTTGTGATTGTATATATATATTTAATTGGATTTTTTCCGTTTTTAATTCTCATGATATGATTGACCGTGAGGTACCCACCGGCAGAGTAGAATAATACCTCTTCTTGTACCAGGTGTCGTTAGAGGTGACTAAAGTACCAAAACCGACAGATGGCGGTGTAACTATCTACACTATCGCGAATGCTGTGCTCTGCGATTGCCAACACGTTTGCCCAGCGCGGCAACTATGGGCAACATACACCCTCTCTTGGGTAGGCCTATTTCCAACAGTGGACTTTTAATGGCTGGTATGATGATGAAGATATGCCAGCAAGCTTTTTTGTAAACCTTTATCAGGTGTACAATACTGTAGTACATTATTTTGATTTATACCGTCTGATTCAGCCAGAGATTGCAATGTCATCACAAAAAAATTGTTTATTTTAAACATCATATTAGAAAACCCGAAAATTCATAGAATTCTCAACTATATTATGTATGTATTATACATAAAAAAAATCTTTTTGAATCACTCTATCAATTAAAGAGAACCGAAACAAAATGCGTTTAACAGTTTTCAACATCTAAGCTAACACAGGGACGGAAAGAGACCTTGTTTTATACTAAGTAGTGAAGTAATCACAAAATAATCAAACTTACCTCACTCAATTTATTGCTGTACTCCAACACACAACTTTGCAAACTATCCCGAGCGAACCTCATGACCGTGCTCGTCAAAGTCGTTTTATTCTTGACTATCCGTTCTCTATCCCCATCCTTTTTTCTACTAGATGCATCGTTCGCTTGTATGGCGGAGCTCAAACTAGGCGCTAGAGTTCCTGAGGGTTCCGAGTTCTTCAATATCTCCACATCGTCTAATATCATGGTTTGACTCTTGACATAGTGTTTCGGAGGAGGGGTAGCTGGAATTGACATTACATTCATCATATCATTATACCAGCTATTGAACGTCAAATGACCATAGGGCTCCCGATGAAAGGGGGAATTTCGCCCGTAATTGCCGCGATTGGCAGCCTGTTGGCAAACGCAGAGCGCAGCTTTCGGGACGGGGATGCTGCCCATCTCCACTCTGTGCATTTGAGCTGCACTGTTTCGGATGGATATACCGCCATCTGTCGATGCTTGGTACCTTAGTCGCCTCTCCTGGTACAGGGGAGGTACTATTCTACTCTGTGGGTACCTTACGGTCAATTATATCATGAGGATTAAAAACGGTTATTGTGGGTTATCTTTTAGAGGTATATATCCCACGTCGGGCTTTTTTGTAGAACATTATTATTTTCAAACTACTACGTAATTCTTACTCTTGTGTCTGAGGTTTTCCAGGCACAGAGAGTGTACTACGTTTAATATATTTGGAATTGGCATACATGAGGTAGACCTCATACAAAAGTATTTTGCATTAATTCCTTGTTCTCGTTGTACGGATCATCATATTGTATATTGCCAAGCAAGCATGTTACGCCTCCTGTTAATTTTACACTGCATTTATGCACACAATAAATGCAGTGTAAAATTCACTTCAACACTTCAATGAAATTAATATTTTTATTTCTATCAAGAGTTTTAATCAAGAATTAATCTACCAAGTTTCATAAGATTTCAAGACAAGTGTATGTGTTAGCAAGAATCCATACATACACTCAAGTTTCATCATCAAACATCAGTGTTAGCGGTTATTATTTTTTTGTTTCGGTTTGAAGGGTAAGAATGGCAACGAAATTATAAGGTCATGAGGCAATATATCAAGTCATAAAGTCGGCAACACGCTAGTGATATCGCGCGGACTGTAGGTTTTTTTGTCGACCTGGTCCATTAAAAATAAAAACTGGATAGCATTTCATCTGAAAATTCTCCCATCCTTTATCTTGTTGTTCATTGTTACATTATAAAAAACTGGCATACAGTCCGCGCAATGGTCGAACGCCACTAGATATAACGAATCGCCAAGTTTGATATCTGAAGGTATTACGTTACATTACCCATTGCTATGTACCCATAAGGTACACGTCATACAAAGGTCGCCTGCATTGGTACTTCACTCTCACCTATCTCAACTGCTAATTAGCAGTTTTCGCATTGCTGTTCCGGTTTAAAGGGTGAGAAAGGCAGTGAAATTACTAGGTAATGTTACATAATATCTTCAAGTCAAAGGGTTGACAAAGCGCTGGTGATATCCTTGCTTACTATCACGCGGACTGTATGCTTGTTTGTCAACCTATTCTATTAACTGCTACTCTCACCCGTCAAATTGGATCACAGTAATTAGAATGAACACTACTATAGCACCATTCATGCAGCTAGACCTAACTATTACAATTGTGTATAATTAGGTAAAGTATACGAGTACATTTAATTTTAGATTCTATCTAGTTTATATTTAGTTACAAAGTTCAATGAGACAGATAAATGATTGATTCAACTTACTTATAAGCTCCCATTGGTCGAGCAGTTCATTCATAAATGCTGTTTGTTCTTCGTGCAGTCTTCTGGTATCAGTCGTGTCTTTAGACAGTGGAGGTTCATTTTTGTGACTGTAAATTAGAATTAACTGTTCAGCAACTACAAATCTGACATAATATACACAACTATGATAAAGGTGTAGGTCCTGTTTGAGCACAATAAATCAAACCAATTCAAATTAAATCAAAATCAAATTCAAATAGTCCTACTACTAGCACTTTCGAATCGTAAAAAAATTATAGATATAAATTTTTTTATTCGAAAAATAATTTTAGCCACCGGATTTAAAAAAAATTGGCGAAGTTTTAACGGATATTTTTTTATATATGATAAATACTAAAATATTTAAACCAAATTGATACTTATAAAGTCATCTTATTTTTGGTTTTGCAAGACTAGAAAGAATTATTATTAGGGGAAAAAACGTGTCTACTGAGGTTTCGGCATAATTGGCTGTACATTTCCCCGGAAAGGTATAGTGGCCATACACTATCCTTCCTATCGTCCAATCGGCATGACGCTAGTGATTGGATCAGTTGGAATGTACGGTGTGTGGGAGTGGATTGGCAAGACAGTTAGAACTGACGGCACAATCGAATTTCGATTCTTTTGGCTTGATCATATCGATTGGATGGATACTGCCGATTGGACTGTGTATGGCTGTTGGCGATTGGCAGTTCAGTTCTTTTGGCTTAATTCTCAATTCTTCTATTTATTTTGTATGAGTAAAGTTTTGTTTTCATTAACCACTGCTTGCACCACTCTGCTCAATTTTTTTTTGCCTAATTTTCACGAGTACAATGCCCAAAATATGCGGCTATAACATCGTCGTCTGTCATCAGTGACGCCATGGCTGCAACTGAACATTGCTGCCGTTTAAACTGATGGTGTATGTATATGGACGAACTGCAGATTGGATCAAGCCTGCAGTGTCATGCCGATTGGACGATAGGAAGGATCGTGTATGCCTACCATTAGGGTGTGTGATCGAGACCCACATAAAACATCAGAAAACCTGAAAAATGTTTTACTAGTAAAACTTTACGCTAAAAATATTTTAAAGTCTGAGTAAAATATATCTTTTTTTTAATGGGTCCATCACAGGCACTTTTAACGCGTCAAGAAAAAATCTATTAGTATAGATTTGCTAATTTCAATTTTACAAAATTGACCCATGAACCGATGACCCGACAACCAGCATTATAGGGGTCATTTAAACAAAAAGGTCATCGAGTGTTCCTGCTTTAATAGTATTCTGCCGACTCCAGACGGGTCTTATAACTAATTTTATACCAGATTCATTACATTCATTTTATTTTCAATGTAAATACGCCATTTATTTTATTACCAATAGCATTGTTTCAAAGCTATTTCATCAAAAAAGAAATGGCACTTAATTCTGATTCAAAGTATAATAAAAATTTAAATAAAACCCGCAAATTTTTAAATGCACTAAAAACATATCTACTGTTCTAAAAAGCCAAAGAGATACAGCAGAGCCGATCATTGTGAAACCAATAAATATTTCCGTAAGTCAATTCATACGTTGGTAAAAGATAAGTGAGCCTTAATACTCTCTTCAATAGCCCCTGGTCGGATTCCGGCAGTTCCTTGTACACCGTGTCTTCTGTGGACTCTGTAGCCTCCATTGACGTCGTCCGGCGGTCTTCGGATAATGGATTCAGCGTCCCGCTGTCGGCAAAGAGCACGAATAGCAGCTGAGCATGTGGATCCATCTGTTTAACTTGGTGGAGGTCAAGGCAATTCTGGAAAGAAACAAAAATACTTCAGCACGATGTCAATATTGATACGACATTCCTCGCGAGAGACAGACCTCTTACAAAGGTCGTCTCCATTGGTACCTCATCATACTAGCCATTGAAAGTCCACTGCTGAACATAGGTCTCTCCAAGAAAGGAGTAATTAGTAAAAGAGGAGGCGCAACGCTGGGCAAGCGTGTTGATAATCGCAGAGCGCAGCTTTCGTGACGGGGATTCTGCTACCCATCCCCGCCCTGTCTATCACCATCTATCGGTTCTGGTACCTCAGTCGCTTCTTACGTCACCTGGTGCAGTGGGAAGTACTTTTCTACTCGCCAGGAACCTTACAGCTTGGTACATTACTCTCAACTTTTCTATCGCCAAATAGTAGTGTTCGCATTGCTGTGTTCCGGTTTGAAGGGTGAGAGAGGCAGTTAAATTGCTGGGTAATGCGACATTGTATCTTTAGTTCATAAGGTTGACGACACACTACTAATATCTTTGTGATAACACGAGTGTCTATAGGCTGCGGTCACGTTTATCATCAAGCGGACCGTATGCTTGTTTGCTGACTTCATATAACATAAAAAAGACTACTTCTAGTAATGATGAGTATATGTACTAATTTACCACAGGTCGTCCTAGATTCGAGAGGAAGGCGGTAATTTCGAATAAGAGTCCCAGCGCTGCTGTACTAGGCAACGGGCACATATCGGGTTTTTAAGAGGTTAGGAAACAGAGGTAACAAATTCTACGAATATAGTCTACGGAAATATAAATCAATACTTGTTGTAAATCTCATTATTTAAGAGTACTTAACTTGTACTTAGATTTATTTTAACTATAAATTTGCTAAAAATTACAGTGGACATGCGTGGTGGCAATCGCAGAGCATAGATACGCGACTTGATTCCTGCTCTGTTGCATTTCAGCTACATTGTTTTGAATGGATATTCCGCCATCTGCCGGTTCCAGTACCTCAATCGCCTCTTACGACACCTGGTACAAGGGGACTCTACTCTGCTAGAATTTTAGTTTCAGTTTCATAGTAACCAAAAACGGCGATGTGCCGTAAAATGAACCGATCATAAAAGGAAATAGAACACCTACCTCGGCATTAAAAACAGCTGTGCCTCCTCTGTCCTGCCAAGGCTGTCTATCATCACATTTTGCGTCATGATCAGCCACTTTAGTCTCACTAACACCACTCACACATTCACCACGATGCACATTATTAATTTCACCATTCTCACCAACGCCACCAATGTCACATCCAGTGTTCGGTCGCGTCATGTGGTACAAGCTGAATATATTCCACAAGTCTTCGTCACTCTTCGACGTGGTCATGGGGTCAGAAATAAAGTTTTCACTAAATATATTCTTTCCTATTTTGTCCATCGCATAAAGGTATATCGGAGTGAAGTCTTGGAGAATCAACTCTCTTTTGGAATAGAGCTCTGAGTGGATCTCTTTGAGTGACTGGAGATTTTCTGTTGGATTAGGGCCAGGATCGATATCTGGTGGGAGTAGGACGCGGATGCCATCTCTGAGAAAGGAGTTGTTGAGTTCCACTTCGAGCAAGGTGGAGAGGTCTGTCTGGTCTTGGCGGACGAGGTCCTAGAAAATAGAAAAATAGCACGTATATGTACTTACAAGATAAGATTACATAACTTATCATATCTTCATATTATATTTATATAAGGCTTTTGAAGAATGGTCCATAGGTAGTGGATTTGTCTGTCATATATCTTTGTATGTGCAAATGCCATGTTAATGATGGCCTTTATATGGACATGGCATAAATGCATTGTATCCAGTATTTCGGGTAATTTAAGATCATTTTCAAGATAACAAAACTGTTTTGTCAAAAAAATGCTATTACTAATTATTACAATATTAGAATTTAGATTTATTTTTAAATATATCTTATTAATTGTCTGGTGAATTTATATAAATCAGTAGAGACACTTCCATCTTCAAGAGCAATGATGCTTCACAGGTGATAAGAATTGACCTAAGAGAGCAGCCTGGAGCCTTACAACCTAGTTTAGGAGCCGATCCAGAAATAAAAAATATAAATAAATAACATACTTCAATAGGAAGTGTCTCCCAGGGTCTTCTATTACATTCGAGCTCCTCAACCAGCTCGTAATCCGAATTGCCCAGGGTGAGATGGACTTGGGTAGTCGTCCCATACTGAACACGGATCTGGAAGAAGGAAAACGTCCTAAACTTTTAATTACAGCTGTTTGTTTAATCCTTGGGGGATATTGAGAAAAACTCGAAGATATGCTAGATATCAGAAGTTGACATAGTTCCTTTGGAGGGATTTTCATTACGCTGAAAGCACTTATATTACGGACGCCAGACAACAGAGGAAGCACAAATATACTACTTAAATACATATATTTAACACCCAGACACAGACAAGGCACAAGACAAGGCGCACAAGATAGGATCACTACCATCTGCGCCATCGGGCCCGTCACGATAGTTGATTATGATGATGATGTATTTATACTGCATTTTGTATAAAAGAAATAGCGTGAGAAACACTTCTTTTCCACTTTAGCTTTAGCTGTGATAAATTTTAAGTTTACCTGATCGCGAAATTCTGAATAGGATTTTTTTTTCCATTTACTTAGATTATTATAGCAGCCGCAGAACATCTACTGCTGGACACAGGCTTCCCTAAGAAAATGGGAAGTTTACCCTTAATTGCCACACTGGGCAAGCGTGTTGGCAATCGCAGAGCGTAGTTTCGCGCCGGGAACGCTGCTGCACATTTCCGGACTGAAGCATATAAGCTACGTTGGTTTCAATGGATATACCGCCATCGATCAGTTCTGGTATCTTAGTCACCTCATTACAACTGGAAAGAGTTACTATTCTACTCTGCCGGTACTTACATGTGAGATGAAATTGTAGAAGTCTCATATGTACATCATATTGTATAGTACAAAACTATCGGGCCTAACTAAACGGGCCCGATGGCGCAGATGGTAGTGATCCTGTCTTGTGCACCAGGGGTCGTGGGTTCGATTCCCACCCAGAGCAAATATTTATATGATGATATTTGTGTTTGCTCTGTGTATGGGTGTAAAATATATGTATTTAAGTAGTATATTTGTGATTCCTCTGTTGTCTGGCGTCCGTAACACAAGTGCTTTAAGCGATTACCACGGAGTCAGGTCAATGTATGAGATGTTGTGGGAATTTATAAAAAAAAAAATTATCTATACTATAAAATAATATCAAGACACGAGGGCGACTTTCTCCCGTTACCTGGGGAGCTCTCATCTTTATTAATGAATCTAGAAGCATTAGCATCATTCGCGAAGCTACATGAGCCGCTCACCCATCGGCATCCTCTAGGTATCTGATCCGGCAGTAGCTTCCGCCCAAGAAGACAGTGCAGTAGACGCGCCCGTGCTTCTGCAGATGATCCCAGAAGGACCAGCACAGCTGGCCGATCTGAGACGTCGCCAACATCTTGTACTGCTTTCAGCAACTCTGGTTCTGTAGACAAAACATTTAAAACTTTCTATTAATCATGTTTTCTACTGATAGTCAGAGAGGTAGATCTCTTTTAAAAGTCGTCTGCATTGATACCTCAGACGCACTTATTTCTATTTTCCCGCAAATTTATTTTGGTCCACAATCAGCAGACTTTATACTATGATATAAATTATTTTTATAGTGTCTTATAATCTATTGTGGAAGACTGGTGCCTGATCTAAGCTCAAAGCCTGTGTTGCTGGCCCCTAGGCCTCCACGCATTTGATTGTCGACGTATAGTAACAATTTCAATATATATATATATATATAGACCCATTTTGAATGTGTAGAAGAAAATAAAAGTGTATGGTGTGTGTAAGAGTTGTGGTATTATAGGGCAAGTGTGTGTGTCTGCTTGTGTAATCAGGAAGATTGTTTTTTTTTGTGTTAGTACTTTATTTATATGTATGTTTATGTATGTTTTCATTGGTTTTTGGCGTGTGAACAGATTGTTAGCTTTTTATTCATCATCATCATCATTACAGGAAGCCCACTGTTGGACATAGGCCGTCCCAAGAAAAGATGAATTTTGCTCATAATTGCTGCACTGGGCAAGCGTGTTGGCAACCGCAGAGCACAGCCTTCGCGACGGGGATGCTGCTGCCCATCCTCACCCTATGCATTTAAGCTACACTGTCTCGGATGGATACACCGCTATCTGTCGGTTCTGGTACCTTAGACACCTCTTATGACCTCTTATGACCTAGTACAGTCGGAGGTACTATTCTACTCTGCCGGTACCTCTCGGCACCGGTACAGCATTTATATTATTGTATAAATAACGCCCAACATAACGAAAAAATAGACCGCAGAACTTAGTTGAAAGCATAGTAGTGAGGGGAATCGATTTTTAACAAGTATACCAAGTTATCCCCACCCCCCCTTACCGTGAAACGCCTGACTAATATTACCCCTGTATCAAGTTACACTCACGGAAAACATACGTCGGCCATTATTCGCACCCTCTACCATGAGACGGCTGACGACCCCTGTACCAAGTTAACACTTACCAAAGGGCATTTTGTCGCAAATATCTCTCACAGCACGCTGCGTATCGTGTACGAGTCTTCTCAACATGCGCGTGCATTGTATGCGCCGGGACCACACGCAGCCGCCCGCCATTGTAGACTTCCTCTGTTCAGTTGGCTAGGCAGTTTGGTCTGAAACAAGAAATGGAGAACCTGAAGTCTTACTTTATCCAGAGCAACATAAAATATGAAAATAGCCATTTACAAAAGTAAACTCCCACTTTAAAAACTAATATATATATAAATACTTTATTTCCATATGTGTTTTTACAATAAAATCATTTTAATTCTCCATACTAGGATACGCCTATCCTGAGGGGAAAGTAATCGATGCACAATTTTGTATTACGGCAAAACAGGTATCAATTAAAAGTTTATTAAAAATGTAAGGAAAACGTTAAACAACTATATAATAATAATAAAATTACATAAATATATTAAGACCGAAGTATGTGGGTGGGTGTAATATTTTTACTAGTATATAAGTATATATTAAACAATAGTAACTTTACGTACATAATAGTTTTATATAAGATTCCGATTCAATATAGGACATCATATACACAATATCTCAAACAATGACCTGTATTCGAGATCGAGGAGTTGTTTAAATTGCATTCCCAGTTTGTCGGGCCCGGTAGCGCAGATGTTAGTGATTCTTTCGTATGCGCCAGGGGTCGTGGGTTCGATCCACACCCAGGGTAAATATTTTTATGATGATGTTTATGTTTGTCCTGTGTCTGGGTGTTGGATGTATGTATTTAAGTATCATATTTGTGATTCCTCAGTTGTCTGATATCCGTAACACAAATGTTTATAGCGACTTACCACGGAGTCAGGTCAATGTATGTGATGTTGTGTGAATATTTTAGCTCATATATACAGAACAACGACAAAATATATATTTATCATATAAATTTTTGGCCTGGGAAGAGAACTCATGACCCTTGGCGCCCAAGGTATGGACATTACCGACTGTGGAATCAAGTCATATGAGAATCTCTATTCCCCTTGATTACGGTTTCTCCCATAAAACATTGGACTATTTTTTGTTAATGTATTTGTTATTGTCAGATGAAAGTTGTCACGAATAAAACAAATAAGAATGATTCGCACAAAATTAATTTCGCAATTTAAGAATACCTAAGACCTTATGGCACATAATTGACAATGGTTTGACAATCGGCGCAATTGATAAAATGCGCAATCATTAAGATCATTATCATCAACATTATCACCATCATATCATCAACATCATCGTCATCATTATCATTATTATATCAGCCGTAGGACGTCCACTGCCGGACATATTTGATCTCCAATAGGACTGGTTGCATGCCGGCTGCGTTCAGAACGATCCTGCGGTTTTAGACAGATCGTCTGTCCACCTTGTGGGTGGGCGTCTCACGCTACGCTTGCTGGTACGTGGACTCGATTCCAGAACCCTACGACTCCAACGTCCACCGGTTCCGCGTGCTTGATAATTAATATATTATTTAACATTTTTACTAATTATAAGGACCCAGTAATGTCATCTTTCCCTTTATCTCACAGGTTCTTTCGGGTCGAGGTCACGAAATGAACCTGCATAAGACTTATTTTTAAGAATTGAATTATCGATGTGTATGATTACTTTTATAATCCCTTGGGTCATCAGAGGTCCCGTAGGTCAACATAGGTATACCTATAATTTTGACAGGGCTGATGGTGCAGATGGTAGTGATCCTAACTTTTGCGCCAAGGGTTGTGGGTTCGATTTTCACCCAGAACAAATATTTAAATGTTGATATTTGTGTTTTTTCTCGGTCTGTATGTTAAATACATGTATTTAAGTAGAATATTTGTGATTTCTCTGTTATCTGGCGTCCGTAACACTAGTGCTGTAAGCAACTTATTACAAAGTCAGATCAACGTTAAATGTCAAATGTTATTACTTTTATTTTCTTATTATTTTATTGAGTATTTGAAAGTGCCTGTAACGGGCCCACTTGAATAAAGTATATTTAAGTTTGAGTACCTGACTTGAGCATTCACTCGTTATCATGAACACGCTCAATCACAAATAGAGCAGGTGGACGTTACAAGTCTTCATAAAAAAATACACATCATAAACAAGCTGTGCATTCGAATTCCTGACTCGATTGTGCGTAATACTTCCATCTGTAACATTACAGATGGTAGTGATCCTATCTTGGGCGCCAAAGGTCGTGGGTGTGATCCCTTACCAGGACAAATGTTTCTATTATTATATTTGTGTTTGTTTTGTGTCTGGGTGTTAAATATTTTTATTAATATTTGAGTAATATATTTGTGATTCCTCTTTCCACTTTCAGCGGCTTATCCTGGAGTCAGGTATTAGATGTTTGTGTATTAATTATTTATTTATTATTATGCTACAGATGACAATACGTAGACGGTGACCAAAATTTTCTCAGAATCGACCAGTCGCAAATGAGGGAAAACCTCGAATCAACCAAATGTACTGCGCAATCAACGTTGACTCATCGTTTACAATATATTGTAACGACATCGATAAAGTCAGACAGTTAGCTAATGCTACTCTTTTACTTTAAATTTCTGTTTAAACATCCTTAGAGTAGTAATAAATAATAAATTCACACGCGAGGTACCGGCAGAGTAGAATAGTACCTCCCCCTGCACCAGGTCTCGTAAGAGTCGACTAAGGTACCAGAACCGACAAATGACTGTATATCAGTAACAGTGTAGCACAAATGCATAGCGCAGGGATGGTCAGCAGTCGCGAAACCCCAGCGCGGCAATTATGTCCAGCAGTGGACTTCCAATGGCTGATATCCTAATGATTTTTTTAAAAATATGGCTACGGATATAAAGACTTGCGAAGTAAACTCAATATACAATAAAGAAATAACTCGAAATGGACTTAGCAAAAATTAAGTTATCAAATCAATTAAACTCATCATCTACTAATAGTCTCGCTTCATGACTGCAACTAGGGATTTACACAGGGCAAAATGCATAGTAAAATAGACTCTTCACATAATGCATAGAGCTGGTTATTCTTTAATAAATGATTCGTTAAACGATCTAACGCAATGAATCGTATGTGTTGCGAAACTTTTATCAAGGATAAATGCATGTTGTCATCATCATACAATGCTGAATTAGTTCCGTATTTGTCAGTCTGTCTGTACACCACGGATAAATATTTATATGATGATATTTATGTTTGTTCTGTATCTGGGTGTTGAATATATGTATTTAAGTAGTATATTTGTGATTCCTCTGATATGTATGGTGTCCGTAATACCAGTGCTTTAAAAGCGACTTATCACGGAATCATATAAGAGATGTTTTAGGAATTTATTATATATTATTTATATACAAAAAAAAATTAGTCACGCATTTCATCAACTGGCCCGAAGGCGCATTTCCCTTGAGATAGACTACATACAAGGGTCGTCTGCATCGGTACCTCAGTTTCGCTTATTTCTACCGGCAAATAGCAGTGTTTGGATTGCTGTGTTCCGGTCTGAAGGGTGACAGAGGAAATGGAATTATAGGTTGAGTAGCTGCAAGCGGCAAGGTTGGCAACGCACTAGCGATATCCTTGTGATATTACGAGCGTCTATAAGCTGCGGTGACACTTCCTTTCACGGGGTCTGTACGCTCGTTTGGCAAATAGGTCTAAAAGTATATATATTTGAAAGTGTCAATACCATGCGCGGTCATGGTTTCGATCATTTAACACAGATATTTATGAGCCAACCATTTGTGTTTTGTGTCTGGGCGTTAAACGTTTTCGAGTGTTATTTTTATTACTCAGTTACTCTGTTCAAGATAATATTTGCTAGAATATAATCCCTACTTTATGTTATAAATGCGAAAGTAACTCTGTCTATCTGTTTGTTACGCTTTCTCGTTTAAACCTCTCAACCGATTTTGATGAAATTTGGCACAGACAATCTTTAGACCCTGAGAAATAGGCTATTTTTTTATTCAGAACAAGGGTTGTAAGGGGTCGAAAGGGGGGATGAAAAGTTGTATCGGGGGATGTAAAGTATCGCTATTTGTAGAGCTAGAAACTTCAAACTTTATTTTGCAGGCCATTGATTCGATATAAATAAGCATGACATTCAAAGTTTATATAAGTTAAGGCAAAAAGGTATGGTACCAAAAAAAACTATTCCTAGCGGACGAAGTCGTTTCCATAACATCTCATACATTGTATGAAATGTTATGGAAATTTATTATTATTATCATATATTATCCAGCGCATTAAAAGATCTTCACCCAGGAGAAACGTAAGAGTTTTTTGTATTTGTTCAGAGTCTTGATGTTAGATATATGTAATTTTGTTATCAGTAATCCGTAACTGAAGTGCTAGTGTGAATTTTATTATTAGTTTCACTTCGTTAATTACTGAGTGTTGTAGGAGGAAAACCAGTTTTACTTTAAATATTCAAATGTTATCTTTGTAACGAATAAATTAACTAAACGCGAGGGGGAACTTCATCGAAGCCGCAAATGCAGCGTTTTAGCCGTAGGACATCCACTGTCGGTAAAACCTCCAGCGCTGGATATAGGCCTCGGCGGCGGCGACGAGCAGGGATGGGCAGCGGCAACACCGTCGCGACGCTACTCTTT
The DNA here is from genome assembly GCA_020976665.1 of Heortia vitessoides. Classification (NCBI taxonomy): domain Eukaryota; kingdom Metazoa; phylum Arthropoda; class Insecta; order Lepidoptera; family Crambidae; genus Heortia; species Heortia vitessoides. The sequence goes on along the minus strand of JACJUM010005600.1, from coordinate 11,152,913 downwards.
GCGAAAGCCAACACGATTGCCCAGCACGGCAATTACGGGTACAATTCCCCGGTTCTTGACGAGGCCTATGTCCAACAGTGAACTTTCAAGAGCTGATATTATGAAATATTTGACCACAACTCGGAACACTATCGTAAACGCATTCAGACTCGTCTTGCACATGCTTATACCTATCCTTATTTCCTTTTGATGCCGATTCCTTTCTTAGAAACTGTTCTTAGAAGCACAAAGTAATCTATTTATACCCTTTCCCAACACTCCGTCATAACAAATAGTAGAAATTATTAATCAACAAACGCTTTATTTATCTCACTTGGACTTAAGGTTAACGTGCATGCGTTCTTTCGATAAGGTAATTATTTTAGTACTGCTTAGGGAAAACAAGTGTGTGCAAATACAGCTCTTATCGCAACGTGTTATGGTACACAGCATTTTGGTTGTATGTTTTGTTAGTCATAATTGTTAATAAGTCGATTTAGAGTTGTAATGTACGATATCACAGAGGACAAGCCGTCTGGACAGAAGAGACGTGCTCTATGTCCTCAGTCGTGCTAAGTCCCGAATAAAAGGGCTAGTCAAAGATCTGGTGACATCAAAAGAGCCCCCCCCCCCCCCCCCCGCCCTTTCTCCACATTTTGGGAACCATAGCGTTGCAGTAGCCACGGTGGGTCCAACGGCGCAATCAATAGTGTTCATATCTTGTGCGCTTAAGGTTCGATCTCCATTCAGGGTAATTATTTAAATCATGAATACATAGTAGAAAATTTTGTTTTTACATCCACAACATCTCATATATTGACCTGATTCCATGATAAGTCGCTCAAATCACTTGTGTTACGGACGTCAGACAACAGAGGGACCACAAATATACTCCTTAAATACATATATTTAACACCCAAACAAAGAACAAACATAAATATCAACATATAAATATTTGTCCTGGGTGGGGATCGAACCCAAGACCTTCGGCGCACAAGACAGGATCACTACCATCTACGCCATCGGGCCCGTCTATATAATATTTGTGTTTGATCTGGTTTTTTGAATCAGCCCAGGTTGCCAAACAAGCAAACAGTCCGGATAGAGATATCGCAAGGATATCTATAAAGCGTTACCAACCTTGTGACATCAAAATATTAATTAATTGCCCAGTAATTTTACTGCCTCTCTCACCCTTCATCAATGCAAATCGGAACACAGCAATGCGATATTTGGCGGTAGGAATAGGTGTGACTGAGGTATGTAAAGTCGGGTTTTCAATTCGTTTTTAAGGATAATATTTGTGATAATGACGGGATTATAAACGACATATCTCAGGGTCAGGCTCATATATGAGACGTTGTTTGTGAATTTAGAATTTTATTTGTGAACAAAAAATTGTTTACCCCAGACCTAAAATGGGTACGAATACATTGTATTTATTAACTAGGTAAATAATGTGTTCATAAATCGTTCTGTATGTAACAATAACTGCCTATAAATATACCAGTTTTCCTATTTACTAATGCGTAATTGTTGATAATGTATATTACTATAATTTAAGCCATGAGGTACCGGCAGAGTAGCTCTTTACCGGATGTTGAAAGAGGCGACTAATGTACCAGAGCCAATAGATGGAGGTATATCCATCCAAAACTGTGCAGCTTAAATACACAGAGTGGGGATAGGTAGCAGCATCCACGTCGGCAATTGTGGGTGAAATTCCTCTAATTTTGGAGAGGCCTGTCCAGCAGTTCTTCAAATAGCTGATATAATAATGATGACAAAAAATAAACTTGAAACCGCAGTGCAGTTTACAACCAAACAGCAGTGTTCTCATTGCTGTCAAATTTATTCATATAATTAGGACATTTACATCGATTATAATCAATTATAGTCATGAGTTAAATGGATTACAGAATAAAAAAATCCTTTATTTAAATCTGGAAGTAGTATTTCTGCACTACTTGCGTTTAGTAAAAATTTGAGATATTAATTTCACAACAAATACGTGATGATTTTATAATAATGATATAATGCACAATAAGCAATTGGGTATTATTTGATGCCAGTGTTGAGCTTATAAAAAATATTTTGATGCCTGAGAGGAATTACAATAAGCTTTAGGGATTTTTTGTGATTTGTCCAAGGCGTTTGATTGGGTGCGCCATAATACCTCGTTCAGGAAATTACACCAAAATGGGGTGAAAACCCTTTTTAAATTTATTTAAATCTTACTTACAAGTTCGAATTCAAACAGTGGAATTTAATGGAAGTCGGTCATCGGGTCATTGGCCTTAATTAGTAGACCATAAGGGTCAATTTTAGGCCTAGTCCTTTTCCTGTTCCGTCTATATTCGATAAATGACTTGACTCATGAAACAAGTCTGCAGCGATGTATGATAGTTTGCACTATATAACGCTATACACTGGTATAACGTTAACAATTTGTCTTTTAATGTTAAAAAGACAAAAAAAATTAAATTGGTTACAATTAATATTAAACAAATATATTCATATATAGTTTTTGAATATGAGGAACTGGATACGGTAAAAACTAATGTTCTTGGATAACCTGGAAATCAAGCTACGATGGGGACCTTATATAGTTAATCTCGCAAATAACATTACGAATTACCTGCAGCTTTTACATATATAAAAATCGACAGTTTACAGACGTTCACATAGCTCACCTAGTTTATTTTATGGCATTTTACGGTGGGGTTTAGCTGCTAAAAACTAATATGTGTGCTGCAGAAGTTTTAAAAAATGACTCAAAAAGATAAACTTAAATAAATGTACATAATGACTTTACACAGTCAGTTTGTATTAATGTTATGACATACATAATGGTAATACAAGAAATCAACATATCTTCACAGTACCTAATACACGGTTCCATAAATAAATTATTAATTCAAGGACCATTGCATAACATTTTATAAGAAACGATAACCAGGTTAATATTTATTAGATTTACCAGGCAACGTATCAGGCATAATGATAAATGAATTTAAAAATTACCTTCAGAGTAATACTACGTTTAAAGCATATTACAAAGTCACTAAAGAAATAAAATACAAAGAGTGGATATGAATGGGGAACGATCACCGGGTTCACTGGTTACATTGAGTGTATCACAGGGCTCAACCCTGGGACCATTCCTGTTCCTCATCTACACAAATTTTCATACCTTGTAAAAGATAACCATGATACATTATTTTTTATAGATGAAATATCACTATTATATAAAGTTAAAAGACAAGAAAAACCATATGACGATGTAAACAATACTATCTCAGATGTAATAAAAGGATCAACGTAAATAATCTACTTTTAAATAAAAAATAGATTGCATGAAAGGCAGACTTATATTAATAATGAAACTACTTGGGATTGAATTGCCTTAACTTTTTACGCGTTTTTTTCTCGTGGCTCGAATAATTAACCAGTACTTAACTTAGTTTTAAGACGGACGGAGGCAGACAAGTTTAAGGTAAGCCTAATTTATATAAGCTACACGACTCTTGGGATCTCTCTTGGGAATATTATTAGTATAACAGAATATATTAGAACCTATTTTTGAAATACAGTGTTTATTTTTTTGACAATTCTAACGTGCTTGTAATAGAAGTAAAGTATATTTTAAGTTTGAGATAATATTTTCAAGGCACGTCGCACCCGTTGATGGTATATCCATCCGAATCAGCGTATCTGTCCAGAAACTACGGTACGGTAGACTTCCTGAGGCTGATATGATGATAATGATATCTTTTAAGTTCCTCACTCTAAATTCACACGACATCTCATACATTAAACTGAGTTACAACACTTGTGTTATGGATATCAGATAACAGAGGAATTACAACTTACAACAATAATATTTAATATACTACACATGTATACAACACATGTATGTATATAACATGCAGGCACAGAACAAACATAAATGTTCTTACAATTTATGTTTGTACGATTCAACGACCTATGACGCAAAATATAAAATACTACCGAATTCACCATCGAGCCTAAAGACCTAATGACCAACCGTAGCCTCATAAACCACTTTCACAATTCGACTTTCATCCTTTCGCTGGACATGCCCAAACCACCTCCACATTTTTTTAAACCTGAAGACGTGCTTTATAAAGCATATTTTATTTAACGATCGTGTTTGTCACTATATAAAAGGTTTGTCATGTTAACAAGAGATTATTATGCAGATTGTATCCAATTAATTTGGACCTTCAGTTTTAAACATTTGCAGGTCAAGTTAAGTGGAATATTGAGATACGCAAAATCTAAACCTGCATTTAAAGACGTTTTTTCCAAATTTATTTTGCTACCTTTCTGTGGCCTCAGCTGAAGGTCATATTTATAGTCATCACCAGAATTTGTTGCACGTTCTTTTATAGTGGCTTAAGCAATGGGCCTATAGTAAAGTTTGTTCAGAAACCCGCCTGGTGCCAGCAGACTAGTTTATAGTAAGCCTCTCAATGACCTAAATAATATTTGTGATTCTACAAGGTTATCTGTTATTTGACTAATATAAAAATTTGTAAATCTATTTCTTTATAAGGCTTTCTCAAATAAAGAAATTTTAGAAGCTAAATTTTATAGATAGGACTGGTAGATTGAAGGGCATTAACTGCCCGTCAAATATTGATCAAATAAGGCTAAATAATTGCAGCAGTGGACGTCCCATAGCTGTGCATCATACCTTATGCTCTAGCCATAAGGTTCATTTCGTTATATCATTCAAAATACTACTGATCTACGCATGGTGCATAGAACTAGTGTTAATTAATTTTAATTAGTTTTCCGTAAACACACAATTTGAATATAACACGCTATATCGGAGCTATTAGAGAATTTATGAATTAAACTAGTTTGTCTGGTGAATCATTATCATTATAGTGTTATCTCTGAAGGTACTTGTGTACACACAAATTCAATTCTAAAATTAATTCAAAGGGATCCAGATCAGCGACATAGATACGTTTTATTGTATTTTTTGTTTGGTTCTATTTGTTAGCCTATTAAGCTCGTTATGCTGTGTTAAGTCAGCGCCATATATATGTAATCGCCATTACTATCCTACTCTGCCTATACCTCACGGCCTGCAGGTACCTCACGGCCTTAATATCTTAAAAAAAAATAATTTTAAAAAGCTTTCTATGGGAGTTCATGGAGAGAGCACGACTGAGAGACACATGATTCAATGGCGGATTAACGTTTGGATTAATTTGTATTTTAATATAATCATCATTATCATACCATTGCTAAATATAGGCCTCTCCAAGAAAAGGAGAATTTTGCCCATAGTTTCCGCGCTGGACGGAACCTTAACGACGGGGATGCTGCTGCCTATCCCCGTCATGTGAATTTGAACAGCACTGATTCGGATGGATATACTGCCATCTATCGATTCTGGTACCTTACGGCTTGATATAAAACTGTCATAAAAAGGATATAATTGAAGTGGCGGTATATGCAATACAAAGTCACAGTAACGTCTAATTATTACTAGACGTGCTATAATACTAGACATGCTCATGGACTGTTATTTCACGATGAAAAAGTCCTACAGTGTAAATATACTTTAGAATCTGACAATATCATTAAATAAAAACATGGGAATGACCAAACATTTGAAGGTTGTATTTTGATTTTTGTTTATCTTACAGGTTTTCAATGTGGATCCGCAATACCCAGCACTCAGGGTTTTATATTTGCGTTGCTTTCTTTGCACTTCCATTAACGTATTTCCATTAACTATGCACAAATCTCGGCTCTTATCTAGTAAGTGCATTGGGCACCAGAGAACATAGTGCACTTATGATTTATTTTCTTGAACAATACAATTAGTATATCATGAAAGATGGGCAAATGAAAGAGTTTGTGTTTCTGGGATATTGAATTTACGAGATGGGAAGTATGCAGGAGTTATTGAATGGAGAGTGTAAGCTTGAATAGTGTCAATGGAGAGTGAGAAGGACATGACTAGCTATGAATAGAGGTGTGTTGGTTCCAACACTTCTACAACTTACAACACTAGTAGTGAATGTAGGATATGGCAGAAGAAGCACGCGAGTAGAATATATGTATGAATAAATTATGTGTAAAAAGAGAGTACTTCATAGTATGTTTGGTGTGAGTTATAGAGATTGAGCTAATGAAAAGTGTGATAAAAGATCATGTGGCGTGAAAGTTGGTGTTGAAACATAAATAGAGAAAGGATATACAATATATAGAGCAGCAGTGAATGGAAGAGTTGCTATCAGACGACTTAGCAAGGATATTAAAGAGCCAGGTTAGAAGTACCAAAGATAATTTGCATGTATGAAAGGACTAATGCGAGTAGAGGTCTGTCAAAATATAATAATAATGTTACCAAGAAATCCATAATTGTAATAGAGACGACCCTGATGACCTATAAATCATAAAAGTCACCTAGCACATTAACTAGTCTCCTGGAAACCTGCAAGACAAACTAGTGATGATAAAGTATTGTTTCAATAGTGGTTGGCGCCGATAAACCCCCAACCGGCGTCTGTGCTAATAAACCAATACCTTATAGTTAGTAGTTAAAGTGATTCAATCCCATGCAGTTTTGTCATTGATATAAAATTTAACACAGAAGTAAGCTATTGACGTAAGCTTACTTATAGCTTACTTCTTGAATTTCTTCAATGGTAATGCTGATATTTTACTTGGGTCTCTGAATGAGTTATCCTGTTTTTTTTATTAGACATGGCCGACAAACAAGCATACAGTCCGCGTGATAGTAAGCGTCACAGAAGCTTAAAGACGCTCGTTATATCACAAGATATTATGTCACCCTATAATTTCACTATCTTCTACCTCCAAACCGGGGCACAGCAATGTAAAAACTGCTATATGGCGATAGAAATTGGTAAGAGTGAGGTACCAATACAGACGTTTGTATTAAGTCTACCTCATATAAATGAAGTCGAGACTGAAAGCACAGATATTTTCCCGAGTTCAAAGAAAGAGTTTCGAGGAGTGCTCGGTAATTATTTACCTGCCGTATTTTTCTGTTACCGCTAGAATACACGTCCGAGTACTCCAGTCCAGTTCGACCAACAAAAAATTATGTTTGTCACCATCCAGTGCCACAATGTCAGAATATATCAAATGACGTCACTCATCTTGCGTTCACAAAGGCAACGACTGCGAGCCAATTATCAATAACAAAACGTTTATCTGTTGTGGAATTTAACGTTTACATAGTTCATCCAAGTAGAATTTATTTCTATTTACCTTTTTGCATAATTAAAAAACTATTATCTAGCAGTCAATTATCGGGCATAGCAGTGAACGGACCATATCGTTGCAAAAATAATATAATACATATAAATATATAAGCAAAACTAGGTACAGTGAGAAATATTACATGATTATCCCTACTAATATTATAAATGCGAAAGTTACTCTTTTTGTCTGTCTGTCGGTCTGTTACGCTTTCCCGCTTAAACCTCTCAACCGATTTTGATGAAATTTAGCACAGTTAATTTTTAGACCTTGAGCAAGGACATAAGCTATCTTTTAATTCTATATAAGGGTTGTAAGGGGTCGAAAGGGGGGATGAAAATTTGTTTGGAAGTATCGTTATTTTTAGAGCTAGAAACTTGACTTATTTTTCAGGCCTTTGATTTGATATAAATAAGCATGACATTCAAAGTTTATATAAGTTAAGATAAAGAGGTATGGTACTCTGAAAAACTAATCCACGCGGACGATGTCGCGGGCACACCTAGTACCTCATATAGGTCAGTGAAAAAAGGGAAAAATTTAAGTTAAGATATTAGAACTAAAAAGAATGCTTCAGGTTTTCGTGAATACCAATTTTCGTAAATTTGTATTTACATAGATATGGTACCTTCCACTGTACCAATTGTCGTGAAACGCGACTGAGGTAACGGAGCCAATATACGGCGGTATATCCGCGAAGCTCAAATGCAACAGGGCGGAGGGGGTGTTCTCCCTGCAAAGCTGCTCTGCGGTTACCACCACGCCTACCCAGCACAGCAGTTATGAACGATATCCAAAAAAAATCTTTAGAAGACCTATGTTCACCAGTAGATGCTCTACGACTGCTATGATGATGATGACACTAGATCTTGGTTGAGTTCTAGCAGTAATAATAAATGAATGATACATAGTATACATTGACCAGACTCCGTGATGAGATTGCTTAAAGAACTGCTTTTACGGGCATCAAGGCATTCCCTGACACAGTACGAACACAAATATTAATTATATAAATGTTTGTAAAGGTTGGAGATCGACCCCAGGATTCTTGGCGCACCAGATAGGAGCACTATCATCTGCGTCATTCCTGCCTGTCGGCCTGTCGATTACAATGTTTGCCTAGGTTATTGATCAAACGTTCGACAGAATCCTAGGCATATGGTATTTCCTTACTATCTGTTTTTTTTAGAAATTATCTTAATTCATTAGCCTTGTTACAAGGCCGCCTGATACCGGCAGAGTAGAATAGTAAAGGCGACTAAGGTACCGGAACCGACAGATGGCGGTATATCCCTCAGGGCTGTAGTAAGATACGCTTTGCGATTGCTACCACGAATGCCCAGCGCGGCAATTATAGGTGAATTCTCCTTTTCTTTGATAGGCTTATATCCCGCAGTGGAATCCTTATGACTACTATTATGCTTCGCGAGTATTAGGGGATTGTGAAGCATGATGATGATAATGATATATTGAAGATCTTCCAGTTCTTGTATGTATCATATGGCTATATATTTGATTTGCCAATGAAAGACCACAGTCACAATCAAAATTACTTTGAGACCTTAAATACCTTAAGGTTATCCGTATCGGTCACCTCACCCTGACTTAATTCCACTGTCAAACATGAGGTAGACCTCACACAAAGATCATCTGAATTGGTATCTCTCTATCACTTATTTCTCCCGCTAAATAGTAGTGTTCGTTCGCGAGCGACGCACCGAAATTACTGGGCAATGAGATATAATATTCTCAAGCCACAAGTTTGGTAACGCGTTAGTGATATCCTTGTGATGTTACGAGCGTCTTTAGGCTGCGGCGCCGCGTACTATCGCACGGATAGTATGCTTGTTTGTCGAACTTTTCTAATTAAAAAAAAAACGGCTGTGGCCGCTTTGCTGAGTTCCTGTTTAACTTTTTAATTACTGGGTAACATAATATTATCAGTGCACGAGGTTGGCGAAGCGCTTGTAATATTTTTGTGAAGACATGAGCCGGTATCTAAATACAGGTATATACACTCATTTGCAAAAAAAAACGGGCGGTTTTGATTTTAAGTCTTATTTTAAAAAATACGGTACCAAAATGATTTCAAACATTTGTACATGTTACTGGCAGGTTTTAAAAAAGCCGTGGTGTTTAGAACAGTACGTTCTAAATTCAAATTTTAGTTTGATGCTCGTTCCTACAGAAAAACACTTTTTATCCTACATTTTCGGTGCGAAGTTCCAAAAGATAATCGGTTTTCATAACTTTTAGTCAATTTTTATGAATTTATTTCATATTCTTAATTGTCAAAGCTTCATTTATTGGCTGTCTCAATAATGTTAGAGAAAGTGGTAAAAGCTACCAACATTATTGCGCTGCTCGAAGAGGGTTGCATCCAATGCTACGTGTCTCAGAGGCTAAGTGTAAGTCGCTCGACGGTTCAAAAGGACCTGGCAGCGGTATCAAGACACCGGTCCCGTCAAGAGAAGGCCTGGTTCTAGAAGAAAACTATGTACCCAACCACGGGACGATCGATTTCTTGTGAGTCGCGCATTGAGAAATCGCAAGTCTTCGTATATAGACCTTAAGAACAACCTCGAAGAAGTAAGAAATGTGCATATTAGTCTATGGACGGTCAGGAGGAGGCTTCTCGCGGCCAATATACGCAGTCATCGCCCGGCCCGCGGCCCTAAGTTACTCCGTGAGCACAGAGTTGCCAGGCTTAGGTTTGCTCGAAATTGTAAGTCAAGGACTTAAGAAGACTGGAATAGGGTATTATTCTCCGATGAAGCCAGGATATCTCTGTTCGGTGAAGATCGAGGTCGGCGAGTGATATTTCTGACGTAATCGATTATTATTTGCTTATTAATTTACAAAATTGTTAAAGTAAATCTACCTATAATTATCCCTCCAGGTAAAAAAAATTCCCAGAGGTATGACAAGATCGTAACAAATGGAGATCCATAGTCTCTGCCTACCTCGATAGGAAACAGACAGGCGTGATGTAAGTAGATACGCATTGTGAAAAAATTACTTGCTTCCGAGACATTGAGTATAAAATTGGTTATGACATTATGGTACATTTGTATATCTCGAGTGACCTTGTGTATCAAATGATCGCGTGTCCAACAAGAACAATAATATGTTGTCCTGTTAAAACTAATTTACTATACTTTTATCATTTATTACAGATGAAGACATTATTTGAATTGAATGATCTTGCACTGTATTTGTTTTCATGATTAAACGCACGAAGAATCATATCAAAAAAATCATTCTAGCAACGTAATGGTCACCTAAGGCCGACTTATTTTTACCGTCAAATGAGGTCATACAAAGGTCGTCTGCATTGGTACCTCGCTTTCACCTATTTCTACCGCCAAATATTCAGTTTGGAGCGTAAAAGAGGCAGTGAAATTACTGGGCAGTGTGACTTAATATCTTCCAGCCACAAAGTTGGCTACACGCCACTGATATCCTTGTGATATTACGAACGTCTATTGGCATCGCTGCATCGGTGACAATCTCGCGGGCAATATGATCGTTCGTTGACCTGGTCTTATAAAAATAAACAGCTGGGGCTGCATTGCTGTTTCTTTTCATCAGAAAAATCAGAATGATTTTACATTACTAACATTTTAAGTAACCAACAAAGCACCCCAACACTTTTCACAATATTACTAGTAATGATGACCAGCCATTGGAAGTCTATTGCTGGATGGACTTTCAAAAATAGGAGGAACTTTGCCCTCAATGCCGCGCTGGGCAAGCGTATTGGCAATCGCAAAGCGCAGCCTTTGCGACGGCCATGCTGCCGCCCATCCCCGCACTGAGCAATTGTTCTGTACTGTTTTGGATGGAAATACCGCCATCTGTCGATTCTAGTACCTTAGTCGCTTCTTTCGACACCTGGTGCAGTGGAAGGTACTATTCTACTCTGTTGGTACCTTACGGTTCACTATACTAGTAATTCCGTTTATTATTATTTTCAGCTCATATTAAGAACTAGCAACCCGCCTGGCTTCCTTCGCAAGAGTTTGATGATGACAACAATGGTTATTGTGAATTATGTGGTAGATCTCATACGAAGGTCGTATGCATTGGTAGCTCAGTCTCGACTATTTCTGCTTCCAAATAGCAGTGTTCGCGATCCTATGTTACGATTGGAGAGGTGAGAGTGGCAGTGGAATTACTGGTGAATTGAGGAAATACATCTTTAAGTCACAAGGTTGGCAACGCGTTAGTGATAATACAAGCGTGTATAGGCTGCAGAGACGCCTACGTGAACTGTATGTTTGTTTGTCGACCTGGAGTGATAAAAAAAAGAAGGACATATGCCACTGCGGTCTTTTTTGTAGACCTATTTATGATGTACAATACTGAAGTAAAAAATATGTTTATTTACAACATTAAAAACTTATAAAATTATCAGTGTTTTACAACTGTTATACCTAGCCGTTTCACACTAAAAAATGTATTTTATTGGTTCAACTGATGCGTGTGGTACCAGCAGAGTAGAACGGTAACTTCACCTGTACCAGATATCGTTAGAGACAACTGAGGTAGCGAAACCGATAGATATCGGTATATCCACTCAAAACAAAGCAACGAGAATGCAACAGAGCGAGAATGGGCAGCAGCATTTCTGGCGTGGTGCTACGCACTGCAATTGCCACCACGCTCGCCGAGTACGGCAATTATGGGCAAAAAACCTCCTTTCTTGGAGACGCATCCAGCTATCCTATCCTATGTCCAATAGTGAACGTTCTCTTGCTGATATTGAGTTCAACTAAAACTGACAGATATTCCTATCAATTGTTTTGTTACCATCGCGCTGACGTGTCAATTATATATACCATATACATTTACATACTCATTAAGTAAACTATTATTTTCACGTTACAACCAGACATATTTATTTTTATAAATAAGTACATGTTATCCCGTACTTCGTGTTAGAAGTCAAAGCAAATTCACAAATTCAATGTTGTTTGTTGAGAAATATAATTAATGAGAAGCGATTTATTCGGAATTAAAAGCAATACCTTGTAAGAGAATACACATATTCTCATATAGGCGACAAGTTACGACTGTTGTATTAAGAAACAAACATATTATATATATTTTTCATAAATAATATATTCACACAACATCTCATAAATTTACCTGACTCTGAGATAAGTCGCTAAAAGCACTGATGTTACGGACATTGGAGGAATTACAAATATAATACATCAATATATATTTCTAACAGCTATACATAGACCAAACACAAAAATCAACATATAAATGTTTGCCCTGAGTGGGCATCAAACCCACAATCCTTGGCTCATAAAGATCGCTATCATCAAAAGCAAAACAAACATTGCTGCTAAAATGATGTAGTTTCAGTCTAAATGTCTGTATGTTTCTTCAGCTTTCACGTCTAAGCGTCTGGGATAACTTGGAGTTCCTCAGGTATGCAATGAAAACCTCGCGGACCAAATCACAGGCTTAAAGGTGTTTGATAACAAATTGTTGAATATTATTGAATGCATAGGCCCTATCCAGTTCCGTGGACCTTCAGACTGCATCCAGATAACCTTAGGACGATCACCTTGAATGGCAGCGTGCGTCACGAAGTATAAATATGTTGTTCACTCATTCGCCGAGTTCACTAGGTGACGGTTAAGACGAAGGGACAATCGATCGGTCTACATATTGGAAAAGTAAACAAAACTTTATACACAATATATGGACAATGGTTTGCTATCGCCGACGCCGGTATAGATTCCATTAACACAAATACACTGGTACTGATTTCCATTAACCACCACCAAATAGAAGCCGTGAGGTAACGGTAGTGCAGAATAGTACATCCTATTGTATCAGGTTTTGTAAGAGGCGGCTAAGGTACCAGAACAGGTAGATGGCGGTATCCATCCGAAACAGTGCAGCCCAAATGCACAGGTCAGGAATCGGCAGCGGCATTCCTGTCGCGAAAGCTGCGCTCTGCGATTGCCAACGCCTGCCCAGCGCGGCAATTACGGGCTGAATTCCCCCTTTCTTGGGGGGTATGTATATTCTTGCAGGTTCCTTCTAGGGGTTGTGTAATGAACCTGTATCAAACCTAGTTTTAAAACCTGTTTGGTGCCGGCAGAGGTAGTTTAATGTAGGCCTAATATACATAATATAGGTGCCTATAAAAACAGGCTAGACCTAGTTTAGGTACCTAAGTATCAAAATGTATTTTAGTTTAAGTTACCTTTTGTTGTTGAATAAAGTTATTATTATTATTAAAAAAAAAAATGTTTTTTTAATGTACACGGTACTTAGCCGGTACCTTTGTACACCTTTGTACTAGGTGTCGTAAGACCGAACTGAGGTACCGGAACCGACAAATGGCGGTATATTCATCAGTGTATATAAACATACATCAGTGTATATATAAACAGTGTAGGTCGAATGCAAAGGGCGGGGATGGACTGCAGCATCCCCGTCGCAATAGCTACGCCCTGCAACTGCCAACGTGTTTGTCCAGAACGGCGATTATGGGAAAATCCCCACTTTTTGTGGAGGCCTATATCCGGCAGTGGACTTACAATGGCTGGTATAATATTGTACACGACTGGCTTTTAATAGAAGCGTGTTGGTTCCAATACTGACATATGGTAGTGAATGTTAGGTATGGCAGGCGAAACACGCGAGTAGAATAAATGCTGTTGAAATGAGAGCACTTCGAAGTATATATGGTTTGAGTTTGAGAGATAGATTCAAGAATAGTGTGTTAAGATAATGTGACAACAATAGAGAAAGGAATGTTGAGATGGTTTGGACATGTAGAAGAAATGGAATGACTGCACAAATATAAAATGCGGATTTGGCGTACAAGATAGAGTCACAATCATCTGCGCCATCGGGTCCGCCAAGGAAGTAGAAGTTAACAAGAAGAATAAAATTGACTTTAAAAACTCCTAACATCGTAGAAATATAATCACCTAGTTTGATACTGTAAGTTCACATATTGCACACCTAAATAAAAACTGCGTGAACTTATAATAATATATTTCCCATAAGTCTAGAAATATTGGCATTTATTGGCGAATTTAAAATGATATATCGTATTCCTTGGGAAAGATTTCAACAGACAATGTTGAAACACACTGATTGACAGGAACCATGTAATTTTGCATTTTTTTTACACCCCCCCTCCCCCCAGTGCTAAAATATGGGTGCAAAGTAACTTTGCTGTTTTTGAAGCTATATAAAATAAAGGCTGTATAGCTATATGAATTAAATGCAGCATAAAGGTTCTTCATTGATGGTTATGAAACACGTGTAAGATATTATCACGAAAATCATTCCTTAAAGGGGTAAAAGGGGGTGCAAAGTTAGTATGAAAGTTCTCCAACTTAACGTGGGTGAAGCCGCGGGGCACTGCTACTCTTATTTATAAAGTAACATGTGCCCACTAATGACTGATTCGAGCCAAAACATCTGAAACTAGAAATAAGATATTGGGACCGTTCCTTTCTTTTGTAACATATAGGTCTACTAAGAAAGTATTTTGCGAAATTCACCCCCGAAAGGGGTAAAAACAGGTCTCAACGTTGGTAGGTACCTATTTTTGCTACCTATTTAGGTATTTATTTATTTATATATATATATATATATATATATATATATATGTATAAATATATATAAATACCTATGAACTAGACCCAAAAAGCCCTAAAACATGGTTCCCATGGTTGCTCATTTACATTTTAAAGGAATTCATACTTAAAACCAACACGACTCAGTTGCATTTCCCACTCCTACGCATATTCGCTGTCTCTATCGTTCTAATGGAAAATTAATGCGATGGAACTACAGTAAAGGCTATCCTGGCACGATCGTAAGTTTAATTGGAAAATGAGCTCTATTTGTTACAAGATAGTGCATTTAAATGAATGCATTTTATATGATGTCTAATGTGGGTTTCCCCGTAGATAACATACTAAACAAAATTGATGTTCAATTCGTCACATCTTTGCCTAAGAAATAATGTAATTGAACACAAGGTGATACCCGCGACTTCTTCCGCTTTAAAGTCGTATAACTCATGGGTGTATATTAGGTCTTTACATATAAAATAAAGCCGTGAGGTACTGGCGGAGTAGAATAGTAGCTCCCCCTGTACCAAGTGTTGTAAAAGGCGAGTAAGGTACCAGAACCGACATATGGCGGTATATCCATCCGAAACAATGCAGCTCGAATGCACAGGGCGAGGATGGGCAGCAGCATCCCCATCGCGAAAACTACAGTCTGCGATTGCCAACACGCAAATTCTCCCTTTCTTGGGGAGGTACATGTCCAACAGTGGACTTTCAATGGCTGCTATCATCATGATGATGATGACATATTAAATTATCGTTTTATCGTACTGACAACTTTGATCTGAAATATCCTAATCCTCTTTCGTTAAGAATTCCAAATTCAAATGTACAAATTCATTAAGCTGGTGATTTGAGTTTTGAAAACAGTCATTCATTTGTTTTTCTTTGGCGTTACTAGCATGACACATCCCTCACACAGCATCCCTGTCACGCTTGCCAAGCACGGCCATTATGAGCAAAATTCTCTCTTTTATTGAGGAGGCCTATGTCCAGCCCTAGAGCTGCCGAGCTCACTCCGTCTGTCCTCTTTTGCTGAATTTTCATAATTAAATTCCCCCCCCAACTCGGGCCACCCGAGCCAAGATCGAGCCTCTAGAGTCAGCCTCGGGTGCTCGCCCCCGCTCCCGCTCAGATCCCGCGAGCCATGCTGGCGTGACCATAGCTAAACGCGCAGTCGCGACCGCGGGGTACGCAGGATAATTACGGGTATCGGACCTCTCATGTATGAGAAGACCCGCCCTCTTTTTTTGGTGGCGCTGGAATTGAAGTCTGTGTAGTCCAGCAATAGGTTCGTAAAAAAAGTCTCTAATTCCCACCACGCTTTCCCAGCGCGGCAATTATTTTTATTTTGTAACAAGTTATAATAACATATTAATTAATATATATAATTAATTGATATATTATTATGACTTGTAACAAAATAAAAATGACTAAAAGTGTAAAATTTGTAACACCTAAAGTCATATAAAACATGAAGTAGTACCCTATTTCTACCGCCAAATAATAGTGTTCGCATTGCCATGTATTTGAAGGGTGAGAGAGGCAGAGAATTTGTTGGGTCATGTGACATAATATCTTCAAGCCACAAGGTTGGCAACGCGCTAGTGATATCCTTGTGATATTACGAGGGTCTATAGGCTGCAATAATGCTTACTACCTCGGATAGAGTAATAAAAAAAAATACGGACTGACTGATATTAATACAATCATTAATTAATAGATGAATCATTATAATGATAACGAGTGATAATTGACACGGGTTATCGTTAATTTGATCCTGGCCGATGCTCACGTTTCTGATGGCTATTTGACATATAGTTTATATGTCCGCATTTCACTATCTAAACAGTAATCTACATCTGTATAAATAAATAAATAATAAATTCCCACAACATCCATCACATTGACCTGACTCCGTGGTAAGTCGCTTAAGCACTTGTGTTATGGACGCCAGGCAACAGAGGGGTCACAAATATACTATTTAAATACATACATTCAACACCCAGACACATAACAAACACAAATATGATCATATAAATATTTGCTCTGGGTGGTAATCGACGCACGACCATTGGCACATAAGATAGGATCAATTAATGTTGCACAGCACGAAATTCAATAACGGCTAGACCAATTCGGCAAATTCTCTTCAAGGCTCGATGCAAGTTTTAATGAAAAGAAAAATAGTGATAGCGTAATTCATAATTATTTAGTCGGTGCGGTAGTTTTTTTAATTGTCTACTTAGCTTGAACAAATCCGCACTTTTTCACAGACTTTAATTGTCAATCTACACATATAAATAAAATTAGTGTCTGTTTGTACTATTAAAATATCCGCTTTGTACTACATGCATATGAAAGTATATACAGTACACATACCAAAATATATTTTTTTACAATTTTTGTCTGTCTGTCTGTATGTTCCGGCTAATCTCTGCAACCGCTGGACCAATTTGGACCGGACTTTCAGTGGCGGATAGTTTACGTAATAAGTAGTACTTAGGCTATATTACATCACGCTACGTCCGATAGGAGCGGAGCGATGATTAAAAATGTGGCAAACACGGGCGAAAATGTACGTTCGTTGCGTGTGTTGCGTGTGCACGCTTGCCCAGCACGGCATTTATGAGCATAATTCCTTTCTTGGAGGGGCCTATGCCTAGCAGTGGACTCACAATGGCTGTTTTGATGATATCGAATATATAATGAAGACATTATTTAAAATTACATTTGTCTTCACAAAAAACAATTACAGTTGACTTACATACTACACTATCACATATGTTTAACTTATTAGACTTCTATTGAAATAATCCTGAATGAAACATAAGATGAACACAGCATATTGCTTGAATTTATCTTGTGTCATAATAGACGGGCTCAATGACACAGATGGCTGTGATCATATCTTGTGCGTACAAAAGTTGCAGGTTCGAAATATTTATATGATGAATATTTGTATTTGTTCTGTATCTGAGTGTATTTATACATATCTAAGTGTTATTTATACATATCTAAGTATGATATTTGTAATTCTTCTGGTGTCTGATATATCTAACACAAGAGCTTTAAGTTATTTATCTTAGATTCAAGTCAACATATATTATATATTAACTATTTTTTTATAAAATATATGGGGTGGTGGGGATCAACCCTTTGCACATAATAGTCCAACTACCAAATGTGCCATGAGGCCCATTTTAACGAAGTAACAACTTTAAATAAGCTTGAGGTAAATAGATACACTATGTTCCTTTTAAGGCTGCGTTTCAGAAACCACAAAAACTAAATGTAACAGAAATAGCAAGGCTCAATGTAATTGACATATAGAGTATGAGAATAAATTTAACCTACAACCACAAATTGAGCACTACAACAAAACAGATGTTTATATTTATCACTAAGGAGTCTTACAACCATATGACACTGTAATTATTTTTATTAAAAAACAAGCCATAGTCTGTTTATGTTGATTCAAGTAGGTACACTTTTCAACACTTTTTTATATGACTTAGTCAACAAACAAGTATACAGTCTGGGTGATAGTATGTCACCGCAGCCTAAGGGCACTTGTCATAGTGAAATTAAAAATAAACATCAATAAATACATATCTAATTGTTCCTTTAGCTTAACTAAATATTATTAGTAAACATACTTGTGTATTATTTACTTAACATATTATGGTATCTCTAAGAGAAATAAACACTATAAAAGCAATAGATTTTGTTTGTATATGCAATTTAAGACTCTACACTGGTTTCCTAGACCATCAAAGGCACCTCATTTATTTACTACTAGCTGTGCCCGCGACTTCGTCCGCGTGGAATAGTTTTTTGGGTACCATACCTATTTACTTCAAATTTTATAAACTTTGAATGTCACGTTTATTTATATCGAATCAATGGCCTGAAAAATAAGTTTTAAGTTTCTAGCTCTAAAAAATAGCGATCCATGCAAACAACTTTTCATCCCCCCTTGCAACCCTGACAACCCTTATTTCGAGTTCAAAAATAGCCTATGTCCTTTCTCAAGGTCTAAAGATTGTCTATGCCAGATTTAATCAAAATCGGTTGAGAGGTTTAACCGGGAAAGCGTAACAGACAGACAGACAGACAGACAGACAGAGTTACTTTCGCATTTATAATATTAGTAGGGAAGTAGGGATACATCACGCATGTGCCCCATTAGGATAGGAAAAGTCTATGGATCTACACTAGATATGATCTTGGCATATATCAACTGTCATAAATTTTTAATTTTTGTTAGAAACAATGTGCAGGTTTACCGAAACACAAAAAAAAATTTTATTTAAAATGGTTTTTTTAATTAGCTTAAGCAGTTTTTAACAAATATCAATGAAATTAAATCCACTTTTACTTAAACTATTAACTAGACAGAAATAAATAAATACAATCAATTTACCCATGTCCCATATGCCAATTGAATTTAAGACTGTCGCTATCACTTACATCAGTTGATTTATACATGCTCATATATTCTTAGTGCTACTTCCTTTATATTTCAGATTTATTTAACAAATTGAACACTGACAGTACCAACATTATGTATACTACACCATTAACATTAATCAGATAGAGTACAGTTTATTGCCAAGTATTGTCACACTTGCACACAAAATGCAACACAATAAGAAATAACTCATATTTAGAAACTACACAAACTAATTCTTTCCATTCAAAGGTAAGTAACACTTGCTTATAAAAGATAAAAATTTATAAAAAATGAACAATACAAGATCACAATTCAAAAGTAATTTAATTAATACCTATTTGAATTCATATTGTTATATCAATTTAATTTTAATATCATATTGTTTACCTTATTTGAACTTTTGGTAAAGTAATGAGAATGAATAAAAACCATTATTGGAAATAATAATTACTGCAATTCTGGGGACACAGCAAAACCTTAAACATTTTGAATTATCACAAAGTCAACAATGTAAAATATTGTAAATATGTAAAAATAAAATATCATTTCTCAACATATAAGATATGTTTTCACAAAATGACAACTTATGTTGTCAATTTATAGAAAAAATTCTGTGATTTCTTATTCAGTTATATTATATTTGTTAGATTTAATGCCATACGTTCATTAAGAACTGTTAAAGTTTAAATGCAGTTCTGTCAAATCATAATGCTGTGTTCACTAAATGCAATCGTAATACAACCAGCAACAAACGCAGTGAGAAAGTCGACCTCAAAACCAGTCCGTCCACTCTATTTACATTCCTAATAATACACGTACCATCAACACCGGCGTAAACGAAATAACAAGTATAGTTAACCAACTTAGAAGGTACATCGAGAATAACAATTCCACTCAATTAACAGGCAAATATTTTGCTAATTATCAATACTTCCGTGTGCAAAACCGTAAAATAACATTCAGGTCGCAGTTAACGTACTTACCCGTACTAATACGAAGTTCAAAGTAATTTAATTATATATTCTTGTAACTTCTGTGCTCGGTTAATTTACTGTTAGCGCACTTCATTGGCACAGGTATCTTTGCACTAACTTTCACTAGTATGAACACAATTACACACATTCGTAATGTCGATAAAATAAATAGCACAAGGAGATGAAACGAAAACAAAAAATATTACCAGATACACTACACTACATACAAAGTAGAATACAATGTTTCACAGTGACAGATGACAGCTGTTAGGGATACTAACTGGCTTTTTAATTCTACCATTTCTGGTATAGGAGGATGTGTTATTGTACTCTGCCGGAACCTCACAACTTAAACGATTGTTTTATTGTTATTTAAAATATGCATAGAAAGAATTCAAACAATACTGTAGTCGTTGCTTGCAAAAAAAAACAAAACAAATGTTGTAATAAAATAGCTATAAAAATCAAAATGGTTGTGAAATAACTTTTTTTAAAGGTAAATTTAAAGCTATTTAAACGTTTTAAAATTGTTATTAAATATATGATAATGTTGAGTACTACAATATAAAAGAATAATTATAATTATAAAGTAGTTCACTCAGAATAGTTATCTGAATAGTACACAAAGCTTTTTTCTTTGCTTCAATCCACTAAAATCTACCAAAATTTGACATTCAAAATGAATCTTTTTTTAAAAATACTCAGGTCAAAATTGACTGACATTTTGATAAATTTGGATCTGTTATTATTTTGATTTTGTTGTACGTAACAGTGAATTTTAAGAATTAATTTTATGGAACCGGGCATGGTATTGGTTTGACGGTGTATTTAACGAAACTTCGCTAATTTTTAATTAATAATTTAATTTAGCTAATTTGCTAATAAATTTGCTTTTTACTATGAAGATTAAATAAAAACATTCATTTTTAAACATTTTTGCCAAAATATATTATGAACCCTAATACATGTAATAGACTCGATGGCATATTCGTTAGCGTTTAGCGTTAAAAGTTGTTAATTGGATTCCTGCCAAAGACAAACTTTTATATAACTAACATAATAATTGGAGTTTGTTTTGTATTATTATTATGTGTTATTCTACAATAGCCTTATATGACAGTAATATAAACGATTTTTCTTGGGAAAGTATCAAGGGTAATTTGGTGTGGGATTATCAAATATACCTGCAAAGTTATAATTATGAAAATTTTAAATATTATGGACGTTAAAAACTTTACATTCCAACTAATATTATAAATCCCAAAGTAAATTTGTTAATAACCTCTATACGCTTTATGAACTCAACCAATTTTTTTAATATGTTACAAAAATATAATTATATAATTTCAAATGTGGAACATAAAATTAAAAGTGGAAATATACAGAAATTAAAAAAAGCTAAGTTCCAATTGCGTCATATTGTGGACATAAATCAAATGGTTAATGTCATCCCATTCTTCACACACGTCTGTAGTTTGATACAATGATCAAGAACTACTAAAGTGGTAGTAAATACTACCCATATGGCAACATCAGTTAGATGTCAATTTGACATTAGAAAATAATACGTCAGATGCGTTTTGTTTATTTAAATTTAAACTTTTATTAGTTCAACACAATAAGCATATAAGTAAGTATAAAAGAATTTAAATTATATTTGGAATATAAATAGAAGTAATTTTATTAAAATATTGACTGTTTTCAGAACGGTTGATTCCAAAATAAATTAAACGTAAGTGAAACTAATTTATCGCGAGGATAGGCTTACAGTAACGTGACGAAAAGTAAAATAAACGTGTTTATGGTATTGGAATTTGTATGTATTCCTAGATTTCACTATTAAAACCTTAGGAAAGTGGTTCGCATAAGTCCGACAAGTAACTTAAGTAGCGCCACCTAAGTGCTGAAACGAGAACTAAACTTCTACAAGAACCATTAGGAAACCAAGCGATGTCAATGCATGACCTACTTCCCTAGCCCAGTAAAAATAGCGTTTGACAATAGCTCGAACACTATTTTTAGTGCGTATCTCTTAAATCTCCAATCACACAATCTTATCTTCTTGTTTTTACTACGTCAACGTGAAATCAGCGGCGTGCGTGAACCCAGTACGGCGCAGTCCCACATAGCTATATAAAAGTTGCTACTAATCAATAATATAGCGTCGAGCCAGTTGCAGAGTTGTTTTTCACCCGAACATTAGTGCTCGTTTAGTCCGTTAGCGTTTATAGTTTAGTAAACAAGGGAACATGTTTAATTAAAAATGGAAACCACTGTGAAGCGGTACATAAGAAGTGAATCTGCAAGTTGCGCTCACATGGTTGAAGAAACCGCAGCCAATAGCAGGAAAAGTGCTGATCCTCATGAGAAACTGAAGGCGCTACTGAACTCCCCCGAAGAGGACACCGATGACAGTCTACCACCAACAGATGCACCCAAATTTGGGACTGTTATACATAACAGGATCTTCGTGGGAGGCTTCTCCTTGACGACGACCGACGAGGACCTTTGGAAGTTCTTCTCCGGGTTTGCAACGGTCACAGCGGCGAGGGTAATCTATGATAGAGCTGGTGTCTCCAAATGCTACGGCTTCGTGACCTTCGCGAGCCCGAGAGTCGCCAGGCTGATAGTGAAACAGGTAAGTTCTCATTCCTTTGTCTGTAACATCAGTTGCAATGTGACCTTTACTGTTCTCCTAATAAGGATCACGAATATGCCTATTATGAGAAATTTTCATAAGACTTATTGGAGTTGCCCGACCCCAACGTATCTTATCTAGAAGATAAGATTCTTCCGTGGCACGTCTAAGATTTTAGCAAAGGTAAATGTTTGCAGTGATTTTTTGCCATTTTCTAAACAAAAGGGCTTTACCTTGACACGATTAATTTTGGGCCGGAAAATCGGGTGTACCAGTATCTGCCATTATTTGACCTAATTTGGGTGTTAATTCAATTTCTGCCATGGGTGCATAACGCGTTTGTAATGTACCTTCACAAATCGGAGAGGTAGGATGAGCTATCAAAGTATATGTTTTATACGGTTTTAATACAATATTCCCTATATATTCTATAATCTGTGGGATTTTTACATATGTTTAACATGATGGTAGTTTAAATATACAGTAATTATCTAAAAAGATTTTTTTTGACAGAACACAAATATTATATATATATAATATAACACAAATACTTATTTTTTGCTAGACCTAAATAAAATAAAGAAATGACAGATAATATAGATATTTCGACCATTCTTTATAAGTCAAAGAAATAATTTAATACCTAAATATAAGTTTGTCAATTTATTTATAACAATATTATAATATTACTTACTGGCATAGCTTGAGGTCGTCTCCTAAGTTTGTTATATTATGTACAAACGCCTATTTCCCAACGAGGGAAGCAGAGCCTTTTGATTGCCACTTGCTTAGATCCTCACATACATTCCTGTAATTTTTACATAGCAAATGCTATCTATAAATTATCACAATAGAATGTCAAATATTATTATAGAAAGACATTTTTATTTGCGACTTAATTACTGACTCTTAAGCAATCTAAATATACGTGAATTTCAGCATCAATGCAGCCATAAAAAGTGCGTTGTGGGACATGGCTCTTCCTCACAGAGAGTTTTGCGTAGCATCGTGATGGAAATGCTGCTGCCCAGCCCTGCCGTGCGTTTGAACTACTCTGGTTCGGATAAATTTTCCGAATCGGTTCCAGTACCTCAGTCGCCTTTTACGTCTCAGACTGAGCACAAATAGCAGTGCTAGTATATATTTTCTTGTCTACATCAATCTCATATCAGCAACACCAGTAAAACGCTCACTAGGTTTTATACATTTCATAAAAACTTAACAGTTAAAGCCTTCCTTAACCTCTCTGTTTATGAATCCGTATAGAAGTGTTGTGCCGTGAGGTACCGGCAGAATATAATAGTATCTCCCACTGCACCAGATGTCGTAAGAGGAAACTAAGGTACCAGAATCAACAGATAGCGGTATATCCATCCAAATCAGTGCGCTCTGCGATTGCCAATACGCTTGCCCAGTGCGGCAATGATGGGTAAAAAACCTCCTTTCTTTAAGAGGCTTATGTCTAGCAGTGGACTTTCAATGGCTGATATGATGATGATGATAATAGTAGGGTTTAGAACGCGCTCAACAGACAGACTGCAGGATAATTTCTACTGTAACACGTAGTACTTGATGAATATAATTTGATTCTTTTTTTTGCGTTCAATACTCATAAAACACACTTAATTATATCAAGAATTTTGAGAGTGGTTGCCGAAACGTGGACCCAAAAATTTAAAAAGTTAAATGTACCGTATTTAAAAAGCCGTTAAAATAGTAGTTTTTTGTTATAAATAGCGTCATAGCAGACTGTGGGCTCGTTATATCACAAGGATATCACTAGCGCATCGCCAACGTTGTGACTCACTCTCCAAATCGGAACAGCAATACAAACACCGCTATTTCGTGCAGGAAATAGGTTAGTGTGAAGTACCAATGCAGTCGAGCTTTTATATGAGGTATACCATATGTAACTTTTACGGTTACAAGCATCAGGTTTGATACTAGGTGTAAGATGGCCTTTGGAAATCTGAAACATCAGGGGATGCCCTGATATCGCCTAACCTTAAGGGGAGAATACAACATGATTTATAACCATTTAACATTATCATCATATCGGTTATAGAAAGTCCACTGTTGGCCTCCCCAAGATAGTAGGGATATTTTCCCTTAATCGCCGCGCTGGGCTGGCGTTTTGGCAATTGCAGAGCGCAGCTTTGCGATGAAACAGTACAGCTCAAATGCTCAGAGTGGGTATGGGTGATGGGTACCATATATATATATATATATATGTAAATATATAATACGGAGACAATAAATTAAATTTTTTATCATATGAATATTTGTCTTAGGTGGGGACCTGACCCACGACATCGGGAAATACGTGACTGTCATGTTTTCTTTTAGCAAAGTTGCAAGCATATCAAACCTCCGCCAATCTCTGACCAAAATAATAGATGTCCATTAATTTTCATGGGCCATTATCAGAAACTAATACTTATTGGTTGATGTGTCAAAACCGCTCTTCATGGTCAATTCTTCAATTTTGTGACTTGAGAACCAGACCACTGTTTTTCGGTAGAAATTGAATTCGGTAGACGAACTTTATATGAAGTCTACCTCATATGAACTCTTACAGTTATTTATTTGCCTCTCTCACTCTCCAAATTGGAACACAGCAATGAGAGCACTCCTTTTGGTGATAGGAATGTAAGAGTGAGGTACTAATGCAGTCCACCATTGTGAGAGGTTTACCTCTAGTAAAAGATATATGATGATAATATATATATGTTATATAGATAACCGGATACCGAAATATAAAATTCTAGTAAATAAAAATTTACATAAGGTAAAGGCAGAGTAGAGAGGACAAAAAATACTCATATATTAAAACCTTTGGTGGTGGAAATGTCGACCGCACAAAGGTCCCGCTAATGTTTGCCTTTGTGGCGTTTTATCGCGGCGGTGTAGAGCTGAAAGAAGCATCTCGATTAAAAGTTATTTTTTTTGTTCTCAATATAAACGTACTGAAAAATGTTTGCTATTCACTTCAGCCGTATGGTAACGGCAGGTTCGAATAGTACTTCCTCTTGTACTGCAGAACTAACCGACAGATATATATCCGTCTGCAAACATCATAGCGAATCCACTAGGGGAGGATAGCAGAATTCCCGTCGGAAGCTACATGCTGCAGTTGCTATCATGTAATTATAGGCAATATTAGGTAGATTTGTGAGGCTTTTATCTAAGAGTACTTTATGAAACTGAAATGATGATGATTACATTTTTATGAATATCTGGATGTTCACTGCTGAAGACAGGTTCACTCAAAATGTCAGATTGTCTCATTTTATGTTTAGACGTCCTACAACGCTTGCCGGCGTGTTATAAAGCCTTATGTTGTTAGGTTAAACGACATTTTATTTTCAATTGATCAATCAAAAATCACTAGGGCAGTATCATCATCATCCAAGCAGCCGTCAAGAAAATTATCCACTGTTCGCCATTAGATTCCCGAAGAAGGGGGGGGGGGGGGTACTGGAAGAGTAAAATTCACACCGTATATACACACCTGCCTCCGTGATAAGTCACTTAAAGTACTTGTGTAACGGACACAAGAAAACTGATGAATCACAAATATATTTCTTTAATAGATATATTTAACACCCAGACACAGAACAAATACCATCATGTAAATATTTGTCCTGGGTCTGCACGTAGGATAAATATTTATCAAATCCACGACCTTTGGCGCACAAGATAGGATCCTTACCATCTGCGCCACCAAGCCCATCTATTCCTTCCCCGGTACAGACTAATAGTATAGTCTTCTAACTACTGTTTAAATGCTTTTACAACGGGGCTTATATAACTTTTTTCTTGTTCGACGTTTCAGCTACCGATTACCGATTCAGATACAGATTTGAAAGTTAAAATTACTACCTTTATCATATATCAGTCATTGGATGTCTACTATTAAACATACTTTGCTAAGAAAGTAGGAATTTGTTACGTATTATTGCCATTATTGCCATTATTGCCACGCTGGGCAAGCGTATTGGCAATCGCAGAGCGTATCTTTTGCGACGAGGATGCGATGAGTGATGCGATGAGGATGGGAATCATCCCATACCCACTATGTGCATTTGTGTTACACTGATCCAGATCTCTATTCTGCCATCTGTCGGTTCTGGTACCTTAATAGCCTCTTAAAACACCTGATTCAGGGGGAGGTACTATTCTATTCTGCCAGCACGACACGGCGTACTTACTAAGTTTGCAATTATATTTTTTTTTTAATTTCATACGTTTGCATTTCCATCCTCTCAGTAAGTATAGAAACCGCATTTTAAAGCCGTTAAACAAACGCAGTTGTATTATGTGATCGCGTGATTGTTAGAAAATGTGTATGTTTGGTTTCTCCAATGCAAATCGACTTTCCTTACTTTCAAACCCACAATTATCGATCCCTTGACATAGAAACCCCGGAAAATAATCAGAGTCTCATTGAGTGTTCACGCTTGAAGGCTCTCGAGAATACGTCCCGAGTCTTCGTATTGTCTCCGAGGCGCTTGAAACATTCCTGCGCCCCTTGGGCTCTAGGGCTGCCCGTGTTTTATATTTGACTTAAAATTTAAAAAATCCTCTGTGCATAGTTCTAGGACTTTTAAATAAGATATATTAATCAAAGAATGAAATAGTGACAAACATCCATTTACTCGAAAAAAACGCATTCAGAAAATTCATTTTATATATATTAATATTTAACAGTCACACAGAACAAACACATACATTTGTCATATAAATCTGTGTGGGGATCAAACCCACGACCCTTGGCGCATAAGATAATATCACTATATCTGCGTCATCAGTCTCAATTCTTTTATAACCAATTCTAATCTATAAAAATAGGGTCAAATAGAATGTTTGTTGTAAAAAAATAGTGCATATCCGTAACCCTATAGAGTTACATCTTAGGTGCCTATAAGAATTAAAAAGAGAATAAAAAATGTATTTTAGTTTACTTTTGTTGTTGAATAAAGTTATTATTATTATTATTATATTATTATCTGTTTTGTAAATAAAATTTTTCAAATGTGTTCCAAGCAGACAGGAATTTTAAGCATTCGGTATACTCGTAGCATCTATTTTGTAAACCAAGGCTATCGGACAAGCGTTTATATGATGAACATCTGCATTTGTTCTGTGTCTGAGTGTTAAGTATGTATCCAAGTATTATATTTGTGATTCACTATTATCTGATGTTTGTAACATAAATGTTTTAAGCGACTTATCCCGGAGTCAGGTCGAAGTACGAGATGTTGTAGGAATTAAATTTTATTTAGTTTCGCAGAACTTGTTAATGTGAAATTATTTGTTATATTGTAGACCTAGTTTAGGTCATCATAGTATCAAAGTGTATTTTAGTTTAAGTTTTCTTTTTGTTGTTGAAAGTTATTATTATTATTATTATCTTGGTCTTTAACTCTGACAGGTGTCAGCATAACTATAATAAGAAAATCGACAAAAATTAGGAACACAGTGGTGTAAAACTGTCTATTTATTAACATTTTGGAAAAAATCTGTATTGAAAATATTTGTGTTCAGTTTTGCTTTTTCATTTTTTTATTAAGGTATAAAAAACATTGAAAGAGTTCTATTAGTGTCTCGGACCATTATCATTCTTATTTCTTGCCAGTGTACCAATTAAATGGTACATTTTCTATTTTATTTAAAAGAAAGGGAACTGTCATCAATGATCTCCAAAAAATGTATTGATTTTTTTTAAATAGGAAGACAGGTTTAAGATTTTTATGCTGATAGGCCCAATGGAGTAGATGGTAGTGATGATATCTTGTGCGACACATATTTATATGATGATATTTGTATTTGTATTTGTTCTGTGTCTGGATGTTGAATATATACATTTGAGTATTATAATTTCGATTACCCAGTTGTCTGATATCAGCAAAACTGGTGCTTTAAACAATTTATCTCGGAGTTAGGTCCTACTGATACTTAACTATTTATTCAATACCCAGCTTTATTATAGTTTAGATTTGTTGTGTACCCTGTAAAAGCCTAATTACACATCTGCTTAATCAAACAAGCATGATATACGGACACCATAGTTTATAGACGTTTGCGAGTACAAGGACATTACTAGCACATCACTATGTAATGAAACTAAAGAGTTATATATATATATATATATATATATATATTGTAATGTAATTTAGTTTCATATGTAATATGACCTTTTAAAAGCTTTTAAACGTTATATATAACGCTTTACATTTTTACGAGCTTTCTATTAGCTTCACTTGTATGTATGTATGTATGTGTGTTTGTGTATGTATCTTTGTGACCGACTCATTCGAAGTCGATTTTGACCCACTTTAAACAGTTTTAATTAAAACTTTGTATGTGTTAAAAAATAAGTGCCAATACGATATTTCGATAACATTATTTCATTATATTTATAGGGATCCTCAGGATGACAGAAAGTTCTCTGTATAAGAGCAAGTTAGACCACGCAGCCTGCGCATGCGTACCGTCTGCCTAATTTCAAGCTTAAGTACTTATCATTTTTTAACAATATATCGAACTAAAAAGTGAAAATAAAATATAGTTAAAAAAAAAAACACGTTTTCAGAGTTTCAAACTAAAAGGTAAAAGCAATTTTTACAACAAAGTGAAATTAATGATAAACCATAAATAGTAGTAGTGTTATGAATAAAGCGTGGGACGCGCGAATTTTTCAAAATACTTCAGTTTTCTTAAAGTTTATTTGTTATCATATCCTCATATAGCCGTAAGGTACCGGCAGAGTAGAATAGGGCCTCCCCCTGTACCATATGTCGTAGGAAGCGACTAAGGTACCAGAACTGACAGATATCGGTATATCCATCCGAGACAGTGTAGATTAAATGTATAGGGTAGGGATTGACAGCAGTACCTCATCGCGAAAGCTGCGCTCTAGGATTGCCAACACGCTTGCCCAGCGCGGCAATTATAGACAATTTTTTTCCTTTTTTGGGGAGGACTATGTCCTGAAGTGGACGTCCAATGGCTGGTATGACGAAACTATATTTTATTATTTGTTCATAAGAAATGTGGTTTCGAAATGAAATAGGGTTTTCGAAATTGACTTTTTTTAAGGTTTGTTGGTTTCGTTTCAGTAATAAGTTTCTTCTTGCATGTTTTAAGATTCGCGCTTCCCTGTATACCCTTATTAGATTTTATTTTCACACATAGTAAGAAAAGTTGGTTACCCCTGGCATCGTTAAGGAAAATGAAGTCCACTGGCGGATCTTGTGAGCAGTATTGCAAATAAGGAAACGAGAGTATTTTGGAAATTGTTACCGCAAAGTAGCCTTCATGATTAGAGGATATAATATCGTATTTTGACGCGCTCGATGGCGAATTTGGTAGCGTGTCGGTCTTGTGCGCCAAGGGTTCGATACTCACTCAGGGCAGATATAATAATTGTGTTTGTCCCGTGTCTAGGTGTTATATATATGTATTTCAGTATTATATTTGCGAGTCCTCCGTTTTCTGTTGTCTGTAACACAAGTTTCTTAAATAAAGGCAAATGATATTCATCATATCAGCCATTGGAAGTCCACTGCTGGACATAGGCCTCTCCAAGAAAGGAGGATTTTTGCCTATAATTGCTGTGCTCGCCAAGCGTGTTGGCAATCGCAGAGCCCAGCTTTCGTGACAGGGATTCTGTAACCATTCCCGCACTATACATTGAAGCTGCACTGTTTCGGATGGATATACCGCCATCTGTCGGTTCTGGTACCTCAGTCGCCTCTCATGAGATCTGGTGCATCACCTGTTGGTACCTCACGCTACCTCGCATGATATTAATATACGGAAAAACGTATTTTTATTAGTCACCGTTATTTTTATAAAAACACCAACCCTAACAGACGGGTGTATCAAGAACTCTCTAAACAAGAGACACTTCGGATTCATTTAAATGTTCCCGTTGGAGGGTCCGACGATATTCTCAACCGAACTTTGTGATATCTCATTTCAAAACATCTTTTTTTTTGGTAATTTTAGGCATAAAAAATATATTTAATTTTCTAATTAAATTTCCAACATTAAAATAAAAAGCTTTTATAATGTTTATAATTCCGTATGATCGTACCTGAAATCTTTAAAATAATTGGTCCCGTTTTAACAAGATTTTCGCTGACGTTAAAAGGAGTAACTAAGACTACTTATTATTTATTTTAACACGAGTGAAACAGCGAGGAAAGCTTATTTATTAATCTAGAGACTTCTGTTTTCAGGAAATTGTTTTTATTTGCTCTGGCAATCCCAGTATCTGAAGAGTAATTGGTAAATCAGCTGATGCTCGAATGACAGGAATGATGGTTTTTCTGACATATAAATCCACATACTATCTCACACATTGTAGCACTTGTGTTACGGACATCAGTCAACTATCACAAGCATGATACTTAAATACACATTTAATAACCATATAGAACAAGTGGGCAGGGCGCTTAGTACACAGAACCGATGGCTGTTGGAGTCGAATGGTTTTGGGATGAAGACCACGTACCGGCAATCGCAGCGTAGGGCGTTCACTTGCACGATGGACAGACGATCTGAATAAAACCGCCGGATCCAATCAGAGATCACTTGGTGAGGCCTATGTCTAGCAGTGGACGTCTTATGGCTGATATGATGATGATGACACAGCACAAAGACAAATATTCATCATATATTTGTCCTGGGTGGACCCATGATGCACAAGATAGGATCTACATCTGCGCCATCAGTCTCGTCAACATCATATATTAATTACTGTCGAGGGATTGGGACGGATACATTTTAACAAAGGTCATATGCCGCTTAGTTTACTAAACTTTCATCTGATTCAGGTGGGCGACTCCAGGCCCACAACCCGACAGTTGTGTGTCGGATTCGTAGTTGTGACAACTTTGAATACGCGTTGCAAGTTTTGTGACGTATGTACTTGACATAATGTTTGTTTATTGAGTTGTTTTGTTTTTCTTTTATGACTTATTCGATAAATATGCGGTCTGCGTGCTAGTAAGCGTCACAGCAGCCTGTACGCACGTATTATCACAAGGATATCACTAGCACGTATTATCACAAGGATGGCACTAGCACGTATTATCACAAGGATATCACTAGCACGTATTATCACAA